>OZ024825.1:7115945-7463744 GCA_964016985.1 Anodontia alba | reverse complement strand
TGTGGATACTAGTTAGAACCGCCTCGGCAATTTATGTTTTGAACAGAAATATGAACAAGAGGGCCATGATGGCCCTGTAACGCTCATCTGAGCAATATAGCACTTTGAGAGCCTGATCTAGAACTGATCAAGGCAAACATTCTGAGCAAAGTTCAAAATGATTATAACAAAGTTTTCTGCTGATTCGGCCCGGTGACCTAGTTTTTGATACCAAGTGACCCAGTTTCGAATTTGACCTAGAACTCATCAAGACAAACATTTTGTGCAAGATTCATGATGATTGCTTGAAAAATGTGACGGCTAGAATGATAACAAGATTTTATGCTGATTTGGCCAGGTGACCTAGTTTTTGACCCCAGGTGTTCCAGTTTCTAACCTGACCTAGAAATCATCAAGACAAACATTTTGAGCCAGATTCATGATGATTGTTTCAAAAATGTGACCGCTAGAGTGTTAACAAGGTTTTCTGCTGATTTGGCCCGGTGACCTTGTTTTTGACCCCAAGTGACCCAGTTTAGAACTCATCAAGACAAACATTTTGAGCAAGATTCATGATAATTGCTTCAAAAATATGACTGCTAGAGCGTTAACAAGGTTTTCTGCTGGTTTGGCCTGGTGACCTAGTTTTTGACACCACGTGACTCGGTTTCGAACCTGACCTAGAAATCATCAAGACAAACATTTTGAGCAAGATTCATGATTATTGCTTCAAAAATGTGACCGCTAGAGTGTTAACAAGGTTTTCTGCTGATTTGGTCCGGTGACCTAGTTTTTGACTCCAAGTGACCCAGTTATGAACTCGACCTATAAATCATCAAGACAAACATTTTGAGGAACATTCATGATGATTGCTTCAAAAATGTGACCGCTAGAGTGTTAACAAGGTTTTCTGCTGATCTGGCCAGGTGACCTAGTTTTTGACCCCAAATGACCCAGTTTCGAACTTGACCTAGAAATCATCAAGACAAACATATTGAGCAAGATTCATGATGATTGCTTCAAAAATGTGACTGCTAGAGTGTTAACAAGGTTTTCAGCTGATCTGGCCAGGTGACCTAGTTTTTGACCCCAGGTAACCCAGTTTCGAACTTGACCTAGAATTCATCAAGACAAACATAATGAGCAAGATTCATGATGATTGCATCAAAAATGTGACCGCTAGAGTGTTAACAAGGTTTTCTGCTGATCTGGCCAGGTGACCTAGTTTTTGACCCCTGGTGACCCAGTTTCAAACTTGACCTAGAAATCATCAAGACAAATATATTGAGCAAGATTCATGATGATTGCTTCAAAAATGTGACCGCTAGAGTGTTAACAAGGTTTTCTGCTGATCTGGCCCGGTGACCTAGTTTTTGACCCCAGGTGACCCAGTTTCGAAACTGACCTAGATTTAATAGAGGCAAACATTTTGAGCAAGTTTCATCAAGATTGGGTCAAAACTATGACCTCTAGAGTGTTAACAAGTTTTTCCTTTGATTTGACCTGGTGACCTAGTTTTTGACCCCAAGTAACCCAGTATCGAACTTGACCTAGATTTCATAGAGGCAAACATTCTGACCAAGTTTCATCAAGATTGGGTCAAAACTGTGACCTCTAGAGTGTTAACAAACTAATTGTTGACGACGAACGACGGACGACGGACGACGGACATAGGGTGATGACAATAGCTCACCCTGAGCTTTTGCTCAGGTGAGCTAAAAATATAAAAAAAAAATATCTGAAAATTTTCTTTTTGGTTGTAAAATTTTCAATATATTTGAATAGGCGGTTTTCGAAATGTTAAGTAGAAGATTCTACTTGGCATTAATGGGTTAATATATTTAATATAAGACAAGAGGGTCATGATGGTCCTATATCGCTCACCTACTTACTATTGAAGTTTAAATGTATAAATGTATAAATTTTACAACCCTGCCCCCTAACGGCCATGTTTTTAACGCATCATGACGTCTTGAAATGAATCTTGATAGAGGGTCACCAAAGGAACATTTCTGCTATGTTATATTGAAATTTGTCCAGTGGTTTCTGACAAAAAGATTTTTAAAGGGGTCACCAAAGGAACATTTCTGCCATGTTATATTGAAATTTGTCCTGTGGTTTCTGACAAAAAGATTTTTAAAATTGTCTATATATATATATATATATATATATATATATATACGGAAAATAAGCCCCGCCCCCTAGCGGCCATGTTTTTTTGACGAATCATGACATTTTGAACATTGAACAAACTTGGTAGAGAGTCACCAAAAGAACATTCCTACGAAGTTATATTGAAATCGGTCCAGCGGTTTCTGACAAGAAGATTTTAAAGTTTTCTATATACATGTAGATATATAGGGAAAATAAGCCCCGCCCCCTAGCAGCAATGTTTTTGACGAATCATGATAGCTTGAACATGCTTTGTAGAGAGTTACCAAAGAAACATTCCTGTAACATTGAAATTGGTGAAATGGTTTCTGACCAAGATTTTTAAAGTTTACTATATAGATATACATGTATAGAAAAAATAAACCCCGCCCCCGGCGGCCATGTTTTTTGACCAATCAAGACGGCTTGAATAATCTTGGTAGAAGTTCACCAAAGCAACATTCCTAAGTTCACCAAAGCAACATTCCTGCCAAGTTACTTCACACTCTGCCCAGTTGTTTCTGGCGAAGATTTTTAAAGTTTTTTATATAGCTATATAGGGAAAATAATCCTCACCCTCTAGCAGTCATGTTTTTGACGAATCATAACAGCTTGTACAATCTTGGTAGAGGGTTACCAAGGATACATTTCTGCCAAGTGATATTAAAATCGGTCCACTGATTTATGACGAGAACATTCTTAAAGTTTTCTATACAGATATATTGGGAAAATAAGCTCCGCTCCTAGCGGCCAAGTTTTTGACGTATCATGACGGCTTGAACAATCTTGGTAGAAGGTCACAAAGGGGACATTTCTGCCAAGTTATAATGAAATCTGACCTGTGGTTTCTGACAAGAAGATTTTTATTTTTTTTCTGTATTGATACAAAGGGGAAGATAAGCCCCGCCCCTGGCGGCCATATTTTTTGACGAATCATGACGGCTTGAAGAATCTTGGTAGAAAATTACCAAAAAAAAAACATTTCTGACAAGTTATATTGGTATTGTCCCAGTGGTTTCTTACGAGAAGATTTTTGAAGTTTTCTGTATATACATCGGGACAATAAGCTCTGCCCACTGGTGGCCATTTTTTCAGACGAATAATGACGACTTGAAGACTCTTGGTAGAGGGTCACTAAAGAAACATTTCTGCAAAATTATATTGAAATCAGTCCAGTGGTTTCTGACAAGAATATTTTTATTTTTTGTTTTCTTTTGGTTGCCATGGCAACCAGAATTCTGCATGGATTCCAAATCTTTGAAATATTTTAAGTCAGTATCACCCAAGGATCAATCCAGGCTCAGTGGTTTAGGAGGAGCTGTTGTTTAAAGATTGTGGACGGACGGACAGACGGACGATGACGACGATGGTGAGTGATCACAATAGCTCACCTTAAGCCTTCGGCTCAGGTGAGCTAAAAATCTATCTATATAGGGAAACTTACCACAACAGATCGTGTGACTTCCCACAGAGTGGTAGAAAAATCCTCTCTGTTCTGTCTCTAAACAGTGAGCCTTCATTTTTCAGTAAAAACCTATAGATAATAATAATAATAATAATGTCAGAGGCAAACTTACTCGAAAATAACTAAAACCTATAGGTAATAATAATAATAATAATAAAACTAATAATAATTATTATGTTAATAATAATAATTAGAGCATCGCATCGCGCCATCGCATGTCCCCGCGCCAGCGCAATCGCATATTTCCCTGCACATCAAAATTCCAAATGCGTTCCTCCAGTCCTCATTCATAGAGCTATTACCTGTGACAGTTTCAAGGTTCTAGCTAAAAAAGCCTGAGAAGAGTATATAGTGTGACAATCCAAAAAAAGGACCTAAAAGCCTACTTTAAAATACCAGTTTTCTATTTTGGCAACAAGCTGATATTAGTCAAACTACGCTGTCACTTTCTGAAGACAAAAATAGCTGCAGACATGTTTGATTTTTCTTACTTAATTAAGGCTTGATATATCATAAAATGTGTCTTCTTTTAGGACAACTTGAAATTTATACAAACTATATGAAAGGTATCACTGATCTACCGTCTTCTGATTAATTCTATTTGATCCGGGGCACATTATTTCCAACAAGGTTCTAGCTAAACAATATTGTATGTGCGCCCAGCAGGAGGACGCTTTGGATCCTTGACTACACACCTAGTGCCATGCGAAACTCGGATCAGATTGCTGATGTGCAGGCTAATTTGAGTCTTCGCTGGGCGCACACCTCGAGGCGCACATGCGGTTTTGTAGGAAATTAGAAAATGCTGTGCCCTGGCTCAGTTATCAACCCTTGTCCTGCTGAACCCGGATATACCCTGCCTTTGCAAACAGTGTAGATCCAGATCTGTTGGCGGAAGCCAACTGATCTGGATCTGCACTGTTTGCCATTAAGTAGGTGAATTTATATCAAAAATCTGGATCAAATAATCTGATTGGCTGAAAATTAGAAATGGGAGTGGCATCTTACCGTACTTTCTCTACATATTCGGAGAGGCCTGAGCAAACAGTGAGGACCTAAATCAGCAGATCTTTAGTGCCACAGAACGCGGCGTCTGATCCGGGTCTACACAGTTTGCCCCTCATCCAGCAATTTTACACACATTCAAAGGTAGTAAAATGGACTTGTTGAAGAATAGTATGTTAAATAGAAAGTGGTTGAATATTTAAGGTAATTATGGTATCCCAAATTTATCAGATTTATTCAACATTTTCCATGTTTGTTTGTGTTGAGGTTTTACGGCCCAGTCCACCCAATAGGGTTATGTCGAGCGCGGTCAGTTTACCTAACCACACGTTTACTGGGCAGGCTTAGTCCTCTAAGCGGTTAACCAGTATTGTGCACATTCTTTCGCCAGAAACTGACAACTGCCCTTCTTGAATCAGCGGAAGGGAAAGAATGACCGTAGAAAATATTTCATGATCAATCTCCACGAAAGAATGTAACATTTTCCATGAAAATGAAAATCTGACTCAAAGCCCCCGAACCCTCTCTAAATCCGTCCCTCTTTAAAGATGCAAATGAATGCTACTAAGAAGCACACTCCATGATGATTCAACAAACTCACAGAAATAATATCTTGTAAATGTTGCACTTGGAAACAAAGAACACACACACACACACACACACACACACACACACACACACACACACAACAAACGAATATCAGATTCTTGGTTTCTGTGAGATAATCCGTATGTCAGAGATTGGGCTGCATTTACCCATTAGCAGCGGCTTGACTGGAGTCCGATTTTCCAAGATACCGGAATGGGCTCAATGATTTCAAGGAAAATAAAAACTGCACTATGATGAAGTATGCTTGGACCTTTTACGGCCGAACATCAGCTGTAGCGAAAAATAAATTTAACAAGACAAAATATTTAGACGTAAACGTCTAAGTACCAGTGCAAATTTTGTCCATTTTTACATAGAGATATGGGGCAAGGGTACACTAAAGTTTAATAAATTTTCAATGTATCAGGTAAAAAGAACAACAATGTGATTCTTTAATGTATGCTTTTATTAAGCTTTATGAAATTTCTTGATTGACATGAAAATAAAATAGACATTAATCTGTTTATAACATAGTTTGTTATAAGATTTTTATATTTGGCGGGATCGTCACACACTGACGATGTCGGCAAATATAAAAAAGAAATCCTTTGTGAGCTAATCGAATACTCTACCATATATAAAAATCCAAAGCTAAATTAAGAGACCGGCGCGGTTGCGCCGGTCAATCGTTACGGTTGTCCTTTGAAACAAAACACACATAAAGAACGAATATCGGAGTCTCGGTTTCATTATGACCGTATTACAATTTGCAGGGCTATATACGCCCCTACTCCACCAACACCACTGGCATCGGATTAAGCAGAACTCGATTTTTCGCGATCATCACGAAAACATGCCTACATAATTTTGATCCCATTAAACCTCACTTTTTGTATAGTAGAACTGGGGTTTACAGGGCTATAATTTTTTTTCTTATTTCTGCTCAAAAGCATAGATTGTTTTTACTCGTCAGAACCGCCTCGCCGAGGCGGTTCTAACGAGTACCCACAATCCATGTTTTGAGCAGAAATATGAAAAATATCGGAGTTTTTTTTATCTGAAAATTTTCAGTTTTTGGAGGTGAAATTGTCTGTATATTTGAATGGGCATGTTTTGGTAATGTCTAGAATCCCAAGGAAAATAGAAGCTGCCCTTTACAGTCCCAGGCGAGACTTAACACCAGCGGCAGTACTATCAAATAAACTCCACACTAAGAAAGAAGAATACTAATGGCCAAAAACTAGATCAGTAAGAGGGGCATGATGACCCTGTAACGTTCACCTAAGTATTATAGCACCTACCTAACCTGACCAAGAAACGATCAAGGCAAACATTCTAACCAAGATTTGTGATAATTACATAAACAACTAAAACAATGTTGCATGCCTAATGTACCGTGAAATATAGGTCAAGGTCAAATATGGATGACTGAACTCAAGAAGTACTGCTAATATGCACGCATGTGCCAAGTATCACACGCTGTAGGACCAATAGTTAATAGAAACTAACCTAAACGCAAAAAAAACAAGTCAGTGGACCGTGAAATATAGGTCAAGGTCAAATATGGATGACTGCTTTCAAGAGGTCATGCTAAGATGTAAGCATAGCCCAAGTATCACACGCTGTAGAATGTTTGTTTGTGTTGAGGTTTTACGGCCCAGTCAACCCAATGGGGTCATGTCGAGCGCGGTCAGTTTACCTAACCACACGTTTACTGGGCAGGCTTTGTCCTCTAAGCGGTTAACCAGTATTGTGCACATTCTTTCGCCAGAAACTGACAACTGCCCTTCTTGAATCAGTGGAAGGGAGAGAATGACTGTAGAAAATATTTCATGATCAATCTCCACGAAAGAATGTTGCCGACCTCGGCGGGGGTTGAACCCGCGACCTCCTGGTCTCCAGTCGGACGGCGCATCCAACTGAGCCACCGAGGCCGGCACACACGCTGTAGAACCAACATTTACTGAGAAACTGACCTGAACGTATAATCAAGTCAGTGGACCGTGAAATATAGATCAATATCAAATATGGATGACTGCATTGAAGAGGACATGCTAAGATGTATGCAAGTGCCAAGCATCACTGCTGTGCGACCTATAGTTATAGAGAAAATGATCTAAATGAAAACAAAAGAGAAAAAAAAAATATAAACAAAGTTACTGGACCGTACAATATAGGTTATAAGTGACCCAGTTTCGAACTACCTAGTAACTGTCAAGGCAAACATTTCAGCAAGGTTCATGATGATAACTTCAAAAATGTTACCTCTAGATCGTTAAGAAGGTTTTCCTTTGATTTCGCCTATCGACCAAGTTTTTAGTTTTATTCTAGGTGACCATGTTTTGATCTTGACCTAGAAATCACCAGGGCAAGTATTTTTAGCAAGTGTCCTGATGATTACTTTAAAAATGTAACCTCTAGAGTGTTAACAAGGTTTTCCTTTGATTTGGCCTGGTGACCTTGTTTTTGAGTCAAAGTAATCTAGTCTCAAACTTGACCTAGCAATCATCAAGACAAACATTTTGAGCAAGGATCATGAAGAATAACTTACAATTGTGACCTTTAGAGTGTTAATAAGGTTTTCTTTTGATTTGGCCTGGTGACCTAGTTTTTGACCACAGGTGACCAGTTTTAAACTTGACCTAGAAATAATTTAAGCAAATATTTTGAGCAATGTTAATGGTGATTACTTAAAAAAATGTAACGTCTAGAATGTTACCAAGTTTTTCCTTCGATTTAGCCTATGACCTAGTTTTTTACCCCAAGTTACCTAGTTTCAATCTTGACAAAAAAAAATCATCAAGACAAACATTTCGAGCAAAACTCATGATGATAACTTCAAAAAATGTGACCTATAGGGTGTTAACAAAGTTTTCCTTTTGACTTGGCCTGATGACCTAGGTTTTTGCCCCAAGTAACCCAGTTTCAAATCTGACCTAGAAGTTATCAAGACAAACAGTTTGAGCAAAAATCCTGATGATTACTTCAATAATGTTACCTCTTGAGTGTTAACAAGGTTTACCTTTGATTTGGCCCGGTGACCTAGTTTTTAACTCTAAGTAATCCAGTTTTAAAGCTGAGCTAGAATCTATATTGGCAAACATTCTGAGCAAGAGTTTCATGAACACTGGGTAAAGATTGCGACCTACAGAGTGTTAACAAACCAATTGTTGACGACGGACGATGAACGACGGAAGACAGAGGGTGATTACAATAGCTCATCCTGAGCTTTTGCTAAGGTGAGATAAACTGAAACTTGTAAAGAGGGACATAAAATGGGAAATCGTACGGATTTGCTGTATCTACCTATCTTCATATCACAGCAATGTAGTTTATATACTCACTCTCCACCTCCCCCACCCCCCTCCCCACCCCCCCACACACACACTCCCCGTCCCTCATAACTGCTCCGGCTAAAGGGGAACTCGATGATCCAAGAAGATATCCAGAATAGGCTCAATGATTTCTAGGAAAACAAGAATAAAACTGCACTATGATGAAGTACAGGGAGATCCCAGTCTCAACGTAACAACTGAGAAGAACATACTATGGATACCATAGAAGTGCCTTCAGTATGTGCCTGAGCACTCAACAATCTGCCGATTGTTGGGCGGCCGATTTGGCGTTTGACGGAAGGGAAGCATATTGTCAAGTTAGAAATAACTTGGCAGCTTCCCAGAACTCAAACGTCACGGCAAACCAACCAACTCAGAAGTTCTGCGAAGAAACCTGCCGATGGTGTGACTGGTGGTATGATCAAGATGGCTGACAAGATGGCGGAAAAGAAGATGGCGGCGCCCACGCGAAAGATGGAGGATGATGAACTCAACGTGGCGGTGTGTTCCACACCGTCAACACCTCAGCTCTCCATGGCGTCGTCAGAGGGACCTAGTATCACCCACTCTACAGTCGATACCACGACTGACCACTCTCCGGAAGGGGAGTGGAAGGAAGTGGTATCAAGAAAGACGAAGAAGAAGCTATCTTTGTCTTCACCGAAGTCTCCACCAGTCAAGACGAAGAAAGAAGACCCCAATGTGAGACCGGGGAGGAAGACTCCACCACCACCGCCCAAGAAGCCCAGGGTGAGGTCGCCTCTCAAGGAACAGGGCAGGGAGAAGATGATCGCCGGTGACGGAAAACAGTATCCACTTCACGAGAAGTATGACCTTGATGAAGTGGTTACCGACCAGCAGCCGAATAAGACCAAATACATTATTATCAGGGGCCTATCGACAACTTCGAGAAGAAGAGAAGTTCAACGTTGACCTGCCGGTCTACTTTATTCGTTTCCTCGGGACGTCCGAATGGTACTTGGCAAAGGGGCCCACGTCCAAGTACTATCATGAAATCAACTACAACGATATCGAGGAGCGATTCAAGCGGGCCGGTCCAGTTGACAACGCCATCCGATGGTACGACGACCTGGACCACTCTTGTCAAGGTACTGATCCGGCTGCTGCGCAGGTCCTGAAGATCACTTCTACCTGTCCTTTCTGTTAGCGACTTGGCCCTTTTCAGGGCCCCTGACATTTTGAGCAAGTGTGAGATTACATTGAGCATCAGTAATACACACGTTTTGAAGCTCTTTTCTTTTGATCGAAATTCTAAATTATGTAACTTACAGTCCTTGACCTTTATGCATAACATCCGATATCGTCCGATCAGGCGAGGTAGTACACGCATGAATTATGCGTGCACACCGTTTTAAGCCAAGGTCAGGGTAAAACTAATCCAGATTTCTCTGGCGCTGCCTCTATGTGCCTCTGGTGCCTGGTAGCGTTAAAAATCTGATTTGAATTGAATTGAATTGTACAGGGAGATATTTTTAAGGCCGCTTCATAGCATGTAACAACAGTTGCAGTGAAGTCAAAAAAAGCCTTTAAAAAGAAAGAAAGACTGTTAATGGACAAAACTGTATAAATTCAGCCAGCGCCTGACAAAACCTACGAAATGGTATGTACACCCAGCGAAGACACAGATCAGCCTGGGCATCCGCTCAGTCTGATCAGAGTCTCCGCAGTGCGCTCAATGGGTAGTTAAGGACCCAAGTTTTTTTCATGCGAACAGCGAAGACTGATTAGACTGGGCGGATGTCCAGGCTGATCTGATACTTCGCTGGTCGCACATGCCATTTCGTAGATTTGTCATGCGCTGGCGCAGTTATATTTTTTTCTTGCATGTAAAGTTGGACATAAAATGTAAATCTTACGGATCTGCCGTGTCTCTATGCCAGCCAGTTGACCCAACTTGCCATCTCCGGATCCAATCTGAGTCACCAACAATGCCCTTTGTGAGATCTGTTACTTCGCCTACTGACATACCTGCTCACAAGAAAAATAAAATCAGCCGTAACGTCAGAAACCGTACTTTCGGACATGTGCTCCCAGCGAAGATACAGATTAGAATTTTCACTGAACACACTTTGGAAAGGCAAAGTGCAAAGTTTCTTCATGCGGACAATGAAGACTTTTTTCATGCTCAACTCAGCTGAGCATGAAATTTTCTCTGCTAAAAAATATGAAAATGCCAACAAAGTTGGCATTTTCATATTTATTAGCAGAGAACTTTTCATGCTCAGCTATGTTTAGCAAGAAAGAATTAGCAGTTGCTAGTAGATTTATTAGCAGGTCAAAATTCATGCTCAGCTGAGTTGAGCATGAAAAATGTTTCATAACCTCGGGGCACAGACTGTCTTCGTCGGGCGCACATGTCAGAAGGTACGTTTACTGACCTTGCGGCTCAAATAATAAAACCAGCCCACGTCGTGTATTAAGGTATAACGATTGGCTGTTGATCAAATGGTCGTGTGTTCAGATCAAGCTTTGTCAGAAGTCTTCGCATAATTGTCCGGTATTCCTTTTCGGAGGCCAGTCATCACAAAAACATGCCTATATAATGTTGACCCCTTAAACCCCACTTTTATGTAGTAAAACTTGGGTTTACAGGGGTATACATTATTTTTCTTATTTCTGCTCAAAAACATAGATTGTGGGTACTCATCGAGGCGGTTCTAACGAGTACCCACAATCTATGTTTTGAGCAGAAATATGAAAATTATCAGAAATTTTTAATCTGAAAATTTTCATTTTTTGGTGGTAAAATTTTCAGTATATTTGAATAGGCTTGTTTTCGTAATGTTACCACGTTATCATCCTAAATATCAGAAAAGACTATTGTTACTGCAGATCAAAGCATGTTTACTGTTGTGTCAAAGGTTCGGCGAATCCACCCAAAACCCGTCTTTAAGTATATCATTATTGACTTATACATTTAGGGGAACGCAACCTAAAAGGGTATTGTGCTTTAAAGTAAAGAACTTTACAAATAATAAATTTTGACATAAATTTGATCAAAATCGGTGGAAAATTACATAAGTTATAGACAATTGAATATTGTAACATTGGTGGAATGGGCACTGCCATTTTGAATATTTAAGGAAGTTTCATAAAAATTAAAATTCGTTTCATAAAGGTAGGTACTCTCATAAAGTTGGTTTATTTTGGGGAAAATGATTGCTTGTCACTAGAATTAAAAGAATATACAAAATCTGTAGCAAAATTATTCTTAAAAATCCTTTATATGTTGGTTTTGCATATTTAGTTTAGGCTGTGTGACCTCACAAAACATACAATACGGCGGCATCCATGACAGCCATTTTAAATACATTCAAACCACCATAAACTTCCATATTTCTAGGCCGATTTTGAAAAGTCTTGCATCAAAATAAATGGCTTGTTAAATACTTTACTCCAGGGTATACTTACAGCTTATATTTTCTTTCCTCTTTAAAAGCATCTGAGACTTTTTAAAACCTACTCGTATTCGGCAATGTCGCCACAAAAATAGATCATCCAGCCGTGAGCGAAAGGTTCTTTGGATTTCACGTCGAACAAATCTTTCAGTGCGCACGCTCGGCCCCTTAGCAAAGCCACATGCCTAGTTCTTTTGACTGAATATTCTCATTGGCTTATCGTTTACGAGACTGTGCGGATGCACAGGCTCGCATGAACCTTTGCTGTTCGCATATGCTTTAATTGTTCTTTTCCTATGAAACGACAAAAATGTCATTTTTCCAGTAGACGGACTAGTGCACTTAAACTTTTAGATGCAATCAGGTTCTGCAAAACCAGCAAGCATCTGGGTACTTCGTGAGTTTAATTTTTACAATTTATAGTAGGCTATTTCCTGTTTTTACCATTCTTATACAAGGCTTGATCTTTCTTTGTGATTTTAAATCTTTATCAATTACTTAATAAGTACCTTTTTTCATAAAACTGCTTTAAAATCAGCCGGGACATGGCATTTTCTATAAGACTGCATGTGCGCCCAGCAAATACTTAGTCCAGCCTACACATGCGCGCAGTCGGATGATGATGATGATGATGATGAATTCAGGTTTAACGACGCGTCAATCCATGAGGGTCATTTGCATCGAAATACAGTCGAACCTCGTTATCTCGAACTCGCTTATTTCGAATTACCGCTTATCTCGAAATGAAAATCTGGTCCCTGTTTTAACATGAGACTATGACAACAGGTAACAAAATAATGTGGAAAAGAGGAGAAATTGTTCCTAAGGAGCAATTTCTCCTCTTTTTCACATTATTTTATATATATATTTCTAACTTCAGGAGTCAAATTACATATTCATTTGTTAAATGTGGTTGTTCAATTTATTGTTTCCCTCACTCTCTCAACTCTGATATGTCGAAGTACGGATATCTCGAAGTGTTTCAGTGAGTCCCTTGGAATTCGAGATAACGGGAGTCGACTGTAGTGTACTTACTCGGTTTTGTAATAAAACGGCTATAATGTAGGTCGTATATGCATGAAAATATAAACCTAGAACGAATTCAAAAATAAGAATAGTTATATTTTGATAAAAAGATTAGTGTGTTATTAGCTGGTACATCTTTAACCCTTGTCATGCTGAATAAATTAAGATGCCACGCCCACTTCTAATTTCTGGCCAATCAGATTACTTGATCAGGGTTTCTGAGAAATTCATATATTTAATGACAAACAGTGTAGACCAGATCAGTTGGTTCAGAAGCCAACTTATCTGGATCTACACTGTTTGCTAAGACAAAGCATGTCCTGTTCAGCAAGAGACTGGTTAAACAAGCATCTCAAGTCATTTGTTTGGAAAAACTGACGTCGCACATATTAAGAGACTTCAATGCAGTCGATCAGAATGGGCTTCACTGTACATGGCTCATTACAGCTTACGCAAAACGGCTGATCTTCTCGTTTGAGCCAGGCAAGAAAGAACCACTTCTTCTCGCCGTAATGATCGATGAATGGTATTTTTACCAAGAACCGGTTTTATTTCATGTAAGTTATTGGACGTCGCTCTGTCCCACGACATCAAACCTGTTTATTTGTTTGTGTTGAGGTTTTACGGCCCAGTCAATGCAATGGATCATGTCGAGCGCGGTCAGTTTACCTAACCACATGTTTACTGGGCAGGCTTATTCCTCTAAGCGGTTAACCAGTATTGTGCACATTCTTTCGCCAGATTCTTGAATCAGCGGAAGGGAGAGAATGACCGTAGAAAATATTTCATGATCAATCTCCACGAAAGAATGTTGCCGACCTCGGCGGGGGTTGAACCCGCGACCTCCTGGTCTCCAGTCGGACGGCGCATCCAACTGAACCACCGAGGCCATCAAACCTGTATAAGTTTTGAAATCCGTACATGGAATTTTGAGATTTGATATGTCTAGATCAAGTGAGGCCTTTACTTTTACATCAGGCGACTTGGAAGCCAACAGAACAAACTTTCCTTAGTTTTCAATGACTCATGATGTTTTGTTTAAACATTTTTATTTCACAAACTCATAAATGATTGATTGATTGATTGTGTTGGGGTTTAACGACACGCCAACCCTTGTGGGTCATTTTGTGTCGTCTCCCAGAGAAAGGGAGAAAAGAGATAGAAGAGATAGTAGAGAGGGACAGGGAAGAAAGCGAACAGGAATGAAAGTGAAAAAAAAGGAAATAAAAATAAAAGCATTCCCCCTCTACCCTTACCTCCTACAAGGATAGCAGGCCTTGTCCAACTGAAAGCCAATATCAATTGGACGCCCCAGTAATGTAAGATAAACGACACCTTCGCACCTCCCCACCACCCCCACATAAACTCATAATACAATTTTACATATAAAAAATGCACCATTTTACTAAACAGTGTTTACAAACAGGGAATCGGAAAGAAGTCAAAAAACTTATTCAAATTCGTATCATGATGTTTGTCTACCAGGTTCTGATTTTTTTTTTCTTTGAAGATTTAGAGATTTAGAGAGTGGTTTAGAGATTCAAAAGAGACAGGGAGTCTGAAAAATAACAAATTTGTTGTCTAAAGAATTATTCCTAAAGTAATCCAAAGCCTTTTCAACAGTCTTGGATTCAACAGTGAAAATAGATGAACCATCAGGAAGACAGATCTTTTCATGGTGACTGCCCGATTCATACGCATAGCCAACCTTATCTTAAACTTTGGAGCCATCAGTGTAGATGTGTTGGTGATCTGAAAGTCGCGATTTTAATTCTTGGAATTTTGGTTTAACTCTTGTCCTACTGAGCCAAGATATACCCTGCCACTGCAAAAAGTGTAGATCCAGATCGGTTGGCTTCTGAATAAGTCAACTGATCTGGATCTGCACTGTTTGCGATTAAGTATGTGAATTTATAGCAAAAATCCTGATCAAGTTGACTGTCTGAAAATTTGGAGTGGGCACCTTCTTAATTTATTCAGGAGGACAAGGGTTAAGAGATGTGATTCAGAAAGTGACTGTTTGCTGTTTTGCAGCACTCAGTCGATCAGTCTTTGAAAGGCCATCTCTGGGTAGCTAAGGATCCAAATCGTTTTCAGGAGGACAGCAAAGACTCTGATTAGCCTGTGCAGTCTTCACTGGCACATATGCAGTCTTGTAGGAAATGCTGTGTTCCAGCTCAAATTTACCCTTGTCCTGCTGAATAAGAAGATGCCACGCCTACTTCTAATTTTCAGCCAATCAGATTACTTGATCCAGATTGTTGATTGTTGATACAAATTCACATACTTAATGGCAAACAGTGCAGTTCCAGATCAGTTGGTTTCTAACTGATCTGGATCTGCACTGTTCGTAAAGGCAAGGTATATCCGGGTTCAGCAGGACAAAATTAAAATGATATATATATACAATAAAATATGTCATATAAATTTATTCTTCGAGTATCGGCGAGTAGTGATGACCCTGATCAGACTGCGCAATTGCACAGTCTGACAGGGCCGTAGCTGCCCGCTTACATAATCATGGGCAACTCCAGAATGTATCAACGGAAGAAAACAGCATTAAGACCGTGTGCGGATGTGCATGATGATCTTAACTATAATTTGCATATGTATGCCTTAAGTTACGTTTTCCCCGGCGCGGCTCAAAAGAAATATACTGAAAGGAAAAAAAAAACGCAGGGTAGAGTTTTTTCCTTCTTATTTTAATCATTTTTTACGGTGTTTACTATAGCCATACACTTTTACAGATTGTCCTGTGAATGTGAACCGCGAGTATACGAGTCTTTGGTCGATGTGCTATCTACCCAGTGTGTGAAATCATTCAACCGTGCACTACACTGTGCATTGCACGGACAATACGGAAAGCCAAAATTTCGTGCAAAACAAGCATGTTTAAACCTTCAGCACAAGATTTCCTCACACCATTTGGTACACTTCAACGATACACAACGCTCTTCGATTCTTTTACCGATTTTTCTTTTCATTTTTACGCTACTTTGAACTTTTTTTCAATCATGGTACGATTGACTGATGTTCAGAGGGGTAGAGCAATTGCGTTGCTGATGCAGGGTCAGAGGCAACAGCAAGTTGCCAATCATTTTGGAGTTAACGTCTCAACAACTGAACGTCTTGTTAGACGTTTAAGGGAAACAGGGCATTTAGCAGACCGACCGCGGTCTGGGCGTCCACGCGTGACGTCGCGTCGTCAAGACAGGACAATCCGTCTGGCACATTTGCGGAATCGTCATCTCACTGCTACCGAAACTGTCCTTAATACAGTAGGTACGCATAATCGACAAATTTCTCCGAAGACTGTTGGAAGTCGATTGCGTGAGATTGGTCTTCGAGCTCGTCGTCCATACGTTGGTCTGCCTCTGACCCAGGCACGTAGGTTGCGTCTTATGGCGTGGCTGACGGCGCATGCGCCCAGGCTATTTCCGATGAGGCAGTGGAGACGAGTTCTTTTTACGGACGAGTCTAGGTTCACTATCGCGCAGATGGTCGACGTCGTGTGTACCGACGTCGCGGAGAACGCTTTGCCGACGCCTGTGTTTTCGAACGGGATCGGTTTGGGGGTGGCTCCGTTATGGTCTGGGGAGGCATTGCTCACGGGATAAAATCACAGTTGATTATTGTTGCGGGCAATATGACCGCAGTAAGGTATAGGGATGAGATCTTGCGTCCTGTTGCAGTCCCGCTTGTGCAACAACGTAATCTGATTCTGCAGCAGGACAATGCCCGACCACATTTTGCCCGAGTTTGTCAGGATTTCCTGGCAAACAATAACATCGCATCACTAGCATGGCCACCGTACAGTCCAGATTTGACCCTAATAGAGCACATGTGGGATGAGCTGGACAGAAGGGTTAGGAAGCGCCGAAATTCCCCCCCGCAACTCTCGCAAAACTAAGGAATGCGTTGATCGATGAATGGAATAACATCCCGATGCGAACTGTCAATGCTTTGGTTAACTCTATCCAAAGGAGAATTAGGGCAGCAACGGCAGCAAGAGGGAGGGGGGGGGGAGGGGTGGTGCACACCCGATATTGATTTTCAGTTTGATTTGGATTTCAAGATTTGGGGGGTAGCTACCAATGAACTTCAATAACTCGAGACTTGTTGATCACAAACCAATGAAATTTGGAACTTTTGTTCCATACATGTACCGTTTTGTAATCATAGTAAAATATTTAACAAACTTTTTCAAACTTGAATGAAATTTAGGAATAAAATTTACCCTGCGTTTCTTTTTCCTTTCAGTATATTAAGCTGTCTTTGTTTGCGTAGATCCTGACGACCCCTTTTCTCACGGCGCGGTTCATACAGAATAAACAGAGAATGGATCTATTTCGAGCCATTTGCAATTTTTCTAAGTTTGTAGTATAAGCTGTGGCTCAAATGTGAGACCTTACTGGTCTACTGTCTAGCGTGGTTTATCGATTACATACTCCCATATCCTAAGTTATATATCTATATGTACACATATATGTACGAATAAAAAAAACAAAGTATATACTCTTTCCTGAATAAAGTTCTCGATAAACAATAATTAATAGTCAATTACCCTTTCTGTCCAAATTCCCAGTTCTGACGACAGAATGCAGAATTCCGAAATCAGCAGTCACGTGTACTGTATGACAACCTCCGGTCAACACTAATAAGTGGTCAAAATTATGGTGGCATATAACTGACATCTAAATATTGAGATACTAAGTCGACTTTTTCTGCTTTTTATGTCAACTAAAAATGTATGACCTGATGTTATATCGACCAGTTGATAATGGTTATCGCGTCTGCAGGTTGTAATATTGTCCAGAAGTGTCATCCACAACGTCAGCATCATGAAACACTTTTACAACTATATGTCGACATTATAGATATTATCTCGACTTCCGGTCATGTTATGAGGTAGGATTTGTTGAGAAGATAATGATAGTCAGATAGTTATGGAAGCGTATATGGGCCTACACTTGTTGAGTTGTTATTAGAATAATTACATATATGGAGTCGGATTGATGCCAGATTATCACAGAATGTCCACTTTAAAAGTAAACTAGCTGTGTCATTTACTCATGTTTTCTGTAAAATGGAAGTGGAAATTGCGCCATAAAGTATAGGTCAACATAAATGAAAACAACATGCTGACAAAACAAATATATGTCAATATGAGTTCAGACAACTTCATTCGTGTTTCAAGTTACATATCGCGTTTAAAAGTAGATTTGTTAATGAAAGAAAGAAATAACTACTCGAAAAATGTCCATTTCATCTTCGTATTAACAACATAACGCTTTTAAAAATATGATTTAGATAAACCATTTTGTCGACCTACTGGCAGAATATGCACTGAGCCAATTATTAATCTAGATATTAATTTTGTTGTCGCCTTGCGATGTTGCGGTTATAAACACGTATGTAGATTTTCAACGAAAGAAAGAAACACATACTGCTTTCTTTTGTCGACTGTCCTGTTACTTCTTGGTAAAACTGACAAGTAGAGTCGGCATAACTTTTTCAACAGAAAAAAATGGGAAAATAACCAAGTAGATCAATATTAGCAGAAAAGATCAAAGCAAAATTTAGTAAACTTTATAGATCTATCGATATGTCGACAAAATCAAGTCATTTTTTCTATTTTAACGACATCATTAAGTCCACATAAGGTTAACAGCTGTGGTGTAAGTTTAGTAAAATTTACAGAGCTGTCGATATGTCGACAAAATCAAGCCATTTTTTTCTGTTTTAACGACATCATAAAGTCCACATAAAGTTGACAGCTGTGGTGGAAAAATAATTATGTGGACATATTTAAAGTAGTCATTTGCTTTATTTACGAGAATAAACGAATTAAATAAACCTATATAGTTATTATATCGACTTTAAAGAAAGGTCGAAAACAACTTAAAAAGACTCGATGTTGTCTAAAACAACAGAAAGTCTATACAGCTTAAGAGGACGTCTCAATCTTCGGCTATTTGTTTGTGCCCGTTTATGTTTACCGTCGTATTGCAGTAGAACTTCCATTTCCATTATATAGAATACACGACTACAACAACACATCAAGTTTACTTTTTCAAGGAGGCATTCTGTGATATTTTGGCATCAATCCGACTTCATATATGTAATTATTCTTATAACAACTCAATAACGGTAGGCCCATATACGCTTCCATAGATAGTGACTATGCCGGTCGACATACTGAAATTCGGGACAATGTGACGTATCAAGTTTAGGGCTTGATACTACGGAAGCGTATTGGTGCCTCTATTTATTGTGTTATACCGCAACTTGGCGACTTCAGATATAGCGATTTGATGCAATTATCAAGCATATTTTGACTTGTATTTGTCGAAATATTTTGTTATATCGCAGTAAATCGGCTAAAACTGTCGCGAATTAATTTCCAAGTTGCAAAGAGGAAGTCGACATCTTTGATTTATCAGAAAAGTCGACTTGAAACAAGTCATCTTGAAATTAATTATTGTCATTTTGACTTGTGAAAACTTGACTAGACTGGGAATGAAGAAAACTTCACGCATTACAGAAGACGACATAATTGCATGTAGTTTAACTACACGACTTTCCATAAGTTGACATAATCATGAAGGATCTGCAACTCGATTTTTTATATATAGAGTTTTATTATAAAAGCATGATAATCGATATATGCCTTTAATAATAAAAATCGGTTTATAACAAACCGACTTCTAGTTCCTTCATCAACATGTTGACTTGTGCAAAATCGTCAAGTTAGAATGCATGCAATTTTCGCGTCTTCGCTAGGACGTGATGTTTTCTTCCCTCCTTGTCTAGTCAATTTTTTACAAGTCAAATAACGATAATTATGTTGAAGACGACTTTTTTCGAGTCGATTATTGTCATATTTCAAATATGTCGATTTCTGTTTTGGCACTTAAATGTTTTTTCGGGTTGACTTTAGCCGATTTGAGGCAATTCAACAAAATATGTCAACAAATGCAAGTCAAAATATGCCAGAAAACAGTGACAACTTGCGATATTTGAAGTCGC
This sequence comes from Anodontia alba, assembly GCA_964016985.1. NCBI lineage: Eukaryota > Metazoa > Mollusca > Bivalvia > Lucinida > Lucinidae > Anodontia > Anodontia alba. The sequence continues at coordinate 7,443,747 of OZ024825.1, read as the reverse complement.
AAAGTTGCGATATAACACAAAAAGTGGAGGCACCAATACGCTTCCGTATAATACAGTGTATGGTGGCATATAGATGTTATATAATTATCGTTTCGATATTTTTTGTTAGATGTGACGGTTGACGGACGAGTTCGCAACACGAAAAGTTGTGTGGCTAACAGATCGTAAGGCCAAATAAGACACTGTTTTTATCTACACAAACACCCAACTTTCCGGAATAAATCGAATTTCTACTCAAAGATGACTACTTGTGTGTCTTAATATCCACTTGTAGGCCCCTAGTCCTAACCCCTAAATACTCATCGGTCAGGCGGACGGGCGTACTTCTAAATATACACATATGACATTTTGTGGCAACTAAACCTTACTATCTCGCAACTCGGAGGTTACTTAATACTTATTATATATCTGACCAAATATTTCAATAAGAAACTAAAATGCACTGTCGATGGTGCGCCATCGCAAATCCCCACGCACGTTGCTAATAGCATGACGGACGGATGGACTTGGTCTCCCACACCTTTACTATGAGGGGAGATCATGCAGCAAGTTTGGTTAAATTCCGCGCAGTGGTTTAAGAGGAGATAGCGTGATAGACAGATGGACAGACGACGGACGCACGGAAAAAATAATATTACTCTCGCAGACCCTACCATGAGAGGAAGTGATGCAGCAAGTTTGGTAAAATTCCGCTCAGTGGTTTAAGAGGAGATGGCGTGATGGACAGATGGACAGACGACAGACGCACGAAAAAATAATGTTGCTCTTGTACACCCTTACCATGAGGGGAAGTGATGTACCAAGTTTGGCTGAATTCCGCCCTGTGATTCAAGAGGAGATAGCGTGATGGACAGATAGACGAACGATGGACGCACGCAAAAATAATATTGCTCTCGCACATCCTTACCATAAGGGGAAGTGATGTACTAAAATTGGTTGAATTCCGCCCAATGGTTTAGGAGGAGATAGCGTGACGGTCAGATGGACACTACAAACAACTCTGCGATTGCTTGTGTGGTTTTGGTCTAAAAATATACTGTCACGACTACGAAAACGTATATCAATACTTACTGGCGAATCATAACCTGTAAAAGAACCAGAAGTCGAGATAAAAAAAAAAAAAAAAAAAAAAAAAGAAAAAAGAAAGTATGTCATCATACAATGTTAACAAAATGTTACTTATATGGGCGACAAAATGTTACTGATTGGAGAACAAAAAGCTACTTATTTGGGCGACAAGAATGTACTAATTTGGGGTGATAAAATGTTACTTTTTGGGGCGACAAAATGTTTCTTAGAGGGGAAAAATGTTACTTAACACGCCGAATGACTTAATGTGGTAATTATGCTGACACGTTTTCCCAGCTGGCACATAAAACATCACATTAACGTCGATGCAACGCCACGACGTTTATACAACATCGCACTATTATTGTATAACCTAAAACAGACTGTCTTTCATCGACTGAGACCTGTTTTTAGCCGAGTGAATATATCTGGGCCCAGTTGTTCAAAGCGTCGTTATCTTAACGAGCTCGTTAAGAGTCATTTCGTTAAGTGTTTTAGTGGAGTCAATATACAATATTCTGATATTTTTTGCACTGCAAAAGCTACTCACATTTTTTCAGCAAAAAATTTCAGCATATTTGCGTATCACTCGATGTAAATTTTAACGAATCGTTAACTAACGATGTCGTTAGTTTTGAACAGCTGGGCCCTGATGTACACCTTCCAGAAAATATCAACTTTTAGTGACGTCGCCAGTAACGACTCGGATATCTACGTGTTTTTTTTTTTTTTTTTTATATATATATTAAGGGGGCCTGACGTTGACCGTTATTGCCACAGCTATCACATACTTGTTTCTGTAATAACATCCATAACCAAAATTTTGCATATGCAATAACAGTGGAATTTTGCATATGCAATAACAGTGGACCATAACGAAGGTTATGGACACTGCCCCTGATAACCAGTTTTTGCCCGCCCGGGCTGGTAACCGGGAAGTAATTTATTTTACATTAAGGGAGGTTATCACGCCCGGTTTATACTTCCAGATTGTGTTTCGACATTTTAACCTGAAAATCGACTTACCTACTTAAAAAAAATCCTCGGTGACACCGTCATTGCTAACAAATACGTCAGCTCACGTGATGTAGACATTCTAGCGCATTCTGTTAAAACAACAGCCAGTTGACGGATGTGAGAGTCCCTTTCCAACAGAATGTTAGACATACACAGTATAGTCGAAGAGAGAGAAAGACGGTATAGAGAGGTTTCAATTGAATTTGAATTTGTTGAAGACATGAAAAAATTGAACACAAAAGGAAAGACAAATGGGGATTCAAACTTATTCACAGATGTATGGCTGATAATTTGGGACCTGCTGAACTAGATTATATCCTGGCAAGGTTTTTCCTTTCCATCAGAGAGCCGAACTGATCTAAGTACGAACCAGAGTCAATAAAATCAAAGCAGCTAATCATAAGCCGTCTTCTGGCCAGAATGCAAATGCGCAGGCTGATCTGAATGTTCGCAGTACGCACGTTCGCACGCCGCCTTATATAATTTATTGCTATGTATGCTTGCCAGTAATTAACATCAACATCAACCTCTTTATAACACGGTTCGTTATAACACGGGTTTTGATATAACACGGTTCAAAGATGGATCCCAAAAATGTATAGATTATAAATGGTCATTTTTCAATATAATCTACACATTTTTGTTTGGATATAACACGGTTGTTTAACTAACACGGTTTATGCTATGGACCCCAACAATAGTGTTATAAAGAGGTTGTGGTGTAAATTTTTTTTTTTTTTTTTTATTTTTTTCTGGAAAAAATTTTATTCTCCCCGTCCATTTGATGTGTAGTGGGTCGGGAAGGGCCATCCCACTAACACACCTTACAATTTATTTGTACAGTACAGTATAATCTTCCAGCAATTCGATATCATTCATCGCTTACTTGCTAAGTCCCACTGCTGTTTCCTGGGTACAGGATAAAGACCACCCAGCAACCATTTTCAGCAGTGAGGCAAACACCACAGAATACTTACAGTTTATACCATATTCATCTGAACAGACATATCAATACTTTCAGGTATGAGACTGGTGGACTGATGAAACTGAATTCTAGGTAAAAATCTGAAAACCCCTGTCACCCTTTCCAAAAATGTCATTTTTACAATTTTCAGACAAAAACAAGTAATTCTGCAGAACATATTTTGAAACTAAAAAATCTGGTCTGTCAAAATTCTGAAAAATCTCATGCCTGTTAACTTTGAGGAAAAGGCTAATAGACATATGTAAAGATATGCTGGACTTTTTAAGATTTCATATATTAATTAGGTGCCCTTTGTTCAGACAAATATGGTACCATTTTACCATATTACATGTAAACTAAAGTGTATTATATTTCATTCCTCACTCTCTTGCTCACGTTACCTGCACACATACTATATAATACTGTTTTTATAATCAGCATTACTGGTTATTATCTGTACATCTGAGTTTGGAGTTTGGAGAGATAAGTTATAAAAAAAGAAAAAGGTTCTGTCACCCTGGCATGAGGTGTTTTTTTTTTCTTTTCTTGCTGATTAGGAATTTCTATAAATGTATTAATTAGGCAACTGCATGCGAAAAGTTTTCCCAGCTATTCACAAACTGTTCATATTTATTTTCTAATATTGCAATTCTCTCATTTGTACAGTACAGAAGCTTACGTTTACATTTCAGGGCTGTGACATTTAGTTTAGCTTTTGTACATCTACAAGAATAGATATAATATTTGATTTCCAGTAAAATTTGTTGTTCTACTATGCTTGTCTTGTTATCTAATACTCCAAATAAAAATGATTGTTTCTGTAGATTTATAGTTGTGTTATTACTTTCACACCAGTCTTTAAAATCATACAAAATTTTTTGTGTGTGCTCACAGTCCCATAGCAAATGTTCAACAGTTTCAGGTTCTTTAGTACAGAATGAACATGTAGGGTTGTTTATTAATTAACTTTATTTTGTGTAGATAATTATTAGTAGCTAGTATATTATGATTAATACGTGATTGAAACCACTGTAACGTTGTGTTATTTGTTATTTCAAATGGCCATTTGTAATTTTTTTCCATTCTTCTTCACTGAAGTTAAAAATTTTATTCCATGCTATCTTACCAGCAGGTGTTTCATTATTAGAATTTAATATTTTATACATATCTTTAGTGCCTTTTTTATTTCTCATGTATATATGCAGTCCAAATGGCACTATAGGATTTTGTAGCTTTTCATTAATAGTATTTATTTTGAGCCTTTTCTTCCATTCTTTAATTGCATTACATAGGCCGTGATACTGCAAGAAATTTATTTTTATATTAAATAGTTCCTTTACCTCCTGATAGGTTAGCAGATTACCATTTTTTCCTGTAATATCATTTATAAGTTTTATTCCTCTTTCATAACATGCTTGATAATAAATACTGGTATTTGCCACCTTTATGTTCTTATTGTAAAATAGTGCACTAGCTTGAAATTCATGTATTTCTTTAGGTTGATTATTTGACTGTAGTTCAATATGTGCATTAAACACATCTAACCAGAATTGATTTTTAATGTTTTTTAATATTTTTGTTAAGTATTCTGTACCACAGTCTAAAAAGTTATGCATATTTATATGGCTCCCTATAATTTTTGTCCATTTATGCTTGTCAAAACAAAACCGTCTAATCCATGTTGTTTTTAAGGCATTTATAAATGCCTTGGTATTTATCATCTTTAATCCTCCATCCAGATAGTCTTTGCAAATAACAGAACGTTTTATTCTAGCAGTACCTTCCCAAAGAAATGTAAAAAGAATGTCATTTATTTCTTTCATTATCTTTTCACTTGGATTTGGTAGGGCTAGAAATAGGTGGTTTAAGCATGGAATTAAGAGAGATTTCATTACAGTTATTTTACCTAATGGTGTTAAGTGTCTGCGTTGCCAATTGTCATATTTTGCAAAATTTTCAAGTTCATTTAATGTTTCTGTTTATGAGTTTTCTGATCAATCTAATATTATTGTAGTGTCATCAGCAAACTGTACTAATTTAAAATCAGTGTTATTGATTTTAATCCCTTTGATTTTTTCGTTATTTCTTATTTTTATAGCTAATATTTCTGCACAAAGAATAGAAATGTAAGTTGATATTGGATCCCCTTGTTTGCAGCCACGTTCCAGTCTAAATGGCGAAGAGAAATTACCCTTCCTGATTTACCCTAATAGAGGTATTTTTTAGGAAAACTGAAACCCACTTTTGAACTGAAGGCCCAAAATTAAAAAAACTTGAGTACTTTATGAATAAATGCCCATGACAGAGAATCAAATGCCTTCTCAAAATCAACCAAAAGTAAGAGCCCAGGTATATTTTTTGCCTCCACAAACTGCATTAAGTCATAAACAAGTCTTGTGTTTTCACCAATATACCGCCCTGATATAAATCCGGACTGATCAGTATTTATGTTTTGTTATAACAGTTTTTAATCTGTTTGCAATACCTGCCGAGGCTAACTTACGAGGGATGTTCGAAATGAATTGCTTCTTGTCCTCTAGCTCGATATCCACGTGGGGCACGATAAAAACCAATACATACCTGTATAGGGCTATTCAATATCTACACAATGGTGTATAAATGTACATGTTAGACTAAGTGTAAGACATAAAATTTGCCATTTGAATACACGCAGTCATTGACCACTGCAGTAAAAATGGTTGGTAGAAGCGTCGACAAAAAAGATGAAATACGGGCTTACATCAAAGCTCGCTCAAAACTTGGTTGTTCTTTGAAGAAGCTGCTGACTGAAATTTCTACTGCTTTTGGACCTTCTTGTGTGTCTTATGACACAGTTCGGCGGTGTAAAAAGAAATTTGAGTCTGGTGTAGAGTCCATCAAAAATGCATCGAAATCAGGTAGGCCAAAATCTGCATCTCGTAAAGAAATCGTTTCCAAAATAAAAGAAATCATTGAAGGAGGTGCCAGATTTACAGTTCGTAATATTGCACGAAAGGTAGGCATATCACTATCAACGGTTTACCTTATTTTGAAGAAGCATTTGAAAGTCAGAAAGATTTATGCTAGATGGGTGCCACATCTGTTGACTGACGAGCAAAAGAGGCAACGGGTTAAAGTGGCCAAAAAGCTGCTTCAAATGTTTCCAAAATATGACAAAAAGCAGTTTGCCAAAGTCGTCACAGGTGATGAAACCTGGGTCCATTATTCTGAGCCCGTCAAAAAGGTTAGCAATAAGATCTGGGCCACTAAACACAGCAAACGCCCAATAATTGCCAAACGTTCTTTGAGTACAAAGAAGGTTTTGTATGCAATCTTCTTCTCTGGTGAAGGAGTCGCAATAAAAGTGCCAGTGAAAAAGGGCAAAAGCATCACCGGAAAGTACTACAAAGACGTAGTACTGAAGAAACTGAAAAAGTATTATCAGAAACGACGCCCTGCCACTGGTTTTAAACATGTCCGTCTTCTACATGACAATGCCCCAGCTCATGCCTCCGCAATAGTTACGGCGTTTTTTGAAGAAAGAAAAAGTTACTGTTTTGCCTCACCCCCCGTATTCCCCAGACCTTGCCCTATGTGATTTCTTTTTGTTTCCGAAATTGAAAGCATTCTTTGCTGGGCGTCAATACCAGTCCCGACAGGCACTTGGATCTGCCATTCATCAGTACCTTATTACTGTGCCCAAATCAGCGTACCGTGACGCCTTCAAGAAGTGGATACATCGGCTGAAACTTTGCATTTCTAGCCACGGGGAGTACTTCGAGGGCATGAAATGAGTACTTTTGGGCTAACTTGAAATTTGAAGTCTCCAGATAGAAATAAGCAATTCATTTCGAACATCCCTCGTATATATTGTATTTAAAAGACATATTGGCCTATAATTGGTAAGCAGCAATCTAGATTTATTTTCTTTTGGTATCAGAGTAATTATACCTTCTTGTTGAGAAACAGACAGTTCCCCGATATTATAACTGTGGTTTATCCCTCTCAGTACAAAACTACCTAGCTGCTTCCAGAAAACTCTAAAGAATTCACAAGAGAAACCATCTACTCCTGGAGTACGATTATTTTTCATATTTTTTAAAGCAGTTGTAAGTTCAGACAAAGTTAAAAGTCCTTCAAGGTTTTCTGACTCATCATCGTTTAGCTTGGGGGTGTTATATTTATTTAAATCTATGTTTAAGTCAATATCAATATGGCCCTTTTCTTTAGAAGAATACAAATTTTTGTAAAATAATTCTATTTCATTCATGATTTTCTTTTGGTCATTTATTATCTCTCCCTTAGCAGTTTGAAGTTTTGGTGTAAATTCTATGTTGTAGACATGTACATGTAATACCCAATAACAGAACATTCTAACCCAATACTGAACGAGGGATATCCAATCCGCTTATGATGTATATTGAGCTAGAGATACAAACAAATAGAAATTATTCAATAAAGGCGTGGTAACTTATTAAACTTAAGCGAACATAGCGTATTTTTCAACATAGCATCTCGAAACACTAAATTTGAGAACTGCGCCAAGTGTGAAAACAAGGACCGCTAAAAACGCAATATGCTGTGGGTATCAATTCGTGCTACTTTTTTAAATATCAAGGGAAAACACACACACACACACACACACACACACACACACACACACACACACACACACACACACACAAAAACCGTCCTCGAATTGGCGTCCACTATCCTGACACATATTGAGCCTTGATGAAAGATATAGATATGCGCTCCCTAAGTAAACGAAGTATTAGATTCACAGATATCTTTGCCTTTACATGCAAATCTTGGTTAAATCGGTTATATTTTACAATGCAAATGTGAATTCGTGGGGTCTAATTAAGAGATCTTCCCGTTGGCTTTTACAAGAATGCGTTTCCGGGAATGGTGTAAATTGCGCTTAGTAGACCATGCATCCATCCACTTTAAAACTGAAATAGTCAGGATAAATTTATCACGTAACCTTTAATAAAGTGCTGCAATGGCAATCTTCTAGAATATCTACAGGAGTGTGGTGTGCCGAAACAGTGCATGTGAATGAAGAACACCCTCCGTACATGCAGTGTTTTCAATAAAAAAAAAACAAAAAAAAAAAAAAAAAAAAAACTTCTATTCTCCTCTATCTATTCAAAGCTCCAGCTAGCCTGAGTTTTATTTGTAGACAACAAGCATAAGGCCAATGATGCATTGTGAATCAACAATGGATTCAATTCCGTGCCATTCCTCATCTCTATATCGTCTACGCCCAGGGCCAGGTAGTAAACAAGAAATGTCGCAGAATGAAATAATAAAACATACTTTGGCATATGACTGTAAATAATACGGGATGTGCATCAATATAATTGAAGAATTTGTTTTATGCTATAATTAACAAATTATATTTATATGCTATACGATCTAACCGGGTTTAGCACTTGATACGAGCAACCACATGTTGGCTTGCCCAAAATCGGTTTGCTTATGGTCAGCGGTTGGACGATCGAGCATATGGAAAACAACATCAGTGCTAACATGCATATATGTAGCCACCAGTTACTTTAAGCTGTGTTTGCGAATACATATCAGCAATATCGTCGCAGTGAAGATAAAAAGATTCTGATTGGAATGACCCTTAAGAGCAATGAACACATTTACAAAACTGAAAACAGCTGTAGTGACAAGACAAGACTGGCTCATTTCGGCCAGTAAGGTGTCATCAGCGACCCTTATAAAAATTTTAAATATCCTGAAATAGGCTCAATGATCACAAAGGGCTTGAAAATGTAAGCTGCGCTACAGTGAAGTACGCGGAGACGTCTTACGTCCACCAATCTACATATATCCATATATCAATTTGAGTAATTTTTGCAGTCATTTTTTCTGCCGATAAAAGGCAGTCATTCGATCATTAAAAAAATGAATTTAATTAAACATTTGGTGCACAGGTAATTACGACACAAGATGTGGCATTTAACCATGACAAAATTTTGCAAATTTAATTCTTTTGAGTTGCATTTAACCTTGACAAATTTTGCAAATTTACTCCATCTGAGTTGCATTGAACCTTGACATGCTGGCTACCAAGCAGACTTATGCGGACGTAGCAAAACAGCCGTTATAGTCAGATAGCCGTAGTTCACAGGCCACAGATGAGGGCTACTGAAACACTCTGCAAGTAGAACGCATACGGAGTTTTCGCAGACGTATGCTAAGACGGCCTATACACCTAAAATACAGGCTCCAGTAATGATTGTTGAATCTACAACACGAAACGTGATGAGTTCCTCATCTCCTCAGCTGGTGCCAGTTCGAATTACTAAAAGAAATGACCCTCGCGGGATTCCCAGCGATTTACCAACTAGCAGCTGTGTCTACTCACAGAATCCGATAGAAGTGAACAGGAATAATGTAAATGCGTCGGAAACAAAAAACTTTACTAATGGGCGACTCGATCCTTAAGAATGTTAACACAAGAGGACTTAAACGGAATGCCTAAAAATCACTCCAAAAACCGGGACGAGGATCAGCAACCTACTGGATGAAATACCTGTATACAATGTATGACGACGGTGTTCAGTGACGTAATCATCTATGTCGGTGGAAATGATGCGACTGGAAAAGTAGATGACAAACTATTTGAAGAGACATACGAGTATGATAGACTGATTGGTCAAATAAAAGGCTCGAACAGAGATTGAAAGATGTTCCTGTGTAAAACAGCAAAATACAACAGATGCATCGACCGATGGCGGATAAATGGAGAAACCAACAAGTCAATGCTCTACAGCAAACTGAGCAATACTTCTATGGGAGGAATGGCTTACCAGTAGCCCGTGTTTCTTTTTCAGATGACGGGATACGTCTGTGAACCCCAGAACTGAAGCGTTTGTTAGGTGCTATGAACACATCAACGGGCATTGTCAGCGACTTTGAAAGATGCGTCTATACGAAACGACAACAGGGTAGAAGAGGCGGAAACAGCTTACGCAGTTTGGCGACAAGCAACGGGAAAACTGCAACAGGTCAATCCCAAGTAAAAAGACTCAATACAAAGCATGGACGGTTTAACGGGACACGACCAAGAGCAGAGGGATTTAACAGGAACTCTAAACGACAGTGCTAGGCTTGTAATATGATAGAACATACTGCGTCAGAATGCTGGAATGAAGCTCCACAATAGGGACTCGGCATTACAGCCAATATAGTTTCTGATGAAATTCAGTATACTGAAAACATGAATCGTTTTCAGTTGTTGGGCAGGATATGTGGAAATTGTAATTTACAAACATGCACATGTGGCACATGTAGCTCTGAAACACAATGTGACATTATAAATAAAATTCTTTGCTTAATTGTGATTCTAGGTCATGCTTAGGTCATTGTAATAATGACGAACACTTCACTGTTTCACCTTCATGTATTTCAGTAATAGGTGGTACAGAAAATATGCCGTTCAGTGAATGTAATGAGAATATTTGTGTGGCTGTTCTGCGTGATGTGCGGCAAAATCAGGCGTCAGTACATTGTGAAGTTGCAAGAACTTATTCATCTGATTTGAAAGTTAAAGGTATCAATTGTGATCATTTACATAATCAGGGCATCTGTGGGCAAAATATGTCTAAATTTTCAGAATTGAAGTTAATGTTAACAGATGAAGAAATTCGAAATTTACATGTCTTTGGCCTTAGTGAAACGAAACTAAAAGGCTACAAAATTACGAATGCCTTCCTAATTGACGGCTTTCAAAAGCCTTATCGGAAAGATAGTGATTCTAATGGCGGTGCAGGTTTGCTGGTTTACGTAAGAAATGGTATTAATGCTAAAAGAAGAAGGGATCTTGAAACCCAGGATATCGCCTGTCTTCGGATTGAAGTCACACCTGAAAATGGCAAATCATTTTTAGTAGAGAATTTATATAGACCACCCGATTCAAAAATTGAGTATACTGATCGGTTTTAGAATTTCATAGACATTGTTTCCAAAGAAAGTAATGAGTTTATTTTATGAGGCGACTTTAAAAAAAAAAACTTCCCGCCTGAGCACCCTGATACAGAGTGGTTAAATTTCACAATGCTATTAAGTCTTATTCAAATGGTTGACCAACCTATACAAGGGTAACGCAAATGACCAGTTCTCTAATCGATCATATACAAACGTAGACGAAAACATAAATCATGTGAGTGTGTGTAAATTAGTATCAGCGATCATTATGCTATTGTATGTAACAGGAAGCTTAATTTTTCTCCCTATTACTTACAGATCTTTTTAAAACTTTGATGAAAATGCATTTATAAATGATCTCAAGCAGGTGCCTTGAGAAACAATCCAAACCACCAATTGCTTGGATAAAATGGTAGAGATCTGGAATGAGTTATTTTTAGAAGTTATTAACAAGAACGCTCCTCTAAAATGCAGAGTAAAAAAAAAAGAAAAGCCAGTAAGACTGGATCACCACGGAAATTTTAGATCTTATGAAAGAAAGAAATAAATGTAAAATAAACGGAAATATAGATCGCTATAAATTTTTGAATAACAAAGTATCGACACTTATAAACATTTAAAAACTGAAAACTTACCAGGTCCAAATCGAAGTAAGCAAAGAGAACCCACGTACTACATGGAAATTGCTTAGAAAATTTGGAGCATCGTGCAAGAAACAACTTACAGAAAATATAATGGTGTTTAAGTAAACGATAATTTTATATCCAATGAAAAGAAGATTGCCGATATCTTCAATACATATTTTGTTAATGTTGCCTCAAACTTAAAAGAACCACTTTGAAAATTTGAGAAATTTCGTCAATTCAAAAGTACTTCCAGATACATATTTTGATACTCCTGTTATAAATGTTGGTTTTATTAAAAAGTATTTATCAAGTCTTGATACGACAAAATCGACTGGGCTGGACTGCATAGGGCCTAAATTTCTCAAGTAAGCCCCAGATATTCTTGCGTCGAGTATCACTTTTCTTATAAATAAAAGAATAACCAAATTAGCCAGAATATTTGAGGAACATTGATTTATTTTTTTTATTTATTTACTTATTTTCATTTTATTTTCGAAAATATTTTATATGCCGAGTGATGGCTTCTGATCGTTGGATGTGAGAACGGTTCACATATTCCTCATGAGCAAGTTTTTCTCCAGTATAAATCAGCATATGCTTTCCCAACACACTCAGTGGCACTCAACCTAAATTATTGAAGGAAAGTCCAGACAATCTTGCATATGTCCAAATATGTGCTGGCTCAAGTCTTGGGGCTTGAATAAAAGAAGGGCGAACCGACCAACCAAACAGGGGTGAAACGACCCACAGGCGAAACATAATGTTTCTACTGAAAATACTATTGTTACTACTGACCATAATACTGTTACTTCTGATATAATAATGCTAGTACTGAACATAATAATGCTACTACAGAACATAATAATGCTACTAATGAACATAATAATGTTACTACAACGCATAATACTATTACTACTGCACATACTAATGTTACTACTGCACATAATAATGTTAAGTACTGAACATATTAATGTTACTACTGCACACAATAATGTTACTACTGAACATTAAACTGTTACTACTGCACACAATAATGTTACTACTGCGCATAATAATTTTCAACATCATGTGACAGTCATGGCGTTCCATAGGCGGTAGTTTTATTACTGACCGCTCAAAGGCGGTGGTTCCAGTTTTTGTTTCTTCTTTGTGCAGCCTTGTGCTCTCGTTGCAGGGCATTTTTCAAATTTTATCCTGTTAATTGTCTTGTATTTGGTGGGTCCTGTCTGGCACCGTTATCACTTCACTGAGAAAGAAGGGAGCTGGTTGCCCTACTTTTTCATTGGTCTGAACATATGTGATGACCGTCTCCTACGTTTACTCTTTCTCTTGTTGTCATTGGTAGGCTATTATCTACGACTGTGGCTCTTTCTGGGCATTTTTACTACTTTGAACTTACCCGCCATTACCCTAAGTATTTGTACAAACATGCCTGAGCAACCAGTGTAGACCCAGATCAGACGCCGCAGAATGCGGCGTCTGATCTGGATCTACACTGTTTGTCACTAATCCGGCAGTTTTTACAAACATCAATAGATAGCAAAATGGACTGGTTCAATGTGAGACAAGTATGGAAAGAAGGTAAACTGAGCCAATACTTGAGGTAAATACGGTGGTATCACTACCAGCAGGTCAGTACACAACTGTGGTGCCACACGTTAAGACAGGAGCTGTTGGTTTCAATGCAATATAGGAAGACAATCAAGTGAAAATAAACTGCAGTGTTCACCAATTATCTTGCAAATGTATAATTTCATGATAAATATTCACTTTAAAATACCTATGCTAAACGCATTCTCTTTACCTCCTTCTGGATAAATTCAGCAGATGAAAAAAGTGATGCTATTGTTTTTCGTATTTTTCCTTTGGAGACAGTTTGCATTGCATAGAATGCCATTGCCTATTTTCTGAAGAAAAAAAAAACAAACAAAAAAAAACAAAAAAAAAAAAACAAACAAACAAAAAACAAATAAATAAAAATAAGAAAAATATTTCAAAACGATGTTGGCGGAAAATTTTACCTCGAACACTAAGAGTAAGCAAACATTTTACGAGCGTTCAGCCAAATCGCTGTATTTTCCCTCTCTGAGTCTATACTCCTGCTACAAGATATCATTTAGCTTTCTGTAATTTAGTTGGCTAGACGTTCATTAGAAACAATATAATTTATCATGGCAGTTTATTTTCTTATCAAGCCAGAACATATTATAATCAGAAGACAAATGTACAGTAATTTTATTATCTGCCACAATTTATATCATCTCAGACTTACTGCGGTAAAAATTTCCAAAACTATCATTTTCAACAGAAGCCACATCAAATGACAAGATCTTCAAGATTATGTACTTTGTGTAGATTCAGATCATCCTGTGCACACAGCAAATGTCCTAAAACTCCATATAACAAAGTTCCTGAAAACAATTGGCTTATACAAACAGTGCAGCTCTAGTCTACACCATTTGCCATTCCAGTTTAGTATTTTAAAAAACAACTGCTTAAAAAGCAAAATTTACCTTATGCATAGTCTTTTCAACACTGATGTGCAGTCTGATCTGGGCCTTCAGTGTCTGCACAATATCCGTGTTTGTGTTGAGGTTTTATGGCCCAGTCAACCCAATGGGGTCATGTCTAGCGCGGTCATTTTACCTAACCACACATTTACTGGCTAGGCTTAGTCCTCTAAACAACTGTTAACCAGTATTGTGCACAACCTTTCGCCTGAAACTGACAACTGCCCTTCTTGAATCAGTGGAAGGGAGAGAATAACCGTAGAAAATATTTCATGGTCAATCTCTGCGAAAGAATATTGCCGGCCGCGGAGGTCGAACCCATAACCTACTGATCACCAGTCGGACACGTATCCAAATGAGCCACCGAGGCCAGCTGCACAGTAGCCTTATCTAACTGCAAAAATATACATTCTGATCAGAATAACAACTGTTTTTCATGCTGAACAAGTTTATATTGCCCACGGCGAGACCCATTAATTTAATGATACCATTCTGTTTCCTTATTTCTTAATTGATTTCAGAATTCTGACATACAGAGGAAACACAATAAATGGAAAAAAAAAGGGATTTCGTTGAAGTTACTAAGCTGTGAAAACAAGAACCAGAAGAGTTCCAGTTGCCATCCTTGTTTAGCATAGTGAGATAAAAACAATCAGTGAAGTGAAAATAACCTGAAGTTTTACAGTTTGTAGATTTCATATACGGTGGAGCTAGGGTGGTCAGAACTGCATGGACAAACGAACTGATGAACCAACCGATGGAAACTTGCATGCCTAAGTCATCCATGTTAACAGATGTGACAATAAATGACACTAGGAGGAAGTGCGTTTTGGAAGTATAGATATATGAGGCACAAGGTTAGAAAATATACATCTGGACATGGGAGGCCCCTGAAGACTCAAATCAGCCTGTACATGTGGGCAGTCTGATAATCTGTGCAGTCTAATCAGAGTTTTCATTGTCTGCATGAAGAAAATTTGTGTCCTTGGCTATCTAAAATGTACTATGAAGCACACTGGCCATGAGCTGAATTCTGCCTCCTGTGGGATTCGAACCCGGGACCTCACGATTCAAGGTTTGGAGTGCTAAACACTCGGCAACCCAGAGGATCTGTACTGTACAATGTAACAGATCAACAATGGGTTCCATACAAAAAAGATGTTTATAAAGGATGGCATTCACAGGAGTTTTACCCTTGTCATGCTGAATAAATTAAGATGCCATGCCCACTCTTAATTTTTAGTCAATCAGATTACTTGATCGAGATTGTTAATATAAATTCACATACTTAATGGCAAACAGTGCAGATCCAGATCAGTTGGCTTCTTCAGAAGCCAACTGATCTGGATCTACACTGTTTGCAAAGGCAGGGTATATCCAGGTTCAGAAGGATGGGTTAAATCAGTTGCCTCAGGATCTTAGAAGCAAGAGAGAATAATTTGGTAGTTCTACCTGGCATAACATGATGTGGCCATGATAAATCTTGGATACTAAGTGGAATGGCATACAGCTTAGACCCTGATCAGACTACTCCTGATCTTGGTCTACACTGCTTGCAAACGCTATTTTGTCAGTTAGTTTGGTGTACGAAATTTTAGGACATTTACCGTACATCAAGAAAACATAATAACTGTGGCAAACATGGGTAGCCAGATACAGCTATAAACACATACCTAAGTCATGGTATAATCTCATGTTGGGTGATTTCCCCAACCTGTTTCCTAATAACAGAAGCATGCAATGTATCATCAGTCCAGATAAAGGAAGTATTTTAAAGACATACCGACACCGCAACCTCTTTATAACACTATTGTTGGGATCCAAAGCAAAATTGTGTTAGCCAAACAACTGTGTTGTAGCCAAGCAAAAATTAATTTATTACAGTGTTATAACCCTTGTTATAATGACAGCATTTGTTCCCAAAGATGTTGCAATTATAATGAATTTGTTGTTGCAAAGAATCCTTAATGGACAGAATGATATGTAATAAAGGCCTTGTTTTATTCTTATTTACTCATAGAACATATGTTTTAGATGTTTGTTAGAATTGTCTCAATGGGGCAATTCTAATAAATATCCAAAACACATGTTGCCTGAAGTTTTAATGTGATATTCTTGCACAATTTCTCAACTGTCACCTCCTGAGTGAAGATTTCGGACAATCAAATTGTCATTATAACGAATTTTGTCACTGCATCGTGTATCGGTATAAAATGAGGTGACTGTATATAGAAATATGCCCATAAATGGTCATTTTTCTATATAATCTATTCATTTTCTTTTGGATACAAAAATGTATAGATTATATAGAAAGTATTTGAAATAAAAAAAAAACACCTAAATAATCATTTTTCTATAAAATCTATATATTTTTGTTTGGATACAACACTTTTGGGGTCAACCTATAAACTGCTTTATATCCGAAAACATCTTGTAATGAACCATCTTATCCCTTAAAATGCTAGAAAAACCTGCATCTGAAAATGTGATCTTTTATGTCATCTGCTGAATATTCTTGCAAACTTTTAAACCTATTTTTATATACAGGCAAACAGTGTGGACCCTGATCAGATTGCTCCTAGCGAAGCAGTCTGATATGGGTCCAGACTGCTTGCAAAAATGACTTTTAAAATCACAAGCAGATGGCAAAACAGACAACAATTGTTGTTATTGGTAGTTTAAGGGTTACAAAGAGGTTCCAGTGTACTTTGTTATTTTTGCCAAAGAACATATTGCTGATACATTCCAATAATTATCTACAAGATATGTTTTGATGCAAAAATAACAAAAAATTATCTTTTGGTTACTACCAGTGTCTCACTTTCCTTGAAAAAAAAAAAAAAACACAAAAAAAAACAACATTCCCACCACTCTTCTGCTCAAATTCAGCACTAACACTTAGTAGTCTGCGCATATTTTCAGCAGACTACACTGAAAAGTTTCTTATTTTTCCCAGAAAAAAGGGTATTGAAATTTCATGCAAACTGTCTCCAATGGAGAAAGTTTAAAAAATAGGTTT
Source organism: Anodontia alba (assembly GCA_964016985.1). Lineage (NCBI taxonomy): Eukaryota > Metazoa > Mollusca > Bivalvia > Lucinida > Lucinidae > Anodontia > Anodontia alba. The sequence goes on along the minus strand of OZ024825.1, from coordinate 7,426,620 downwards.
TAAGATTCTATGTAAATTGTTTCAAATGGTGACAATTTGCATGGAATGTCAAATCTTGTTTTCTTGGAAAAATAAGACAAATATCATCAATTTGTCATCTGCTGAATTTGCCCAGAGTGGTAAAGGTTAACTAACACAGACTATATAACATATGGTCTTTTTTTTCCAATCTGAGAAATGTACATACCAATAAAAACAACTTATTTTGTATAAAATCAAAGCATATAAACAATTTATTTCACAAAACAAAGCAAAATATTAGGCCTTAACCAGCAGAATTTAACTATTAACAGACAAATTTTTAAAACAGATTTCTTGTGCTTTTTGTTTTTCGCTTTCTGAAAGCAAGAAATGACATACAAAGTAAACTGACTCCTTGGGAGACATCAAATTTTTTTTTTTCCATATTCATATATTTTCCCAGGTATCTTTAGGAGACATTTTGCATTAAATATGTTGTATTATATGGACAATTATGTCAACCACCTTCTGAAACAAGAGCTATCGTATATACCCATGGGTAGACAACAGAACAGCATAGCTTGTCTGCATCGCCCTTTGTCTAGCTATGATATGGCTTAATGAACAGAACCCTTTAAATACGCTTTTACAACCTATCTCAAAGGGTACAGGAATTAGGGAGTGTAAAAGATTCAAAATTAGATACAAGGGGAGGCAACTCAAACATTAAGGTAGTGAGAGTTACCATTCTTGTACGCAATATGCCTCCTTGACCTGTCCTATATATCTATCAAATATCATCAAACTATCTCACGGAATGCGCAGGATTTCATTGGCATCCGGTGTTGTCCGAGGTTTACCTTTTGGTTAACCTTTTGAGAAAACCGTCCATAATGCTATTAGGCATTTTTCTTGTTTTAACATTGAAATGGAAGGTGATTTGAAAATAAGACAGCGACACTTATTTTCTTGCATGTGACATACATACTGGACCTTTCCTACATATCTACCAAATACCATCAAATTCAGGTAATTTTTGTGTGAGACACAAGGACAGACGGATTGACAGATAAATGAATAGATGGACAGACAGACAGACAGACATACAGATGGATGCTCCAGAGTCTGACCTTGGGGTATGGTGTACATAAATGGTTATGCTCTATGGTTATGCTTCAAATATGGAAGGTTCCATCCAGTGGCTGCTGAGAAAAATGTTTAAAACACCTTCTTGTAAAACTTTAATTATCAAAGTGAGTATGACCTTATTTTTTACCCAGGGTCAAACTCTGGGGTATGGTGTTACAGAATGTAAGGTATGCTATGATATAAGTATGTTCAAAATATGAGATTACAAATGTTCAAGAATCTTTGTCGTAAAACTTTAATGAGTGTGGCTTAATTTTTTACCCCTAAACCCATCTCAGGGTGTGACCCTGGGTTATGATGCTATAGAACAGAAGATTATGCTATGATTATATTCCAAATATGGAAGGGTTCTAAGCGGTGGTTGCTGAAATAGGAATGTTTAAAAAACTTTGTCGTAAACCTTAACTCACCTAATGTTTTTAACCCCTAAGCCCCACCCCTGGGCCTCATCCTGGGGTATGATGTCGCAGAATAGATGGATATGCTATTATATGATTATATTCAAAATATCAAAGGATTTTGGCCAATGGATGTTGAAATTTGATGGTTTAAAAAATCTTTGTTATTAAACTTAAAGTGTTACACAGTCACCGACGCAGTCGTCAGAGTGACAACAATAGCTCCCTGTACTTCTGTACAGGCGAGCTAAAAAGTAAAGACCGGCCCCGGTGGCTCAGTTGGATGCGCCATCCGACTGGAGACCAGGAGGTCGCGGGTTCAACCCCCGCCGAGGCCGGCAACATTCTTTTGTGGAGATTGATCTTGAAATATTTTCTACGGTCATTCTCTCCCTTCCGCTGATTCAAGAAGGGCAGTTGTCAGTTTCTGGCTAAAGAATGTGCACAATACTGGTTAACCGCTTAGAGGACTAAGCCTGCCCAGTAAACGTGTAGCTAGGTAAACTGACCGCGCTCGACATGACCTCATTGGGTTGACTGGGCCGTAAAACCTCAACACAAAAAAAAACAAATAAAGAGGAAAGAATCTGCTTTCCTTTTTAGCTCGCCTGTACAAAAGTACAGCGAGCTATTGTACAAAAGAGGAGCGAATTCTTTCCTTTTTCTTTTAGAATAGAGGCAGTTTCAAAAGGGAGGCAAAACAATATTGCAAGAATTGTCTACCATATAAAAATATCCATTTCCTTCAAAGTTCCAGTTAACAATATTTAAGTCATATTGAATAGTTGCCTTCAGAGTCATGGGGATTTGTATCAACTGACCAAATGACAAAGTCAAATAAAATCTATGGTTTAAAGGTTGCACTTGGAAGCATCAAATACACAGAAGAATAAAAATGGGAATTTTGGTTTCACTGAGACTCTTCATTGGGCAGATTTGTAAGTTTGGCCTTAAACCATTTTAGATCAAATTAACCTCTTCATCCTATATATTGGAAGAGTCTAATTTCAGACTATTTGATTAAGATTTAAATATTCCTAGAGAAAAATAGCTTAAATGTTTGCAAACAGTGGAGACCTTATCTATTTCATTTTGCGGCATATTATCTGGGTCTGCACTGTCTATCATATTGCCCTTTTTGGGGGTTTCAGACTAGAAATGGGTTAATATCAGCTTTGCTGCAGTGACACCCGGCTAACCTTTTGGGTTAGCGCAAGAGAAAAAATATCATCATATCATATGCACACATTGCAAACTGTACATTTGCACAGCCTGATCAGAGATATTCTCAGTTCATCACTATATCTATCCTATCCAGTGACTGTAAGTTGACAATGAAAGCCCTGAGCAGACTCTGCCCTGAGCAGACTCACACTTTCTGACATGTTCACCCAACAAAGACTTAAATTAGCCTGTGTATCTGTGCAGTCTGATCAGTCTATGTTATTTGCATCCTTGGCTATCCAATTTGCACCTAATGGAGAATCTGATCAGACTGTGCAAATACGCAGGCTGATCTGAATCTTGATTGGGTGCATATGTCCAAATGTACTTTTTCTGACACAGCAGCTCATATCTATTCTATCCAGTCACTGGAAGTGGACAATGAAGACCCTGATCAGATTGTGTGGCTGTACAACTGACCTACTGTTTGCATATGTACGCTATTCCAGCTTTATTTTCTGCATAAGTGTTACAGAACATTTTCTGTTGATGAGGTGCTTATATCCAGTCATTTTTTAATTTTATAGAAAACAAACCGAGACCAACCTGCAGGTTTACACAATAGTTGTGGGACTTTCCTATTTCCGTGTAATTTGTTGTTTCCCACACCCTTGCATGCTTCATACAAAAGTAAACAATAAAACTTGAGCAATCAGAAAGCAAGACATAAACACATTTAACCCTTGTCCTGCTGAATAAATTAAGATGCCACGGCCATTTCTAATTTTCAGCCAATCAGATTACTTAATCCAGATTGTTGATATAATTTCACATACTTAATGGCAAACAGTGCAGATCTAGATCAGCTGGCTTCTTCAGAAGCCAACTGATCTGGATCTACACTGTTTGCAAAGGCAGGATGTATCTGGGTTCAGCAGGGCTAGGGTTAAAACTAAAAATTATCTAACAGGATCTGAATACAAGTATGGGGAAAACAGCTTTTTCCCACAAAAAGAGCACAAAAACAGATGTATGAACACTGAGAAGAAGAATCTTTGAATCTCATAGGCAGACAATAAGCAGGCAATGTCTCCTATTTTCCACAATATTTTCATTATGTTGCTAACTTCAGGAGTCAAATTACATATTCATTTATTAAATGTGGTTGTTTGATTTATTTTTCTCCTCAATTCTGCAAATCTGAAGTGTCAAGGTTGGATATCTCGAAGTATTTCAGAGATTCCCTTGGACTTTGAGATAACAAGAACTACTGTACTTGCCAGATTGAGAAAATACTAGCAAAGCCACAGTTTCATCAAGTCTTTGTTGTCCCTCAACATATTCTGTTGTAGCCAGTGATTCTTATAGTGGACAGCAAAAGATCTGGGCCCAGTTGTTCAAAGCATTGTTAGCTTAAGGAGCTTGTTAGTGGTCAAAATATTAATGTTCTAGTTAGTACAATATCTAATTCACAGGTATTTTTCTGAAAAAATGTAAGTAGCTTTTGCAAATGCTACACACATTTTTTCAGAAAAAGTATTATGCCATATTTGATGATCAAAACTTTAACGATATGTTAACTAACAACATTGTTAGTTTTGAACCACTTGGCCCTGATCAGACTGGGTGTATGCCACGACTGATCTGGGCCTCATCTGTCCAAACATGCTTGAAGAAACATTTTTGCTGGGCAAACTGCGCCTTACTGTTAACATTTGGGAAAATACTGGTTTTACTAAAGCATATCTCAACATTTCTTTATTCAGGCACAGCCAATAAAATAACGTAAATAAGTTATTAACTTGTCCAATATTTCCTTTGGTCAATGAAATAATCTAGATAAATTAAACACTTATTCAGTACTTCCTTCATACGGCACTGTCAATAAAATAACCTAGATAAGTATTAACTGATTCTTGTGTATCCTTGGTAGAGTCAATAAAATAACCTGGATAAGTTATTAAAGACACTTAGTATTTCCTTCATATGGCTTAGTCTATTAAAAAGACCTAGGTAAGTATTAATGAATCCAGTACTCCCTTGGCATGACATAGTCAATAAAATAACCTTAGTAAGATATAACCTACTTCAGTACTTCCTTGGTGTAATATAGTCAATAAAATAACCAGTAGTATTCGTAAGCTCATCTAGAACTTCCTTTCTATGGCATTGTCAATAAAAAAATTAGATAATATATTTTTCAGACAAGCCTTCAGATACAAAAAAACATATTAAAAAAAAATGATTTTTTTTTGTTTTCTACAAAACCATTTCTTGCAGGTACCAACCCATTTCTACAACTGTTTCGTAAATTACTAAAATACTGGAAACTGGGTTAACTTGTCCCTCTGCATATCTACAATACTTCCTTGAAGAACATCTCATCTGACAGTAGTTTGATCTTCAGCCTACAGCTTTTACATTTCTATCTCCCTCCTCCTTCCACATGGCCCTAGGCTGTTAGATTTGTTCACATCGAATTTATCACTATATACTCTGACTTCTTATCACTTCTTTCCCTTGTAATACTCATTCTTTACAGTCACTCCTGAAAAACAGAAACTGTTCAATAAGGCTTATAAAAGGACAAATAATTATGCCAAGCCTGCACCAGCCAGGTATTTAACTGATCCTTTCCAATTACAGGAAGGCAATTGTGAATCACATCTAGTTTCCATAACAGAGCTGAAGACTTTCAGAATACTAGCATAAAAGAAAAGGTTAATTTTAATGAAATGCAGAGAAAATTTTGCAGGCTGTGACACTGACGTTTGACAAGCAGCAGTAGAATGATGTCAGCTGTTCTGTTTCCAGTCAGAAGTAATACACCACGACCTCTTTAAAACACTATTTTTGGGTTCCATAGCATAAACCGTGTTAGTTAAACAACCAGGTTATATCCAAACAAAAATGTATAGATTATATTGACAAGAATTCCGCGGAAGGCGTCATCGCACCTGCTGGCGCAAAAGTCACAGGAGCCTCAATCAGAATGTGGTTATTAAATAAGTTTATTTCATTCTTAGCAGTGCTTACTTGGAAAACTGCGTTGAAAAAAATGCAGACAAAGTGCCTAGTGGGGCACATATATTCCAGGCCAGTCCCATTCCCTCTAATGGCTATATCTTCAGCACTGACTTTTCGTATCATACAGCCCAATGATAATGGAATGTTGACGTAAAATGTGTAAAAGTCACTGGAGCATGAAATATAGGGCAAGGTCACGGGTCAAGGTACCTGCTAATTCAGTACATCAAGGAGAAGCACAATGCAAGGTTTGGTGGTTGTAGGCCTTATAGTTGAGGAGTTATCAAACATCAACGTAAAATGTGTCAAATATAGGTCAAGGTCACTGGGTAAAGGTACCTGCCAAGCCAGGGCAATGAGGTGAAGCACTATACAAGGTTTAGTGGTTGTAGGTCTTATATTTGAGGAGATACCGAACATCAATATAAAATGTGTCAAAGTCACTGGAGTGCACAATATAGGTCAAGGTCACCAGGTCAAGGTACCTGTTGAGTCAGTACATCGAGAAGAAGTGCTATATAAGGTTTGGTGGTTGAAGGCCTTACAGTTGAGGACATTATGGAAGGGTGACCTAAAAGGTGTAAAAGTCAATGGAGCGTGAAATATAGGTCAAGGTCACCCAGTCAAGGTACCTGCAGAGTCCGTACATTGAGGAGAAGCACTATGCAAGGTTTGATGGTTGTAGGCCTTATAGTTGAGGAGATACTGAACATTGACGTAAAATGTGTAAAAGGCACTGGAGCTCAAAATATAGGTCAAGGTCACCGGGTCAAGATACCTGCCAAGTCAGTACATATAGGAGAAGCACTATGCAAGGTTTGGTGGCTAGAGGTTTTACACTTGAGGAGATCTGGAACGTTGATGTAAATGTCAAAGTCACTGCAGCCAAAATATAGGTCAAGGTCACCAGGTCAAGGTATCTGCTAAGTCAATACATTGAGGAGAAGCACTTTACAAGGTTTGATGGTTGTACGCCTTATAGTTGAGGAGATATCGAACGTCGACGCAAAATATGTCAAAGTCACTGGAGCGCAAAATATAGGTCAAGGTCACCGGGTCAAGGTACCTGCGAAGTCTGTACATCTAGAAGAAGCACTATGCAAGGTTTGGTAGTTGTATGCCTTATAGTTGAGAAGATCTGGAATGTCAACGTAAATTGTGTCAAAGTCAATGGAGCGCAAAATATAGGTCAAGGTCACTGGGTCAACATATCTGCCAAGTCAGAAGGTCAGGGAGATGTGTCATGCAAGGAATGATGGTTGTTGTAGAATTGTAGTTGATTAGAATACTAACTTTGACGTAAATGTCGAACTTCGACATAACAGAACTGTTAAGAGACAGACGGACGGACGAACGGACAGACTAATGGAAAAGAGGGCACCTATGTTGCAAAGTCAGGAGGTCAGGGAGATATTTCATACAAGGTTTGATGGTTGTTTAGTCTTGTAGTTGATTAGAATACTAACTTTGACATAAATGTCGAACTTCGACATAACAGAACTGTTAAGAGACGGACAGACGGACAGATGAACAGACAGACGAATGGAAAAGTGGGCACCTGTGTCGCAAAGTTGGGAGGTCAGGGAGATGTTTCATGCAAGGTTTGATGGTTGTTTAGTCTTGTAGTTGATTAAAATACTTACTTTGACATAAATGTCGAACTTCGACATAAATGTTGACAGACGGATGGACGAATGGACAGACATATGGAAAAGCGGACGCCTATGTTGCAAAGTCAGGAGGTCAGGGAGATGTTTCATGCAAGGTTTGATGGTTGTTTAGTCTTGTAGTTGATTAGAGTACTAACTTTGACATATAATGTCGAACGTTGACATAAATGTTGACGGACGGACGGACGAACAGAAAATCGGACGCCTATATCGCACCCTGCTACAAGCAGGTGCGATAAAAAATGACCATTGATGGTCATTTTTCAATATACTCTATACATTTTTGGGATCCATCTTTGAACTGTGTTATATCCAAAACTGTGTTATAAAGGCGTTGTAGTGTACCATTACGAAAACATGCCTATTCAAATATACTGAAAACTTTACAACCAAAAAAGGGAAAATTTTCCGATAAAAATTTCTGATAATTTTCATATTTCTACTCAAAATATAGATTGTGGGTACTCATTAGAACCGCCTCAGCAAGGCAGTTCTAATGAGTACCCACAATCTATGTTTTTGAGCAGAAATAAGAAAAATAATGTATACCCCTGTAAACCCCAGTTTTACTATATAAAAGTGGGGTTTAAGGGGGTAAACATTATATAGGCATGTTTTCGTGATGCTAAGCAGAGAAGTGCCATAGCTAAGCATTTAGAGCATTTGACGGCAGTGCAGAAGGATTTGGCTCGGACCAGTGACTGAAAAACTTTCTGTTCCCTGTCAATGGAAGTCTGAAGATAGCAAATGGAGAGGACTGAGTCTTGCCTTTTATAAGCTCTGCCTAAGAGATGATCAGCTCAAATTTCCACCACCTATATGCTCACAGCATGTAGTAAATTTTTGCCTTTACTTTTTAACAATAAAATATATCAACAACTTAAAGGAAATATTCCATAGCAAAAATATAAGCAAATAACACAACTGAATGCAAATTTAAATTTGAGTAAGAACAGACTGATAAATGAGCCGAAAGATGAAAAATACTATCCAAAATTGTAACTCCTAACTGTACTTATCCTGAACTTTGTGTAAAGGGACTAAAAGAGTTTCAACCATTTTAAAGGTGCCATAGTCCTCAAATAAACATTATATTACCTAAGAAAGGTTTAATAAATTGGTATATGGTACTAATACCATCGTAAAATGTGGCACCTGACAGCCTGTAAAATTTCGGTTAGTCACTCGATCTTGAACTGGATCAAAAATGAAAAGATTTTTTTTTTTTATCCTATCTCTGAATTACTGTTGCCAACATTAATTCAATGATATGAGAAAAAAATCATTTCATTTTTGATCCACTTCAAACTGAGAGACTACTGGTAATTGTAATTTTACAGGCTGTCAGGTGCCACAGTTTATGACCATATTAATACTATATATGAATTTATTAAATAATTCTTAGATAAAAACTGTCTATTTTGGAGTAATTTGGAGCCTTTAACATGGGGTAATTCTTTTAACTTCCTCTTTGTTTTCCTTCAAAACAAGTTCCTTTTAAAAACAGGTGAACTGTAAAAGGAAAGAATTTTCTTTAAAGAGGAGCAAATTCTTTCCTTTTACAGTCAACCCCTTTTCATAAGGGTAGGTGAGTCTTTCCTTTTAGAGTTGACCCCTTTACAGAAGGGAAGAAAAGAAATTTTGCTAGAATTGCCTCCTATGAAAATGTATCAGTTTGACTTCCTCATGATGTATCTAACAAGTGTAAACAGTTATGACATCTCTGGGGTCTACACCATTTCCTCAGGGATGCCATTACAAAATACCAGTACATGTATGCATGTGAATGTAGCAGACACAAGTTACAGACTACTGTTAATGAATGCCAAGTGAAAATGTTCCTGCCATGAATATGTGGATAAGGAAAGCCAAGATCAGCCTGTGCATCAAAGCAATCTGATCAAGGTCCTTTTGGTCCACCTATAGAATCCTAAGATACTGAAGAATTTGTGCTGGCCACAGCATTCACTACAAGATTTGCATGTGCACCCAGAAAGACTCAGCTCAGCCTGCACATCTGTGTAGTCTGATCAGTCTAAGCTGTCCACCTGAAGATGTTTGGATCCTTAGCTACTCACAGGGTGTTCTGCAAAGACTGATCAGACTGCACAGACTGACTCTTCATTGGGTCCACATGCAATCTTGTAGAATTTGTTTGTGCTGAGGTTTTAAGGCCCAGTCAATATTATGGCATCAATTCTGATGTGGTCAGTTTATCCAACCACATGTTTACTAGGCAGGCTTTGTTCTCTAGGCACTTAACCAGTTTTGTTCACATTCTTTCACTAGAAACTGACAAATACCCTTCTTAAATCATTGGAAGGGAGAGAATGAACATAGAAAATGTTTCATGATCAATCCCCATGAAAGAATGTTGCCACGCCGGCAGGGGTCTAACCAGCAACCTCCTGATCGCCAGTCGGACAGGCGTCCAAATGAGCCAGTGAGGCCGGCTTGTAGGAAATGAGGTGCCCTGCTCATATAATGATGTAGTATGGCAAAGGCCCTCATCAGTCTACAACTTTGCTGGCTGATCAGATCTTAATTTCTCACATATGACTGAAAGACACCTCATGGTGCAGCTCAATATAGATGGTGAAATTGGTCAGACTGCTTAGCACATCAAAATCATCACTAATAAATTAAGCAAGTTTCCTACAACACGTCATACAATTACAATAATAATATTCCCTCCACCAAGTACAGTAATATTCTCTTCACCAAGCAGAAAAATAATATTCCCTCCACCAAGCAGAAGAATAATATTCCTTCCACCAAGTACAATAATATTCCCTTCACTAAGCAGAATAATAATATTCCCTCCATCAAGTAGAACAATAATATTCCCTCTATCTACTGGTCATTTTTAAGAGGAACTGAGACACTTGGTAGATATTCTGCCAGTTTACCGAGGGAGATAACTTTTGTGACTTCTTGTTTGCTTTCCGGCACAGCAAGCACTCTCTAAAAAGGGTCTACTCTAAAAGGAAAGAATTTGCTCCCATTTACCTTTTAGAGTAGACCCTTTTTTCAGAAGGAAGGCAGAATTTGGATAGAGTTACTTCCCCTGAAAGTGTATCTGTTCACTTAATCTAAAACAGCTTTCCAACACCATTCATGTTAAGCAAATAATGTGCCTAGCAGATTTTGTGAAGATCCTGATCAGCCGAGCCATCACCCAGTTAGTATGTAACACTCCTCAGTTTGTATAGTAAATCCATATAAGAAGGGAATGGCTTTTTCATCAAGGAAAATAATTCTGACATGAAAAGATTTACCTGCCTTTTCATTGGGGATAGGAGGTGGCTACTCTCAAAGGTGAAATTCTGGGAGCGAATTCTGTCCTTTAAGAGCAGTCCTCATTAAAAGTTCAAGCTCTAAAGAACTGAAAAAAGCTGTCTCCTTTTGAAAAAAATAGCTGCAAGATCTTCTACTATATCCAGTCCCCTTATTTAAGCCAAAAACAAAACAAATTGATGCATAAGAAATCATTCACTGCAGAAGAAAACAAAGCTTCAAAGGCCTCTAATAAAAGCAGTAGAAAGAGATGATTACACAGAACACTGGTCAAATATGATACACCTGTGGATACAAAACTGGGCAAACTCTGATGAAGTAACTTTCAATGAATCTGTTTGCTTCATGTTTGTTTGACAATCAAATGTCATTCATGGACAATTCTAACAATTTATGTTGATTGATCTTATTCATTTTGACAAGTATTTATTCTATTTTAAGTCTGATGTATGCTCTTGACAGTTGAGATGTATTTTAATTGGCTGATGCAGGGCAGGCTCTGCCGTGAAATGGACAACTTCTTATGTTTTTCATTTATACATGGCAGTTGACTGACAGGATGTTAGAATATATAAGATAATATGTTATATCAAAATGAAATGAAGCCCATCAAAGTTTGTACAGTTTTGTGTCCACAGCTGTAGTAACCAACGGTTCAAGCAGCTAAAATTTTCAAGAAGTATGGTCTTATACCTTATTTCATGAAATTGTCTATCTTATATAGCATAGGTCTAGATAAAGGATGTGCAAGGTATCTTTAGATTATTTATATGCTAGTTTTGTATATGGTAAGGAGTTAAGGTGTACAAATACTTAACAATTGTAGTCAGGAGACCCGTAAAAGGGTATTTGGCAAACAGTGCATACCCAGATCAGACACTGCAGAACGTGGCATCTGATCATGATCCACACTGTTTTCAAATAGTTTAGCCATTTTCTCTAGGAATATGTAAATCTCACAGCCAGACGTACCTAAAACTGAAATCAGACTCTTCCAATATATAGTGTGGGAGAGTCTATTCAGTTTACAATGGGTTAAAATAAGTATAATGCATTTAATTTTGACTATAGCATGATAAAGGATATACGAGTTACAATGTGAGAAAATGCACCTTCTGATGTATGCACTCAATGAAGACTCAATTCAGCTTGCATATCCTGCAATCTGATCAGAGTCTTTGTTGTCCACATGAAGAAACTTTGCATCTTTGGCTATTCAAAATTTGCCCAGAGAAGACTATGATTAGAGTGTGCAAAGGTGCAGGCTGATTTAAATTGTCACTGGGTGCACAGCTGATATCTCTTTCTTTCCATCCGTACCCATAAAAATCCCTGATGCTTGTATAACAGGTGAAATCTTGGGAACTCTGTACAGGATTCTTTTTATAATGGGAAGAGGGCGTTGAACTATAGCATAGGTCTAGATAAAGGTTGTATAAGATATTTTTAGACTATTGCTCTGCCAGTTTTGCATCAAAACATATCTTGTGGAAACTCATTGGAAAAAAAAGTTTTGCTCCCATGATACCTCATCTCTAATTGTTTTCAATTTACAGAGTGGACACAAGTATATGACAGAAATCTCAATTTACACTGTTCAAAGGGCCATAACTCCCAGTAGGAAAACCGTATTTATGGTTCTTGTGCTCTGCAGGTCATATCACAGTGTTTTATATTTCCATAAATTTTCATGAAAATATCTGTTTTCAAATTATGGAGCTTCATGATGGACAGACAGACAGGAATCCGGATTGATAAATGTATACTTGAGTGTTTTAAAATTATGGACACTTCAGTGTACTTCACTGATATATATTCCATAGACACACAAATGACTTGTGTGTCAAAAATCTCAACTTGTGTTTCAGATTTTCTAAGAATTTTGCTGGAAAATTTGATACACAAGGGTACTTTGTACTGATGAGGATACAGAAGTATACATCTGTCAGGAATGGACAGATGGGCAGACTGAGGAATGGGCAGACGGATCATGGGAAAACTTAAAGGGGGAGACATAATAATCATCTTATCTGAAGCTGTGCAGAGTAAAATTTTGCAAATTTATGTTGTCTAAAAGGAATATTAGCCCTCTAACTTCTAGCATGCAGAATAAGAAAGCTTACCCATACCAGCAATACTGTTAGCACCTGTCGTCAAGGTAATCTGTCGTTTACTGTCGATATCCTGCTGTAACAAGTCATGGAAGAAACTTAACACATGTACAATATAACCTCCCTACAACAGCCACCCTTAGGAACAAAAACAACTGGGCCCAGTTGTTCAAAGCTAATGACGTCATTAGTTAACAATTCGTTAAAATTTACATCGAGTGATACGCAAATATGCTGAAATTTTTTGCTGTAAAAATGTGAGTAGCTTTTGCAGTGCAAAAGCTACTCACATTTTTTCAGCAAAAAATATCAGAATATTGTATATTGAATCCGCTAAAACAGTTAACGAAATGACCCTTAACGAGCTCGTTAAGCTAACGATGCTTTGAACAACTGGGCCTTGGCTACTGTAGAGAGGTGACTGTTCTAAAGAGGTTAAATATATCATAAAAAAGCACTTTGGGAAATAAGAAAATGATTATTATAGGGGAGTGGCTGTCATTGGCATAGCATTCATTAGGCAAATTGCACATGTGCATAACATGCATATGAAAAATATTTATAATAATAAAGTGCCATTAACATAACATAGTTTGCCTCTTTACTAAAGGGTCTACTCTTAAAGGAAAGAATTTGCTCCCTGTGGGAGCAAATTCTTTCCTTTAACAGTAGCCCCTATTTTGGAAGCGCAGTTTTCAAGATTTTTCTTGAGTGAGCGTAAAAATAATTCTGTTCTGGCTATGCCACTGGCTTTGTTGAGAGGTGACCACTTGTGGAGGGTCCTCTGTATGTGTAACCTGTCTTAACAAGCACTTCAGGGAAATCTACCATATTAACATACTTACCCTAAATATTTGGACAGATAGGTCTGAGCAAACAGTGCAGACCCTGATCAGAAGTTGCAGACTGTGACATCTGATTAGGGTCTACACTGTTTCCCACTCAACCTGCAGTTTTAAGACACATTAATATGGACTTGTTCAAATTTTAGAAAAAGTATGTAAAGAGTTATGGTGTCTTAGCATTTACGTAAGAGGATAAAAAAAGTTGATGCTTATGACAGATGTGTGCTCAATATAAACTTTTGTCATCTGCTGGTGTTACCAAAACCATACTAAAGGTTAAGAGAAACAACTCAGGACTATGTTACTTATTGCTAGAAATAATGATTAGTTTTATTTTCATTTTTGAACTATTAAGGTATTATCTTAATACAGAAACTGCAAATGAAAAGCATTATGGGGATTGGATACAGGGTGTATTTTTCGCCATTTCCAAAGGATAACTTGGGTGATTTCCTGTATACCAGGCCCCTTCTGAATAGAGGTCTACCATATTTACCCTAAGTATTGAGCCACCTTACCGTACTTGTTCTAAAATTTGAACAAGTCCAGTTTGCTATCTATTGATTGTGTAAAAACTGCTGGATGAGTGGCAAAAAGTGTAGACCCTGATCAGATGCCGCATTCTGCGGCATCTGATCTAGGTTTACACTTTTTGCTCAAGTATGTCTGTCACAATACTTTGGGTTTTTATGGTACTCTAAAAATAAAGAATTTGCTCCCAAGAGCAGATCCCTTTTCAGAAAGGAAGCAGAACTATTTTGACAAGGGTTATCTCTCCTGAAAGTGTATACATTCCCCATAAATTATCTAAGGATTAAGAAATGTTATTCAATTCTAATATGACTGTCTGGTCAGTTTGAATACAATAACATAATAACATATATGCAGTGAACATATAACATTTATTGACCGAAATAGGCAATATAAGATATAACAAGACCTGTCGCTAGACAGGGTAGCTCGACTGAACTCAATCAAATAAAAAAATTAGACTATGACCTTAAAATCCAGATCACAGCCGGAAGGGGGCAGCTATCTGTATATCAGTATATAAACTAGCTGAGAAAATAAAATACAAGATCTTAAGAACTTTGAGGTAAAACTTTTAACATAAAATTTCTAAAGTCCATGACCTTGACTTCTAGGTCATAAGGTGGGGATAGTGCTGAATACAAGTGTGGACCAATATCTATAATCATGACAAATATAAAGTAAATCCATGCAAAGATTTAAAAATGAAGAGATCTTAAAAACTTTCATGCAAAATTTCAACATAAATTTTTAAGTCTCTGACCCTGACCTTGGGTCATAAGCAGGGGTGGTGATAATGCCGAATAAAATTTTGAATTTATAATAATATACAGTTAATCCATGCAAGGATTTAGAAATTAAGAGACCTTAAAAACTTTGAAGCAGAACTTTAGCAAAAATTTCTAGGTCATAAGAAGAGGTAGGGATAGTGCCGAATAAAATATTGGACCAATATCTATAACCACGCCAATTTGACGCCAAATATAAACTAAATCCATGCAAGAATTTAGAAATTAAGAGATCTTAAAAGCTTTGATGCAAAACTTTAACATAAAATTTCCCAAGTCCATGACCTTGACCTAAAGGTCATGAGCAGGGGTGTGGATAGTGCTCCATAAAATTTTGGACCAACACCTATAATCATACCAAATATAAATTAAAGCCATCTGCAGATTTAGAAAATATAAAGTCTTAAAAGCTTTGATGTAAAATTTTAACATTTTTATTTATGCCGCCAGAGCCATCACTGACGCCATTGCTGACATCAATACCAATGCCAATGCCAGGGGTAGTGCAATAGTTCTTCCTGTACATTTGTACAGGTGTGCTAAAATTTAGAGCTGTTGCAGGACAGTGTAGCCCGCCTGAGCTTGCCTCTTAATTTTTTTTTTTTTTTTTTTTTTTTTTGATTTGGGTTTTACGGCCGTTTCAAGAATATTTCACTTATATCGAGCCGATCGTTCATCGAAGGTGGGCGAAAACCGGAGGACCCGGAGAA
Source organism: Anodontia alba (assembly GCA_964016985.1). Lineage (NCBI taxonomy): Eukaryota > Metazoa > Mollusca > Bivalvia > Lucinida > Lucinidae > Anodontia > Anodontia alba. The sequence goes on along the minus strand of OZ024825.1, from coordinate 7,410,969 downwards.
AAACCACCTGACCATCCGTAAGCAGAACTTGGCTTTCCCACATATGACCCGAGCCAGGCTCGAACCACAGCGGTGAGAAACCTAATGGATCAAGAGTCAACTCTCTTATCCACTAGGCTACGGGGGCCCGTTACTTGCCTCTTAAAACTTTACCAAAAACCTAAACACAATTTTTTTTTCTAACTCACTGATATTGATCTCAGTGTCACTAATGGAGCTCAGAATGGTACAGCATAGGACTTCTGACAAGTATCTAACATTAGGCCAAGTATGAACTACTTACATACAGATGTTCAGCAGATATAGCCATTTAAAAACTTTAACCAAAAATAACCAACATGGATGTCAATGCCGACTGTGGAGACTGCTACAGCTCCACCTGTACTTTTGTACAGGCAAGCTAAAAAGTTATAATTAAAACTCTGAACAATATGTATCATTAATATTCAGACAAACAGGCTTAAGCAAACAATGTAGATCCAGATCAAACTGCTCCAAAGGAGCAGTTTGATCTGGATCTACACTGTTTGTCATTCAGACAGCATTTTTTAGGTACATCACCGGGTAGTCAAATGAATCTGTTCAAATTTTAGGTCAATTAAATATAAGGAGTTATGGAGTCCAAGTATTTAGGGTAATTACAATAGGTCACTAAGGTTGTCAACCAACCTGAGCCAGAAAAAGGGCCATATCACATGTCAAAACACAAAAGTCTAAGACCAGCTTGCACACATAATTCTAATTACTGTCCTTTCATCATCTTTCAGAAAGAGGTTTTTGCTTAGCGTTTTATTTTGAATGAAAATATTTTGTTCTGATTGACCATATCTTATCAGAAACCATTTGTCTTTACTGTTTCTGTATTTTATTCTCATATATTCACACTAAAATTAAATTTATGGCCAAAAGTTGGTCTGACCGATGCAATTTCTATAGTAAAATGATTTTTTTTCTAAGAAAATATTTTATACTTTTGTTTGCTGAATTTGAATTATTGATGTTTCACAACAATATTGTGAAAATTTCAGAATAATTGAACAAGCGTAACTTGTTGAAAATCTGCCTCCCAGTTACCCACCCTACAGATTTCTACATATTTTGCATTCATTTTTACTATGGGAAAAAGTGAAAATATTAGATTTTTGAAAACCAATGACTAGAATAAAAGTTTTTGTGCATAGGTAGTTACGACAAATGGTTTTGCACTAAAACATGAGAAAAGTTTGCAACTTTACTTCTTCTGTGTAAAGTGCCGAGCAAAAAACGGTTTTCTGAAAGATGTCGAAAGCACAGTTGGGTATTCACTTTTCAGCTTGATTCTAGAGAAACTGCTGGCAAAGTTCAAATGCCAGCTTAGGCTGGTGGGCAGCTGACACTGACTTTGATTTTATGCATATGACATTTTTGTGCATAAACTGTATGGGCAAGTGACCAGCACTTCCAACTAGAGGTCACAAGGTCCCAAGTTCAAATCCCACTTAAGGAGAAATTCGGCTCATGACTGTACATTACAGCATTGCATGGCGCCTATAAATATTTCATCCACATCATTACAATAAAAGTGAAAAAAAAAACTTAAGAAGACATAAACACAAATCTGTACTGTCACGCATGAAATGAGTCATATGTTTACATTTTTACTGTACCATAATTATTGTAAATACCCAGACTCCTTATCACATTGATACTAAAATCCAAACAAGTACACTTCATCATTTGACAATGTGTCAAAAACTTGTTAAGTTAAAGGCAAACAATGTAGGCCCTGATAAACTGCTCCTAGGAGCAGTTTGATCAGGGCTACACTGTTTGCTCTGGCATATTTGCCCAAATAATCAAGGTAAATATGGCGTAAAAGGAAGACTGCCAAAAGCTACCAAATCTTGTACTGTACTGAGCTCCAGATCAACTGAATACTTTCCTCTTACTTCCCCATGAAATGATAAAGTTGTAGCTCCAGATAAAAGGAATATCCAGGTGCATATTTTTCTTACTTCTTCATGAAAACATATGTTGTGGATACACATTAGAAGTGCCTAATGAGTACCCCCAACATATCAGGAAAACTTCTAATGTGGGTACACATTAGAAGCACTTCGCTGAGGAGCTTCTGATGAGATCCAATAACATATGTTTTCCAAGCAAATAAGAAAGTTATCAACACTTTTTGTTTGGAAAAAGTGTCTTATTGGACAGGTTTTTCAAAAAGCCTGTCCTTTAAAATAGCAATATCCGGGCGGCGCGGGGCAGGCATCGTCCCAGGTTTAACCTTTTTTCAAAGTTATATGTTACCTTTATACTTCAGGGGATTGCTTTCATATTTGGTAGGGATGAAGATGAACAGGAGGACCAGTAGGAGTGTCACATGCAAGGGAGACAATTCTCACTTTCTTCATTATGTACTTCTCTCCCTTGACGTCCCACATTTACCTTTTGGTTAACCTTTTTGAAAAACCCATCCATAATGTCATCAGGCGTTTTTCTCGTTGTCTTATCTGAAGCTATGATAAAGAGCAATCTCAATTGAATCACTCAGACCATGCCATGTGAAATGATATTTTTGAGGTACATGCTAGTATCAAAGACCCTGATCTGCTAGTGCATCCACAGAGTCTAATCTGGGTCTCACAGTCAACTTACAGTATCAGTAAACACTGTAAAATATAATATGTTATCAGCAGAGGACAAAGCTCCTCATTAGACTGCAGATCAGCAAGATGATTTGAAGCTATGTAATTCATACTCTTAACTCATAAAGGGACTTTATTCAACTGTTAGTTTTTCTGGCATTTTTTTTTCTTTTTTTTTAAAAAGCAGACTTCCCCTTTGCTTTTCTGCACACCAATCCCCTTCTGAAAAGTGATCTACTCAAAAAGGAGAGGACTTTGCTCTACTTAATTAACCTCAAGTGTAGAATCATTTCATAGAGATGATTACATTTCCTAAAAAAAAAAAATACGCTTATATTTTTGCTGAAAAAAAATGTGAGCAACTTTTGCATTTGCTTTCTCACATTATTTTAGCAAAGCAAAAATACCTGTGAATTAGATATTGTACTTACTAGAACAGTTAACTAACATTTTGACCACTAACAAGCTCGTTAAGCTAATGACGCTTTGAACAACTGGGCCCATATATTTACTAATGAATACAAAAGAAACGCCAGATATGAACCCATCACTGCAAAAACAAAAAATAACTGCAACAGAGGAATCACATGGGAATGGTAAGTAAGAAAACTACCTGGGGCTGTTTGCTCTTTCCCTTTTCAACAAGGCAGTCTGAAGGACAGCTATATCCCCCGCCGCAGAATGACAATGGAGCAGCCTCAAAATTCAAGGCTCAAACTGCTGGCCTTCAATTGTGACCTTGACCTTGAGTCTGCATTGTTGAGTTATGGGTTCTGCACATCATCTCACAAAGGCAAACATTTGACCCAAATTTAATAAATATCTTTCAAAGGGTTCAGGAGGTATGGAGTGAACATGAAAGTCAAGGCTCAAACTCGTGACCTTTAACTGTGACCTTGACCTTGAGTCCGCATTCTTGAGTTATGGGTTCTGCACATCGCCTCACTAAGTCAAACATTTGATCAAAATTTCATGAAAATCTTTCAAAGGGTTCAGGAGATATGGAGCAAACAAGAAAGAGGCGGATGACCTTCAATTGTGACCGTGACCTTGAGTCTGCACCATTGACTTATAGGTTCTACACATCATCTCACCAAGGCAAACATTTGACCCAAATTTAACAAGGCAGTTTGAATGGTAATAGAGCGGCCTCAAAATTCAAGGCTCAAACTGGTGATCGTCAATTGTGACCTTGACCTTGAGTCAGCATAGCTGAGTTATGAGATCTGCACATCATCTCATTGAGGCAAACATTTGACCAACGTTTAAAGAAAATCCTTCCAGGGGTAAAGGAGATATGGAGCCGACATCGAATTCAAGGCTCAAACTCGTGACCTTCAACTGTGACCTTGACCTTAAGTCCGCAGGGCTGAGTTATAGGTTCTGCACATTGTCCCACTGAGGTGAACATTTGACCAAAGTTTAGAGAAAATCCTCCCAGGGGTAAAGGAGATACAGAGCGGACACAAAATTCAAGGCTCAAACCCGTGACCTTGAACTGTGACTTTGTGTGTCTGCATGGTTTAGCTATGGGTTCTGCACATCACTTCACTGAGGCAAACATTTGACAAAAATTAAAATAAGATTCTTCAAGGGGTAAAGGAGATATCGAGTGGACACAAAATTCAGGGCTCAAACTCGTGAATTTGAACTGTGACCTTGACCTTAAGTCAGCATGGTTGAGTTATTGATTCTGCACATCGTCTCACTAAGGTGAACATTTGACCAAAGTTTAAAGAAAATCCTTCCACTAGTATAGGAGATACAGAGCGGACACGAAATTCAGGGCTCAAACTCGTGAATTTGAACTGTGACCTTGTCCTTGAGTCCCCTTGGCTGAGTTATGGGTTCTGCACATCATCCCACAGGTGAACATTTGACCAAAGTTTAGAGAAAATCCTCCTAGGGGTAAAGGAGATACAGACCGGACACGAAATTCAAGGCTCAAACCCATGACCTTGAACTGTGACCTTGACCTTAAGTCAGCATGGTTGAGTTATTGATTCTGCACATCGTCTCACTTAGGTGAACATTTGACCAAAGTTTAAAGAAAATCCTTCCACTGGTATAGGAGATACAGAGCAGACACGAAATTCAAGGCTCAAACCTGTGACCTTGACCTTGTGTCGGCATGGTTGAGTTAGGAGTTCTGCACATTGTCTCACTGAGGCAAACATATGACCAAAGTTTAAAGAAAATCCTTCCAGGGATATAGGAGGTATGGAGCAGACACAAAATTCAAGGATCAAACCCATGACCTTGACCTGTGACCTTGACCTTGAGTTGGAATGGTTGACTTATGGGTTCTGCACATCGACTCACTGAGGCAAATATTTTTGACCCAAGTTTAATGAAAATCTTTCAAAGGGTTCTGGAGATATGGAACGGACAAGGAAGTGTTATGGAAGGACAGACTGACGGATAGACGGACGGACAGACAGACCGATAGATGGACAGACAAAAACCATTTCTATAATCCCCCATCCGCTTCGCGGCGGGGGATTAAAAATAACCTTTTAACTCCTTCAAAACTGTTTTGCATTCCTTTTGAAAAGGTGTCTACTCTAAAAAGAAAGAATTTACTCCCCACCCCCACCCCCACAAACCTCAAAGCAAATTCTTTCATTTTAGAGTGGACCCCTTTTCAGAAGGGGGTCTGGTGTACAGGAAAGCAAACAGGAAGTCACTCCCTTGTAAAAAACAATGTCAGAAAAACAAATAGCCCTTAGAAATTACAGTAACTTTTCCTTTCCTTCATAATCCTGACTGTAATATATAATTGATCCATTTTCAGTAACAGGCTTCGTGAATTTGTTCTTTATATCAGACCTGAATTTGTTCTATATATCAGACCTCCTGAATTTGTTGTCTATTTAAGTTATCATTTTGAGTGATCCGTTTGCTTACTTCAGTGCTTTTGAATTTGAAATCTGAAAGCAAATTACATGTAAATCCAAACTTAAATGGACTCTGTCCTGCTGAACCCCGATATGCCCTACCTTTGCAAACAGTGTAGATCCAGATCAGTTGGCTTCTGAAGAAGCCAACTGATCTGGATCTCCACTGTTTACCATTAAGTATATGAATTTATAGCAACAACCCAGATCAAGCAATCTGATTGGCTGACAATTAGAAGTGGGCGTGGCATCTTAATTTATTCAGCATAAAAATGGTTAATTGCTATCAATTGTCATTCTTTTTAGAATCTACTTATCTTCACTACAGCTGATGTAAGTGCCAGTGCACTTCATAGTTTCTGATCCTTTATGATCACTGAACTAATTCCAGGATTTCTGAAAATTTATTGAGGGTGACTGATGAGGCCCAACTGCATGAAAGTAGCTAGTCCGGCCCAGAAAACTTGACACTTCAGCTATTTTCAGTGTTGTGAGTTTGTTAATTGCCCTCAAAGGTTATTTGTTTAGAATTTATCTACTGTATGGAAAGCATATATATATATATATATACACAGTTATTCATACACTCCAATATGTATAGACAAACATAAACAAAACATTATAACTCTTTTCAACCCTGACAGGTACCTTTGCAAACAGTGTAGATTCAGATAATGCTCATAAAGTGCCATCTCATCTAGATCTTTGGTTTTTAGTTTGAGTTGGAGTTTTATGGCCCAATCAACACTATAATGGTCATGTTGACCCAGTCCTGTTAACCTACACACACTTTTTACTAGACAGGCTTAGTCTTCTAAGCAGTTAACCAGTAGTTGTGCACATACGTTTGCCAGTAACTGACATCTGCCATTCTTGAATCAGCAGAAGGGAGAGAATGACCATAGAAATTATTTCACATCACGAAAATGCACCTATATAATTTTGACCCACTTAAACCCCACTTTTATATAGTAAAACTGGGGTTTACAGGGGTATACTTTATTTTTCTTATTTCTGCTCAAAAACATAGATTGTGGGTACTCATTAGAACTGCCTCGGTGAGGCGGTTCTAACGAGTACCCACAATCTATGTTTTGAGCAGAAATATGAAAGATATCAGAGTTTTTTTTATCTGAAAATTTTCAGTTTTTGGAGGTAAAATTTACTATGTATTTGAATAGGCGTGTTTTCGTAATAGAAATTATTTCATGATCAATATTTATGAAATTTATGTAGGAATTCAAACTTGGAATCCCTGGATCTGCAGTCAGATTGGCTACTGACTTTGCTATGGAACCAGACTATCTGGATCTACATGGTTTTCATTTTTTTGTACCGATACCTTGTTTGCAATAATGGACATGCTCAAAATCAAAGATGCAAGAGTCCACTTTAGAAACTTAGAGTGAAAAGGTTAACCCATTGTAGTCTGGAGACCCCTAAAAGGGCAATTGGCAAACAGCGCAGACCCGATCATAACACAGCATCTGATTAGGGTCTCCACCGTTTGCAATTAGTTTAGCCATTTTTCTCTACAAATATCTAGATCTCATAGCCGGGTATTCCTTAAATTGAAATTAGGATCTTCCAATATATAGTGTGGGGTGGGGTCTATTCAGTCTACAATGGGTTAATATTCAACAATACAGGCAACAAACATAAACAAGCAATACATGATCAAAACCATTGTGTCAAGCCCATTCTGCAATCACAATTAAATGGACCATACCAAGTGAAAAATACTTAGCATGCTGGGCCCAGTTGTTCAAAGCGTTGTTAGCTTAACAAGCTCGTTAAGGGTCATTTCGTTAACTGTTTTAGCAGATTCAATATACATTATTTTGATATTTTTTGCTGAAAAAATGTGAGTAGCTTTTGCATTGCAAAAGCTACTCACATTTTTTCAGCAAAAAATTTCAGCATATTTGCGTATCACTCAATTAAAATTTTAACAAATCGTTAACTAACGACATCGTTAGTTTTGAACAACTGGGCCCAGGGTAACAATTTCAGCAGACAACATTTTGAAATATTTTTCTTACTTTCAATGATGTTTCAAGACAATTTCCTAAGGAGACACTTTACATGAAATGTCGAAGCCTATTTTCTAGGAAAAATAAGAAAAATATCTGTTTATAATCTGTGACTCTGAGAGTAGTGAAAGTTAATGCATATGCAGACAATGAAGGCCCAGATAAGCCTGCATACTGCACACTCTGATCAAGGAGTTTATCACCAGTAGATTTTACCATGTCTACTCTCCTGGCAGATATTGAGGGCCCAGATTAGATTGTGCAGATATACAGTCTAGTCTGAGCCTTCATTGTGCACATACAAGGCCTTGATTAGACTTTGCAGATATACAGTCTAGTCTGAGCTTTCATTGTTGACATTTAAGGCCCTGATTAGACTCTTGCAGATATACAGTCTAGTCTGAGCCTTTGCTACTCACATGCATCAGAAAATACCATATTACATAACATGACCAATGTGTATTTTGGGTAATTACCCAAAGTATTCTGATACCTTAACAACTCACCATATCCATCCTAAACTTTAAACATCTGTCTGTTATCTAGTGATGATGGCAGAATGGCAAACAGTGTAGACCCTGATTAAACTGTATGAGCCGGGTCTATACTAATTGCTCAGGCAATTCTGTTCAAGTACAACAAAACATCAATGACTCAAACATCGATGGCTTGTTTACAATAGCTGATTCAAACTGATTTTTGAGTCCCTTGGAAATTCTTCTAATAGCTCAAAAAACAAATATTTAGGGATATTTCAGAGACAATTTTTATAATTTATCATAAAAATATATGTTGTGCATAATTAGAACTGCCTCATCAAGGCAATTCTACTGAGTACAATCAATAAACCCCAATTTATAGAAGATCAAAAAGACCTCCTAAAATTATCTCCATTTGGCTCGTGACCAACACAGGATTAACCCATTGTTGTCTGGAGACCTCTAAATGGGTAAGTGGCAAACAGTGCAGACCCAGATCAGATGCCGCATTCTGCGCATTCTGCGGCATCTGATCAGTGTCTCCACTGTTTGCAAATAGTTCAACCATTTTTCTCTAGGAATATCTAAATCACTCAGCCTGAAATACCTAAAATCGAAATTGGACACTTTTGATATATAGTGTGGGGGAATTCATTCAGTCAACAATGGGTTGAACAAACCTCTCTGGCTTGAACTATCCATTTCTAGAAAGAATTTCCATGCTCCCGAAGTGGTTCAAGCCATTGAAGTTCAACTGTGTATAGGGTAAACACAGTGCACCTGTAGGTCTCATGTTTGCAGATGGGCTCAACAAAGCACCATTAGGCCAGCATTTTTCTGTCTGTAGTTGAAGTAAAAATAAATATGAAACAAATCACTCATTTCTATTTTTACATTTATAAAATTATGAAGAGACTCAATTTAAGAAACAAATGCTGGCTTAAAGAATATTTCTGAACAAATATGAAATTAAAAAAAAAATAAATAATAAAAAATAAATCACCATTCTTGAATCTTGAATAACAAATATTCTGCAGTATAAAAATATGTATATAAAACATAATAACAAAAATTTATCATGTACATAAAATGGCATTATTTTTCCCCAGTTACTTTCTTGAGCTTCCACCCAACAACTTGAACTTTCATACCAGCTAAGGAGCAGGTTCAGGTAGCATGGGTGAAAGTCCTCAAATACAAATATCCTGAAATCCAGAATTTCTAATTCTGAAAAGGTGACTTTTGTCTGTTTTTCATATAGGGACAGTTACCCACAATATCCTGAAATCAGGAATGGTTCTGAAAACTTCCTTTCACAATGAACTGCTGCTAATATATCAACATTTCAAAATTACTCAATCTCAAAAGCTTTATTTTTATTCTTGTCGTATAATGCTTTCTACTTTCATAATTAGGATTAGTTTGTGCAATGTACTTCTCTGTAGTAAGTGGTAGAGATATTGCAATAAAAAAAAGCTGACCCAATTTCACTATTTTTGCATGTTTCATCAAGTTTTTAATCATAGGCACAAAACTTACAATACAAAATTAACTTCACACATTTATTCAGTTATAAAACATCTTTATATGTAGGAACAAAGTTTGGCAGGGGACTGATCCTTACAGTAAAATTTATCTTTTCCTATGAAATATGCCAAATGGTGTTAGGCAAAAATCAGGAAAAATTAGATAAAAAAAAAAAAAATGTCATTTCTGATACAAGGAAGAACTTCCTTACTTACTATTTCCTGCATATTTCACTGAGGAATTACCTGAACTGAATATTAATGGTTTGCTTAGAAAATATTTGAACTTACAAAATATACTGTTATGTGACCAAAAACTTCCAATACCTAAAACCAACCAAGACTTTCTTTATATGAACTCACTAGTAAACAATGACCAGAAATGGATTTTTATCTGAAAGCTAATCTGCTCTGGAACCACGAGTCCATATCCACCATAGGTACTTACTGAAACTACTGTATCTTCATGTCTCCCAAACCCTAAATAAAAACTCCTTAGCACACTGTATCTAAAATGATGCAGGGATATTTCTGGAAAAAATCTATGGGCCCAAGAATCCTAAATGCTCATGCTAGAGCAAATTAAACACTTAGTTCAGGTTGCTTTTGAATGAATCTGATTTTATTTTTGGCTGGGATCCCAGCCAAAAATAAAATCAGATTCATTCTACCATTGACACTTCTCCCACAATAATCTAGCTGAATAGCAAACAGAGCAGATCCTGATCATACTACTTATAGCAGTTTAATCTGGGTCTACTTTGCTCAAGCATGTCTAGCATATTTAGAATAAATATGGTATACATTCATGTATTTAAAATATGAAAATGATTGCCATTTATACAAATTAGCCATTTCTTTTGTTTATACGATATAGGATTTCACATGCCAAGTAATAATAAGCTGCAAAAGGCAAAAATGTAGTCCAACCAAATAAGCCACAACATGAAAAAATGTATTTATATGTGCACAAGAAAAAACTCAGATCAACCTGTGCACCCACACAGTCAGTAAGTCTTTGCTCGCCCTATATGGCTAGCCAAGGGTCCAAAGATTGGCCAGCCCTGGCTGATGCACACATGACCAGTTTCTGATGACTTGAAAGCTGAATGACATGCTTTCTTGCAGTGCAGATAAAACTATGCCCTTAAAATAATTTCTCATTATTCAGAAATATTAATTCCCTTCTGATACTTGTCCTAAGATTTAAACAAGCCCGCTAGACTACACGGTGATAAATACAAAAAAAAGCCAACTAAATAACAAACAGTGTAGTCACTAATAAATCAGTCTGATTTTGGTTTCCACAATTCATTCAGGTATGACAGTTTGAATTTTCAAGGTAAATATGGCAAAAATACATGCATAGACTTTAATATAACCGAGTCTAAAATACTGGAAATAATTCCTGAGAGTGTTGCAAATCTGTCAAACAAATCAGTGTGATAGCACGTCCGTTAACAATATGAGCAAGTCTTGAGGGAAATATTTCCTGTATTTTAAACTTCAAATGTATTTACTTATACATATAATCCATAATAACTTGTTTTCTTCAAATTATGTTTTATGTTCTTTTTAATTTTCAGATGAAGTCAATAAAGTGCTGTAATATTAAGTCATCTTCACTCATCACATGGAGTGAAAGTGTCCTAAAGGAACTATTTCCCTACTCTAGGAGGAAAATAATTCCTCGAAGGAATTATAAGTTTTATTTTCTACCAAAATAGCTTCAGATACATAATATACAAACTTAAATATTATATTTCAAGTATTTATATTATCCATCCTTTTCAATATCCTTACAGTTATCTGCCTTTTCTATTTTTACAGTACCAGTCTCTTCTGCCTGTGAAATGTAACCTGGAAATGGCAATATTACCTGACCTGGAAAGAAAGGCATTATAAAATATCCTTTATTTTCTTGTTCTGCAGGAGACTGACTTTGGCTCTGAGTTTGAAAATGTTGAATACTATTGTCTTCACTTTTAAAATTAGGTGGTACCAGATCTGTATCATTCTTATTAGTATTAGCTTGTGTGGGGAAAATATCACTCTCAGAATTACATTCACGGTTAGTAAAATAATGAGGTGATCCATGATACCCAGGATGCATAATATAAGGTGAGGTTACAGGTAATACCCCTACCGGAAAACAAGGCACATTAAACATAGGAATACCATGCACAAATCCTGGATCTATTGGCGATACCTGTTGTGTCTGCTGCTGTTGTTGAGATCTGTTGTAACCTTGATTTTTATTGGGTGATGAAGAGAGGTCTCTATCCTCATTGGTCATCTGGCCTCTTTGTTGCTGTTTTCTGTTCTGGTATCCTCTATTCTGATTAGCTGGTGATAAGTGCCCTCTATTTCCATTGGCTTGCTGGTTTCTTGGCAACTGATTTGGATGTGGCAATAAAGGAGTTTTGTAACCTTGATTATGATGGGTTGAGAACTGTGGGAAGTTACCAGGATTTTGATTGAGAGGCTGATAATTTCTTCTTGAATTGTCATTCTGATTGGCCCACTGAAAAGGAATGTTTCCAAAAGGCTGGTTGTTAAACCCTCCTGGAGAGTAACCTTGGCTAAAGCCTCTTGGACTATGTGGCTGGTTGGACTGAGGATATGACCTTGGAGAGTTGCCCTGGGGCTGCCTGTCTCTGTTGTAAGTCTGTGAGGGGATAGGCCTGGGTGAGCTGGGTGTGTAGTCCTAAAAGAGAAAAGGTGTATATTTTAACATACAAATTAAACAAAAAAAAAGTAAAAAATGTGGTAGATTCTGCAATAACTTAAATAAAGAGAATTTTTACCAGCTTTAATTCTTAGAAATTCATTTCCCCTAGAAAAACAGGGTCTCCACACCTTTTTATTGATAATATTATGGTGAAGATTTGGTGCCAGTAGTTTTTTTACCAATCTAAGGAAGATGTTTTTACTTATGACCAATCTAAGGAAGATGTTCACTGAGGGCTTTTTTTTTGTGTTCTTGTGTTTTGTCCTGTTTGTTGTCTTATTGTGTGATGTGGATTCTGTCTGGCATTGTGATTACCTCAATGGAGAACAGGGATATGTTTTTTTTTTCTTTAATTGTTCGTTGGTTTGTCACGTGTGCTGTCCATCAGAGTTATTTTTACACTTCCTCTTGTTGTCATTGGTAGGCTATGAACTGTGATTTTGGTACTTCTTGGGCATCTTCTATACTATTTTAGTAAATTTTTGGGCTGACAATATAGGTGAACAGCAAACACAGTCGACTCTCATTATCTCAAATTCCAAGGGACTCTCTGAAATACTTTGAGATATCTGTATCTCAACATATCAGATTTGCAGAATTGAGGAAAAAATAAGAATTCGAACAACCACTTTTAACAAATATATGTGTAATAGGACTCTTAAAATTTGGTGATACATTGAATATTGTGGAAAAGAGGAGAAATTGCTCCTGAGGAGCAATTTCTCCTCTTTTCCATAATATTTTTTTACCTGTTGTAAAATTTTCATGTTTAGCAAGGACCAAATATTCACTTCGAGATAAGCAGTTATACGAGATAAGCGAGGTCAAGATAACGAGAGTCAACTGTATATAGATTGGCCTGTTCCCTGTCTGCCCTATTTCCCTGCTTTTCAGCTTAAAGAATCAGTCCCTAGTAGAATCTACCATTAAAAAAACCCCAAAAACAACAAAGCTCCTGATAATACAATGCTGATGCATAGACTGATCTGGGATGTCCATTGACACTTTCAGCTCTGCAAATAAAAACATATCAGTGCAGATCCAGATGTGATGTATCATAATGGGCCATCTGCAAACAGTGTAGATCCAGATGTGATGGCTCATCATAAGCCATCTGCAAACAGAGTAGATCCAGATGAGATAGCTCATAATGAGCCATCTGCAAGCTGTGTAGATCCAGATGAGATGAGTCATAACGAGACATCTGCATTGTAGATCTAGATGAGATGGTTCAAAATGAGCCATCTGTAAACAGTGTACCGGGGTAGATCCAGATGAGATGCGTTATACTTAGCCATCTTTAAAGAGTGTAGATCCAGATGAGATGGGTTATATAGAGTTTATTTGTTTGTTTTGACCGATTACAGAGAAACAATTCACTAGTGTTCTAAGGCTTCCGTGTAAAAATCGAGTGAGTGATAGCGAACAAGTTTTTTACACGAAAGCCTTAGAACATGCGCGAATTATTTCTCCGTAATCGATCAAAAACAAACAGATAAACTGTTTATTACATTTGTTAGCACCACTCCCACCCCGCACACTGTGTGTATTAGTTGGATAATGTAGCTTACGTTTGTGACGCGTGGGAATTTCATATGCTATTGAGAGATGCCGGCCTTGAACTGCTGAACAAAAAAAAAAAAAAAAAAAAATAGTGCCATGGGATTGCAGTTTTGCAGTTCTAATTGAGATAAATAAAGATCTCAAATTATAATCATATTTATAAATATTTTTCTTTGTGTATTGAATACGTTTAAAGCACTGAAAGCGAAAGATCGCACAATCCTTCAAATAAATGAATTAATTATGCCACAGAATTATGTCACTAATTAGCGCCTGAAAACAGTCCATTTGAAGAAATGAAATAATTCACTGGTGAGCGATTACTGGGTTTTCTTTCACAGAGAAAAATAGGTACAAATTCATTGTTAGAAATGTAATAAAATGAGCCATCTTTAAACAGTGTAGATCCAGATGAGGTGGGTTATAATGGGCCATCTGCAAACAGTGTAGATTGTATTTGGGGTTTAATGACACATCAAACCTTGTGGGTCATTTTGTGTAGTCTCCCAGAGAAAGGGAGAAGAGAATTAGAAGAGATAGTAGATAAGATGAAAGAGAGGGCCAGGGGAGAAAGGAAAATAAATGACAGTAAAGAAATATAAGAAATAAAAGCATTCCCCCTCTACCATTACCTGCTGCAAGGATAGCAGGCCTTGCATAATGAGCCATCTGCAAACTGTGTAGATCCAGATGAGATGGCTCATCATGAGCTATCTGCAAACAGTGTAGATCCAAATGAGATGGGTCATAATGAGCCATCTGCAAACAGTGTAGATCCAGATGAGATGGCTTATCATGAGCTATCTGCAAACAGTGTAGATCCAGATGAGATGGGTCAATATGGGACATCTGTAAACAGTGTGGAGCCAGATGAGATGACTCATAATGAGCCATCTGCAAACAGTGTGAAACCAAATGAGATGGGTCATAATGGGCCATCTGCAAACAGTTTAGATCCAGATGAGATGGCTTATAATGGGCCAAACTCATCTGTATCTACACTGTTTGCCATTCTGTTCTTGATTTTGACATGGACTTCTTTTTTGAAAGATGGTAAAGTCGGAAACTGAAGATGGAAGTGTCCACTTCATGAACTCAGGTTAAAAGAGCTAAGCTCCCTTTCTACATTGTCAGGCAAAAGTTTCAGATGTCATAGCTCCAGATAAGAGGGAGTATCATATAACATTTTTCTTATTTCTCCACAATAACGTATGTGGGTACTCATTAGAAGTGCCAGCGAGGTACTTCTAATGAGTACCCACAACATTTGTTTCTATGGAGAAAAAAGAAAAAAAAAAACAGCAGTATTTTTGGCTTGAAAAAAGCATCTCATCTATAGTTAAGGGATGTCATTACCTGAGCTCTGTCATGTGACTGAAGTTCTGCCCCACAAGAAAACTGTCTGTTAATAAACATTTGTCCACGGTTCAGTGGCCGTCTAGGACTAGTATCAGCTGGGTCTGATTGGGATCTTGAAGGACCTAAATGAGCTAGAAAGGAAACAGGTTAACATTTAACAACTGCATAGTTTAATACCATAATTGCACTAAGTATTCAGTCTGAAATATGGATACCACCAATGTCAGTGCAGCATTGATGTCAGTGGTGATGTTACCCAAATCAGGACAGGGAAAATATGTGTTAATTTTTAATCATCACAGCATAATAAGTAGAAATACAACCATAAAGAAGTAAATTTTGTATCTTATATACATTAATTGTTTGTATGTGCTGAGGTTTTATGGTCCAGTCAACCCAAAGGGATCATGTTGAGCATGGTCAGTTTACCTAACCACACTTTTACTGGGCAGGTTTAGTCCTCTAAGCAGTTAACCAGTATTGTGCGCATTCTTTTGCCAGAAATACATAAATTAACTGGCAAGCAAACTGGTATAACTTTCATAAAGATGTATTTAGATGTATTTACATCATAATATTTAAAATAAGAACTGCCACAGGACAACGTAGCTCGCCTGAATTGTGCATTGCCTCTTAAAACTTCAACTAAAAACTTTAAAATTAATTTTTGTAAGACTGTGACCTTGACCTCAAGGTCACACGTGTGGGTCAGGATGGTACAGCATAGAACTTCAGACCAGTATCTAACATCAGGACAAGTATGAACTTCCACTTAGAGGCTCGGGCCTTTTAAAAATTTTAACCAAAAACTTCAACTGACAACAATGCCGTGATGAATGCTACCTGTACTTTCATACAGCCGAGCTAATTATAGTCAAAAATACATGTACATTAAACTGAACTGAAATCTTAACATACGGTTAATTAGTTCATGAAATATCCATACATGTAAGATATTTAGCAGATAAAAATATGTGTATGATACCACGATAACCCATAATAGCCTGAGAAACAGTGTAGACCCAGACACCCAGATCAGATGCTGCATTTTGAGGCATCTGATCAGGGTCTACACTGTTTGTCTGTCATCATCAGTTTTTAAACACATCAACAAGTAGTAAAATGGGTTTGTCCTATTTCTAGGACAAGCGTGGTAAGGAGCTAAGGTGTCCTGGGCCCTGTTGTTCAAAGCGTCGTTAGCTTAACAAGCTCGTTAAGGGTAATTTCGTTAACTGTTTTAGCGGATTCAATACACAATATTCTGATATTTTTTGCTGAAAAAATGTAAGTAGCTTTTGCACTGCAAAAGCTACTCACATTTTTTCAGCAAAAAATTTCAGCATATTTGCGTATCACTCGATGTAAATTTTAACGAATCGTTAACTAACGACATCATTAGCTTTGAACAACTGGGCCCTGATATTCAAGGTAAATAAGGTAATCATCATAGGTCTAGATAAGAGAGGGTATCAGGGGTGAATAGTTTTCTTATTTGTCGTCAAAAACATATTTTGTGGGTACTCATTCAAAGCGCCTCAGCTCTCCAGGAAAACACGTTGTGGGTACTCACTAGAAGCACCTCAGTTTCTAATAAGTACCCACAACATGTTTTTGTCAAGAAACAAGAAAAATATCAATATTTTTGGATTGAAAAAAAGCATCCTATCAAGAGGTATGACTCTCCATATAAAGCTGCACACTGTAACACATTACTACATGTACAATTATCCTAAAACCTAACCCATTTATGCCTGGTGTCCCATAAATGCGACATTGGCAAACAGTGTAGACTCAGATCAGAATGCCTCAGATTGCAGCATCTGATCAGGGTCTACACTGTTTTCATTGAATTCAGATTTTCTACAAAACATGATAATGATAAAAAACTACCCACAGACCCCTTATATAGAAAATGGATGTGTCCAAAGAGTTATGATAGAAGAATCCATTAGGCATAAATATATTAAACAAGTCCATTTGACAACCTGCAAGAGCTCATCACACAGAGCTTCCAACTTTCTCAATAGGCTTTGTAGTTCAGGTCTTTCCGGGAACTTTGATTTCATTGGTCAAAGATATCAAAGGTTTACTGTTACACAGCAGTTTCTCCAGGCTCATTAAACCCCATTATTTCACCATGCTTCTGGAACTGCTGAGAGTGTTATAGCCTCCTGCCACAATATTTATTATTATCAGTCTGTGTAATACCAGAATCTGTATTGTATATTTGCAGAAGAACTTTTTCTTTTTCAGATGCACAATATTTTCATAAAGTATTAAAAATGGAAATGACAGTGAAAATGCATAGTTATTCTTTATACCAGTATATAGTTGTTGAGACTATTGTATAAATTTAAACCTCAAAGGCTGTCGTTTTGAGGATACTACTTGATTTTATTGATGTATTTGGAAACACTGATAACCCTGATCAGAAGCCTTTACCTATTGTTGATTAGTGGATTTGTTCATCCTTATCAATTAGGCCAGTCCATTTCCAAGTCTAGGGGTGTCAGGTGGAGCAAATACAAATTTCTGTAAGCAAACAGTGCAAATTCTAATCAGACATTGCAGACACCGATCAGACAATGCATTCTGATCTGGGTTTGCATTGCTTGCCTGTGTTCTTTAAATGGGCAGCTAGTTTATTTGGCATGTGCACCAAGCAAAGACTCAGATCAGTCTGTACATTCAATGAAGCACAGAACTGAACTGTTAGGAATTATTTGGTAATAATTAGAGAGCTTAATAGTGCTATAAAAGTAGGTTTTATGAGCCCTGATTTGAGTTTTCATAATGCACACATTTCAGAGAGTATATTTTCTTATGTTGTTGCTCATATATTTGTAGCAAAAATTTTTAAAAAAATCTGAAATTATCATCTAAACCATGTAAAATAATGCTTTAAAATGTTGAATGTTAAAGTTCAAACTTACATCTCCCTTGCTGTTTGGGTTTATTTTGATTATTTCCCCTGTTCATATTTGCAGCTGTTTTATCTCTAAGCTCCTGAGTTTTCTTTAATTCTTCTTTCCTCTTTCTCTCTTCAGCTTCTCTGTAATCAGAAATAGAGGGATATGTTACATATATTTTCCAAACTACATTGTACACAGGCACAACCACCAAGTCTGTGACATTGACCTCAAGGTTATTAATACTTAACACTCTGGGTAAAATTTTCGGCAGATGACATATTGAAATATTTTTCTTATTTTTCCCAGAAAATAGGTTTTGAAATTTAGAGCAAATTGTCTCCAATGAAGACAATTTGCATAAAATGTCAAATCCTGTTTTCTGGAAAAAGAAGAAAAATATCATCAATGTGGCATCTGCTGAATTAGCCCAGAGAGTGGTAAAGGTTAAGAGAGGTGGGATATGTACTGAATAAAACCTGTCTAAGTGTTAAACAGAAATACCAAAGGTTCAGGGCCCAGTTGTTCAAAGCGTCGTAAGCTTAACAAGCTCGTTAAGGGTAATTTCGTTAACTGTTTTAGTGGATTCAATATACAATATTCTGATATTTTTTGCTGACAAAATGTGAGTAGCTTTTGCACTGCAAAAGCTACTCACATTTTTTCAGCAAAAAATTTCAGCATATTTGCGTATTACTCGATTTAAATTTTAACGAATCGTTAACTAACGACGTCGTTAGCTTTGAACAACTGGGCCCAGGTTTCTAATAAAAGCATTGCAGACACTGTATGATACATTACCACTGCAAAAATATAAGTTACCTTTCTCCAGACATTAAGCAAATCATAATTTTTTAACATCCTCAAGGCCATTACTCTACTGAAAAGTAATGATATTGGCCTAATTTCTATACCAACATAGTTTCAGTTAATATCAATGTGTGTACATAAATCTTGATCAAAATCCATCACTTTGTTATCAAAACATTATGCAAGAACTCTATTGTAATGTTAATCAAGAGCCATAACTCTGTTGAAAACAAAAGAAAAATGGCCCATTTTTAATTTTAACCTAGATCTATCAATATCAATCTGTGTGTATAGCATTTGATCAAAATCCATTCATTTGTTCTCAAGACATAGAACAATAAAAGTGCTGCAAGCACTGAATCATGCCCCGCCACTGCACTTACATGAAGCAAGTGCCATAATTCGGTCAAAAAGTGAAATCACAGGGGAGGTGCATTAGTCTTTCCCCAAATATAGTTGAAATGAATATATGACTGAGATGACTATTTTTAATGTTCAAAGGGCCATAACTCAAAAAGTAAGTAAACCAGACTTACAATTCTCATTTTCTGCCGATCCCCTCATGGTGCTTCACATTTCTGTAAAGCTTAGAAGTCTATCACAGAAACTGTTAATTTCAATGTTCAAAGACCCATAACACCAAAAGCAGACTTGTGTTCAACATGTCACCTTATTTTGCTTTACATTTTTGCCAGGCTTCAAGAAAATCTCTGAAACCATTTTCAAGATATAGAAAGGGCACAAGTATATGACTGGGATCACTATTTACAATGTCCAAAAGATAGTAACTCCAAAAGCAGGTAATTCAGAGTTATGGTTCTTGTGTTCTGCACATCATATCATGGTGATATACATTTGCATAAAGTTTTAAGAAAATATCTCAAACAGTTTTCAAGTTATAAAGCAGACATATATATTACAGAAATGACTATTTTCAATATTCAAAGTGCCATAACTCTAAAAGTAGGTTAAGCAGAGTCATGGTTCTTGTGTTCTGCACCTTGTCTCATAATGCTTTACATTTGTGTGAAGTTTTATCAAAATATCTGAAACTTACAGAGTGGACACTAGTACCAGGTAGAAATGGCTATTTTCAATATTTACCATGTTCAAAGGGTTCTACTCCAGAGTTATGGTTCTTGTGTTCTGCATATAACCTCATGGTGCTTTACATTTATATGAAATTTTATAAAAATATCTCAAACAGTTTTCAAGTAACAGAGCAGACATGAGTACATGGTGAAAATGGCTATGTTCAAAGGGCAATAACTCCAAAAGTGGGCAACCAAGAATTACGGTTCATGTGTTCTGCTTGTCGTCTCATGGTGCTTTACATTTGTGTGAAGTTTCGTGAAAATATCACAAACTGTATCAGATTTATGGAGCGGACATGAGTACATGGTAGAATTGGCTATGTTCAATGTTCAAAGGGTAATAACTCCAAAAGTAGGCAAGTGTCAGAGTAGTGGTTCATGTGTTCTGCACTTCATCTGATAGTGCTTTACATTTGTGTGAAGTTTTGTGAAAATATCTCAAATAGTATAAGAGTTACAGAGCGGACACGAAATTATGAAGTGCTGATGGAGAGATGGATGGACGGAAGAATGGACAGACACTCAAAATTTTAGATGGTATAACATAATACCTCACCACTTTTTGCAGTGGGGTATAAAAATGAAATTTTGATGTTAACCATGGGCCATAACTCTTCTGAGAATTAACAAAATTTCCCCATTTACAATCTGAAACCACTTCTCCCCAAATTAATGTCCATGCAAAAGTTCTAGAAAGTTCTTATAAACACTACTCAAGTTAGAGAGCAGAAACAAAATCTAATGGCTGGAAGGACAGTCACAGTAAAATATAATACCCATACACTTTCGTGAGAGGGGTTATAAAAAAAACTAGCCATAACACTTTAATGGAAATTTTTTATGTTTCTGACCTTGAACTAAGATCATTAAAGAAGATGGGGCCGACATTGGCATAAAAAATATTAGTGACAATATTAAACAAAAATGATGGCATATTATATTGACTTTGTAATAGGGAATGATGCATTTCAGGTAACTCAGTCAAACTTGTGTTACCACCTTCTGAAAAGAGGTCTACTCTGAAATGTCTCCCTGTACTTAGCAAACATTGTTTACATTCTCTGGGCCTCTGTGAGCATTGAGTCAATTCCAGGATTTTGAAAACTGATATGAAAATCACTGATGAGTCCATATTGGCCAGAACTAGTTAATCTTGACCAGAAAACATGACAATTCAGCTGTTTTTACGAGTGTGTTCATTGCTCTCCAGGGTCATTCATTTTAGAATCTATTTATTCTCTTTGAAACACCGAGGTCATTCCAAAACATACTGACAACATGCTTTCATGAAGAAATAACAAAAAACAAAACAACAAAAAGAAGAAAAAAAAAAAGCATTAAAATTCTTCTTGTCAATGAAAGGTGTCTTGGCATTCTGTTTCTATGCAACCTACCTTTCTTTTCTAGCTAGGACGCGAGGACATTCCTTTGCAATGTGACCTATCTTGCTGCATACTCTACATAACCTATCATTGGGGGCATCTCCATCTGTCAATCTCTCACGATCAAAAAAGTAATCCTGAAAATAGTTCAAAAGAGGATCCAAATAAAATGTTAAGCATTATTTTCTAGGATTAATAAGAAAATTACTTTATACTTTGATGTTATATATTGATATTTAAAAGCAGATACAAATACAAATGAAAAATATCAAAATAAAGGCAATGAAATTTAAACTGACTGGAAATTTGTAAAAAGAACATGTATATGATACCTTTAAAAAGTTAAATTTCCAAGGTTCTGAACCAAAGACATATTTTTATTTTCTTTGGCTAGACATCCCGCCCCCCCCCCCCCACACACACACACACACACACCCCTCTCATGATCAGCCCCAATATACAGTCCTGATAACAGAGCGCACATCAAAGGCTTATTTTATCTAAGTGATTATCAAGTGATGATATGGGTGTTAAGTCTCTCTAAGTGGGGCTCTATAAGGGGTAATTCATATAATTGAGAAGAATTCAATATGTTACTTTAGAACCAAATAAATTTTGCATTTAATTTGTTGATTTGTATTGTATCACTTTATTTATTTTCATTTATTCATTTTGATAGTTTTTCCAAAATACAAAGGTATTGTTTTTTCTTGCACTGTGAAAAAAATACAAATAAACTGAAACAGAAATATAAAATTGAAAGTTTTTTTTATTTATTTATTAATTTTCTAAAGTAAATAAGCACACTTCACAATTATTCCATAGCTGCCTCCAAACTAAAATTAATACTTTAACTTAGTAAAACAACATATTATGGAATATGTCAGAAAGTGCTTAGACAATTTAGAATGTGTTTATTTTATGCAAATCTTTTTTAGCTTTAAATAAATATTAAAATAAATAAATAAATAAATAAATAAGTAAATAAATAAATAAAGTACAATCTATTTTACCAATTTTCTGTATTTGATCCAAAAAGCAGATAAAGATGGCATTTGGTGATAAATTAGCCTAAAAGCATAAGTATCTGTATTTCTCCATAAAACATGTTGTGATTATTCATTAGAACTGCCTTGGAGTGGTAATTCTAATGAATAACAACCAGATATATTTTATTGAATATAGAGAAAAAAATATCAAATTATCACCAAAGTACCCACCTTTTCTGTTTCTCTGTCTTCATCATAAACTTTGCTACCTAATCTAACTACCCCTTATCAGGCCCCTACCTGTAACGGTGACCCAAGTCACCAAGAAATTCTTATCTTAATCTGCTAAGAGTCATTAGGGTGTTATGCAACCCAAACTGTGTCAATAAATAAATAAGACTGGCTTTGTCTGATATACATGACATGCACTTACTAAACAGGGCCCAGTTGTTCAAAGCTAACGACGTCGTTAGTTAACGATTCGTTAAAATTTACATCGAGTGATACGCAAATATGCTGAAATTTTTTGCTGAAAAAATGTGAGTAGCTTTTGCAGTGCAAAAGCTACTCACATTTTTTCAGCAAAAAATATCAGAATATTGTATATTGAATCCACTAAAACAGTTAACGAAACGACCCTTAACGAGCTCGTTAAGCTAACAACGCTTTGAACAACTGGGCCCAGATTACTTCAACAAACCTTGCAACTACAGAAATCACTTTTACAATTTGTACAGGTACAACTGTGTATTAAAGTAGTGAGAAAAACATATAACTCACAGCAAGGGAATTAAAACCATCTGGTGTTCCAGTTACTGACGTTCCATATAACTCTCGCGCATTGATTAGCGCCATCATGATATACTTGTGCACTGCAAAGAGAATTTCACTTCATTATGAGATACAGCAGCAGAAATGATGATGAGTTAGTGTTTTATGTCCCTTTCAATATTATTTAAGTCATACCGAACGATGGAAGGGTGATATCAAATGGCTCTGATAACAAAACAATCTGGGCCCACTTGTTCAAACATCGTTAGTTTAACGAGCTTGTTAGTGGTCAAAATGTTAACTGTCTTAGTAAGTACAATATCAATTTCACAGCTATATTTTGCTGAATAAATGTGAGTAGCTTTTGCAAATGCAAAAGCTATTCACATTTTTTCAGCAAAAATATTAGCATATATGCCATATTTAATGGTCAAATTTTTAACAATACGTTAACTAACGACATTGATAGTTTTGAACAATTGGGCCCTGTACAATGAAGTGCCATACAGCCATTGGCTAAATCTGCATCCAACAGGATTTGAACCTCGACCTTTGTGATCCAAAGTCAGAAGCCCTTACCACTCAGCCACCTGGAATACATTATAAAAAAAAGTTCCTATGTAAACTACACAAAATAAACAAAAATAGCCATCAGAAGAGATGGCAGATCCCCCGACTGCACCGCAAATGGCCATCTTTTTTCAATCTAGGGCATCAGAGATGTAATTTTATCAAGGGATACACTTGTTTAACCCTGCAGTGGGTGATAACTCAACATCTGTGAATCAGACATAGAACTCTAAAACTGTAAGCTGTGGAAACTGGATTTTGTATTTTTCAACAAAGAAACTGAAAATAATGAGAAAACTAATGCCCGTTGCCTGCAATGATTATAACTCTCAAACCGTAAGTCATGGAAACTGGATTTTTTGTATGCTAGTAAGTGATTTTCAACAAAGAATCCGAAAATACACCACAACCTCTTTATAACACTATTGTTGGGGTCCATAGCATAAACTGTGTTAGTTAAACAACTGTGTTATATCCAAAAAAAATGTATAGATTATATTGAAAAATGACCATTTATGGTCATTTTTCAATATAATCTATATATTTTTGGGATCCATCTTTGAACCGTGTTATATCCAAAACCGTGTTATAACGAACCATGTTATAAAGAAGTTGAAGTGTAATGAGAAAAATAAGGCCTGTTGCCTGCAAAGATTATAACTCTCAAACTGTAAGTTGTAGAAACTGGATTTTGTGTTCGCTAGTGAGTGATTTTCAACAAAGAATCCAAATATAATGAGAAATATAAGGCCCTTTGCCTGCAAGGCTTGTAACACATCAACCGTTAGTCTGAGAAACTCAATTTTGTGTTCGCTAGTAAGTGATTTTCAACAAAGAATCCAAAAATAATAAGCCTGCTGCATGCATTGCTGATAAATCTGCATCCACAGTATAAGTAAGGGAGCTAACTCCAATACTCTGTAGGTCAGAGTTGTCCTAACACATTGTAACACACCTAGTTTATGTTCTTAGTATCTCCACCAGCTATCATTAAAATGTCTCCACTGGTTAAAGAGTTGTGGCCTGCACAAGATTTTACCACCAGGGGAGATAATTAAAAATAAATGGAGTAACGAGTAACCCATAGTTACAATTTTTAAATGCAACTCTCCTTCTTAATGTTCTAAGCATCCCTTTTAATTATCACCAAAAAATCTCAACTGGTAGAGAAGTTATGACTGTCAGCAAACTATGGGAGATAAACAAAAAATGGAGTCAGACTTGTCTTTTGTGTACATGACATGCCTACTCAATGTCCTCTACAACTTGATGAAGTATCATAAAATATCTCGAAGGGTTTAAGAGTTATGGCCTGCACAAGATTTAAAAAACTATAGGAGATAACTCCAGAACTGAGTCAGTTAGAGTTGTTTTTCTTGTATGTGACACACCTACTCAATGTCCTCTACAACTTGGTCAAGTATCATGATAATATCTCAAAGGGTTATTGACTTATGGCCTGCACAAAATTTCATAACTATGGGAGATAACTCTAGAATGCAGTCAGTTAGAGTTGTCATTCTTGTACGCAACATCCCTACTCAATGTCCTCTACCTATTGGTGAAGTATCATGAAAATAACTTATAGGGTTTTAGAGTTATGGGCCGCACTAAGATTTAACAACTATGGGAGAAAACTCCAAAAACGGAGTCAGCTAGAGTTGTCTTTCTTGTACGCACCACGCCTACTCTATGTCCCCTACATATTGGTGAAGTATCATGAAAATATCTCAAAGGGTTTCAGAGTTATGGTCTGCACAAAATTTCACAATTTTGGGAGACTATGGGAGATAACTCCTGAACCAAGTCGATTAGAGTTGTCATTCTCGCATGCACCACTCCTACCCAATGCCCTCTACAACCTGACAAAGTTTCATGAAAATAGCTCAAAGGGTATAAGATTTATGGGCCACACAAGCACAGACGGATGGACAGATGGACGCCAGGGTGATTGCTATATCCCCCGAACCTTTCGGTCGTGGGATAAAAATAGCAGACTTAGTATAACTGAGTTTTACTGAAAACCTATCTTTTTGGGATAAGCCTGTGATTGAATTATCTCCATTGTTTTCTAATTTTTCTTCTAATCTTCTATCCTCTCTTGATAAAGACCTGGCCTATTTTCATTAGCTTGTACAGACCCTTAATAAAGTTGGTAAACATTGGAAACTTTTTTTGAGATAGCCTTGCATGTTCATTTAAGTGCGTGTTCTTTCCGTTGAGGAGCATCAATTAGGTAAATGATCTTATCAGGTCAACATCTAGTCCTCTACCTTGTTTCACCCAAGTACTTGCGATTATATGTGTATGTGTTTTACAGTGATGTTTCATGAAGGCCGTAGAAGACCAAAAACATATATGTAAACTGGGGCTGCATTAGAATTAAGGGTGAATTTTGATCAAGTAGAACTAATTTAACCCTAGTCCTGCTGAACCCGGATATATCTTGCCTTTGCAAACAGTATAGATCCAGATCAATTGGCTTCTAGAGAAGCCAAATGATCTGGCTCAGCACTGTTTGCCACTAAGCATGTGAATTTATATCAAAAATCTGGACTAGAGCAAGTCGATGGCGAGCCATTGCATATCCCCGCGCCAGCACCATCGCATATCTCTGTGCACATCAAAGTTCCAAATGCGCTCCTCCAGTCCCCATCCATAG
The DNA here is from genome assembly GCA_964016985.1 of Anodontia alba. Taxonomy (NCBI): domain Eukaryota; kingdom Metazoa; phylum Mollusca; class Bivalvia; order Lucinida; family Lucinidae; genus Anodontia; species Anodontia alba. Next base: position 7,384,564 of record OZ024825.1, on the reverse strand, counting down.
GGCTATCACCTGTGAAAGTTTTTAAGATTCTAGCTTAAATGGTCTAGGAGCATAGTGTGACATTACAGACGGATGTACGGATGGACGGCAGGACGGATGGACGGGACTGACAGGGGTATAACAATATCCCTGCTTTTTCTTCAAAAAGCGTGGGGATAATCAAGTAATCTAATTGGCTGAAAATTAGAAATGGGTGTGGCATCTTAATTTATTCAGCAGGACAAGGTTTAAGCTCCACAGCAGTTTTTTCTGCTGGCCATATCAAGATGGTTCCTAGATCTATTGCATTTCTTCTTTGTTTGCATATTTGTTATTGCAACTGTACTGATTTGTTTTGCCATTGCTTGTAAATCATCTCTTTCTATTTGTTTGTTTGTGTTGAAGTTTTACGGCCCAGTCAACCCAATGGGGTCATGTCGAGCGCGGTCTGTTTACCTAACCACACGTTTACTGGGCAGGCTTAGTCCTCTAAGCGGTTAACCAGTACTGTGCACATTCTTTCGCCATCTCTATCTATGCTTCAGGAAGGATGTGTTTTGTAATTGAGACTCTTTGTGGGTACTTGATTTATATTTTAATCTGTTTATGGTAAACGTCTTAAAATTTTGTACACCAACTTTCTGATAAAAGGGCTCATGCAAACAGTGTAGACCCTGATCAGATTGCTCCTAAAGTCTGATCAGGGTCTACAATGTTTGCCATTCTACTTAATATATTGAGAAACAACTGCATAAAAAAAGTAAAAGTAAGGAACAAAGAGTATGGAATAAAGTGTTCAAAATTTTAGGAAATTTACTACAACACTAAAACTACATACCCCAGAATGTACACAATGAATCTAATATTGAACTCACAAAAACATACTTTCAGCGGATCTGGGTTTTAATTGCTCACTTACAAGATTGTTGACTACTGATGATTTAACCATTTAAGACTGAACAGGCTTTCCCACACTATATACTGGAAGAGTTGAATTTCAATTTTAGGTATGTCAGGCTGTGTGAATTAGATATTCCCATAAAAAAAAGGCAAACAGAGGAGACTTTGATCAGATACTACATTCAAAGGCATCTGATCTGGGTCTGTTCTGTTTTCCAATTAATCTTTTTGGGGGTTTCCAGCTTAAAATCGGTTAAATGATATGAACCAAGATTGCCATAATCAAACTTTATAGAACTGCAGGCCAAGCTGTGTCTTCACTATTTACATTCTTGAGTTTGAAAATTGTGAATACTGTATAAACTCAATGGCTCGAACCCGGATGGCTCGTTTACCATGGATGATTCTAACTCTTTTTTCAGTCCCTACAAAATCCTTCCAATAGCTCATGGAAACAAATATTTAGGGATTTTTTTCTTATTTTATCATGGAATTGTATGTTGCGTGTACTCATTAGAATCACCTCATAGAGGCATTTATAATGAGTACACTCAACATACGATCATTGTGTAGAAAATCGAAAAAATTTCCCTAAAATATCGGTATTTGCTTCCTGAACTGGTGCCATGATTAAGCCTCAGTGGCTCGAACTACCCATGTCTCGAACAAATTTCCATGGTCCCAAAGATGTTCAAGCCATTGAGGTTTGACTGTATGTATCTTAATTTGAGAATACTTGCAAAACTATAGCTACCATGAAGCAAACTCATGAAAGTTTTGACGGGAAAAAAAGATATCAACAGTCTGTAGAAAACAAACAAGAGGGCCATGATGGCCCTATATCGCTCACCTGAATCATGTTATACATAGGATTGCCAACAGAGATGCAGTTCTAAAGGTCATGGTGACCCTGACCATGACCTTTGCCCTCAGGGTCATCCTCTGGTCAGAAGAAACACCCTTATGATGTTTGAGGGTCCTAGCCCCAACCGTTACCGAGTTATAAGCTTGTTTTGTACTAGTGGTCACTGTGACCTTGATCTTTGCCATTAGTGTTATCTACTGGTCAAGACCAACATCCCACCTAAATTAGTGTTCTTGCCTAAAGCATTGCCAAATTATAAGCTTTTTAGTACGAAAGGTCATGGTGACCTTGACCTTGACCTTTGCCCACAGTGTCATATACTGATGAGGACCAATATCCTTTCTAAGTTACAGGGTCCTAGCCCCAATCATTGCCAAGTTATCAAGCTTTTTAGTACTAAAGGTCATGGTGACTATGAATTTTGCCCCCAGGATCATTTACTGGTGAGGACCAACATCTCTACTAGTTAAGTTTGAGGGTCCTAACCATAAGCATTGCAGAAATATAAGTTTTTTTTGGTAATAAAAGTCATGGTGACCTTGACCTTTGACTTAAAGGTCATCTACTCTTCAGGTCCATCCTCCTTATTAGTTTGATAGTCCTAGGCCTAATCCTGCAAGATAGGTGAGCTAACAAAAAGCAAAACACACAAAAAACTTACTTTTTCTAGTGAGACCAGCACCTAGATTATGACCGAGATCAAACGGGTCTGAAAGAGAACAATGCATACGTTTGAGCTGACACATGAAAAAAGGGACCTTATGTTTTTCTGGTTTGTGGTTCTTCAAAATCACATGTGCAGTCCCTTATTTGGGCTACAGTCATGTGTTTTTTCCTAAAGCTTCCACAAGGTCTCAACTACAAGTCTGCAAACAGTAAAGACTCTAGCATGACTGTGCTTGCCTGAGCCTTTGCTGGTCGCTAATATGGTTAAGTACCCTTTTCTCATTTGCTGCCTCAATTAAAGTGTATGGTTACACATAATAGCGAATTCATTGTGAGCAAAAAGAATTTACCTCCATTTTCAACTGGTAATCACCCAATCAGAAAAGAACTGGCTTCCCTGATAAATGAATCTCAAGCTGATCAGTTATCTACCCACCCTTTTTCTAGGCAGGCTTAGTCTCTGCTTTGTGCACATACTTTTGCCCGTAATTGACAACTGCCCTTCTTGAATCAGTGGAAGTGGTAGAATGACTGTAGAAATTATTTCATGATCAATCTGCAATCAGATGCACATTGACTGCACTGTGGAGCCCATTTATGTCAGTAATATGAAGTTATTGTGAAAGTTTAGGGTTAATACGGTAATATAATGTCTAAGTATTTAGAGTAATAACGCATTTGTTTTTCCTGTGTCTATTGCAATTCACTCTTTCACCCTAAGTTTCTGAGCTGGATTCTTTTGTCTTTGTATTTGGACCTGGCTGTTGTTACGATTAGGGAGTCAGTGAAAAATCAGAGACAGCATGGCAAACAGTGTTGACCCTCAGATAGCTGGTTACGATCCATCTCATCTGGATATATGCTGTTTGCAAAGGTATCTAGTTGCAAAGGACTAGTTTATATGGGGCTGAATTGAACAATTTTACAAATAGCTATCCAAAGCTCCAGATAAGAGGAGGTAGCAAGTAAATAGCTTTCATATTTATCCACCAGGGTCCAGTTGTTCAAAACTAACGATGTCATTAGTTAACATATCGTTAAAACTTTGATCATTAAATAGGGCATATATGCTAATATTTTTGCTGAAAAAATGTGAGTAGCTTTTGCATTTGCAAAAGCTACTCACATTTTTTCAGCAAAAATACCTGTGAATTAGATATTGTACTTACTAGAGCAGTTAACATTTTGACCACAAATGAGCTCATTAAGCTAATAATTCTTTGGACAACTGGGCCCAGGTACTTCTATTGAATATCCACAACATACGATTTTGTGTAGAAACAAGAATAATATCTGTGTTTCATGACTGAAAAAAAAAGCGCCTTATCTGGAGTTATAAAATTCCAATCATTTATAGACACTTATAGAAACTGACTCACTATCCTTACCTTCAATGGCAATACACTTTCCATTCCAGAGTTTCTCAAACTTGGTGAGTGTTTCAAACTGTTTGACTGTCACAACTTGTTCTGCCACATCAAACTCCTCCATATAGTATCGGAACAATCCCAGCCACAGTTCACCTACACTCTGTCTGTTACGCTTGTATTCTGGCCATACTTTATTCTGTAACATTCAAACATGATATAATTCCTACTTAACAGGCTTACACAATTTGGCACAATTTGCCTGGACAACCCCAGCCACAGTTCCCCCACACTCTGTCTGTTACACTTGTAATCTGGCCACACTTCATTCTGTAACAGTCATCATTCATATCATATCATAATCGGATTTTTGATTAACATGCAGGTACAGGGGCAACATCCAGACCAGTGGGCCCCCTTCCAGATAGCTGGCTTGCTGCATGCATGGCAGATCTCACACCAGATCTCCAGGTAACATTCAAACATATAATTCCAACCAGCTCTTGCAGCTATGCATGGCCCGTATAGTCGTTCTGTAACTTTTGTCCACATGCACTCTACTGTACATTTGTGATTTTTTTACATATTATTATAAAATGTTAGCCTATTTTTACCTTTCAATCAAATTTCAAGTTGATCGATTATGAAATGAATTATTTGCAAAATGTCACTCACACAGAAAATAAAACACTAGGAATATGATGCTTTATGTCTTTGCTATTTCGCAACCGAGTGAATTGAAACTTGACAGTGCACTACAGGATATTTCCAGATCTCATAATCTGTAAAAAAAAACAACAACAAATATTCCATCAAGTGCCTATGCATTTGTCAAGTCTTCCACTAAGTCAAGCACTGCAGTCACCCATCCAGCTACTAACCGCAATCTCCGTTGCTTAACTTTACGAAAAAGCCAACCACTTTAACGAAACACCAATGAGCACATTCGACCAATCAATAACGAGACCAAAAGAATTTACTAATAACTAGATGTTTCTTCAAAACTGATACAAATTCAGCTTGATTATAGAGCACTAACCAAAACTGGCTTTATAGCCCAACATTGTGTTGAGGTTTTACGGCCCAGTCAACCCAATGGGGTCATGTCGAGCGCGGTCAGTTTAGCTAACCACACGTTTACTGGGCAGGCTAAGTCCTCTACGCGGTTAACCAGTATTGTGCACATTCTTTCGCCAGAAACTGACAACTGCCCTTCTTGAATCAGCGGAAGGGAGAGAATGACCGTAGAAAATATTTCATGATCAATCTCCACGAAAGAATGTTGCCGACCTCGGCGGGGGTTGAACCCGCGACCTCCTGGTCTCCAGTCGGACGGCGCATCCAACTGAGCCACCGAGGCCGACATTATTGCCCAACATTGATGGGCAGTGCAATTCAACTGCAGGCTTGCACTAATTTAGTGCCATTTAACTGGTTGACAGTAACTTCAAAACAGCAATTACACTTTGATAAATTCACTGATGAGGAAGCTTGGAACTATTTTCTTTGTGTAGCTTTCTAAAATACACTACTTTACTCACAGTATCAACATAAATATGACTGAGTTGGAATTATGTGAAATGAATCTTACTTTAGTAGATTTCATTGATTTATAAAAGCTGGCAAATACAGTTGTACCTCAATGGCTCGAACACCATTGGGACCAGGGAAATATATTCTAGATATGAGAAGTTTGAGCCACTGATGTTTAATCATAGCACCAGGTTAGAAGACAAATGGGAATAATATATATCATTTCGATCTATGAAAAAATGGTATGCTGAGTGTACTCATTAGAATCAAGTTGATGAGGTGATTCTAATGAGTACACACAACATACATTTTCATGATAAAATAGGAAAAATTTCCAAAATAGCCCCAAATATTTATTTTCTTGAGAATCTCCAAAGGACTCAAAAACGAGTTTGACTTAGCCAAGGAAAATGAGTCATCGGTGCTGGAATCATCTAGGTTTTATGTATAAGCCATGCTGGCTTTGTTTAGTTTGTGAGTGATTAGTTAGGGTAAATACTAAATGCAGAATACAATATGTATATATTCGCATCAGGGCTCTGGAAATTTTGAAATCTGAATCGGTCCAGCCGATGACGATGACGTCATCAATGAGCCCATTTCCAAAAAAAAAAATATGTGTATATCACCTGTCACGAAAACTAATGACAATTGGCAGTCCTATAACTCCTTTTAAATAATACACCTCAACTCCGTTATATGACGGAAGTCCGGGTACAACGAGCATGATCAAAGCTGGCGTCATCAATAAATACAGTCAGGTATGTAAAAAGAAAGAAAAAAAAAAAAAAAAAAGAAGAAAAAACGGTTTTGTTGTTATTTCCACCTCCGCAGGGTTTTCCTAAACTATTTATAAACAACTGATTCCCATCTTGTATAAACGCGAACAGGAGAGACGGAATGAAACGACTTTCATGGACCTAATTAGGTCTAATAAAAAAGGCCTGCGCCACGGGCGGTTTTGCAGTTTTCATAGTTTCAAGATTTAATCAGACTGCTTAAATTTTAAGCACTGACCAATCTTGCCTAGCGCAAGTGGTGCATTACTTATTTTTACTGTGAAATCTACCTTGAATTATACTCGGCAATCAACAACAACAACAAAAAAAAAGAAGCAATCAATTATACCCAGATCAGATGCCGTTGTATGCGACATCTGATAAGGACGTACACGGTTTGGGAATTTATTTATCGAATCTGGGACCGACAAACCGTGTTGATCAAAACAAAAAAGAAGAGGAAGAAAACGGGTGCGTTCAAGCGGTGCATTCTTTTATCACTCTCAGTAAAGCGACCTTTGATCTTTTGGACACGCCGACTGCACCTGGATGTTTTGCAGTCTCAGTGTATTCACACGTGTCACACAAACGGATTAATTATCAGACTACCGTTACTGATGATTCGTGTTAATCGCTTGTTTACCGCACAAAGGTCAGTGAAGTGTTGATTTTTTGACAATGTTTGGATAATGACGTAATTAATTTGTGCTGCGGTTAAATTGCCGTTATTCAGCTGTCTCTCCAATATACATGTCAAATGACCGTTTAGAGCCTTTTAACTACCATAATATCGCATTTAAAAGGTGCGCGGACGTTGTCAGTTTGGAAAGACTAGACCGTTTGTGACTTTTTAGACATCATTGATTTGTGAAAATTGGTTGGTTTGGGAAATGTTGGACCGATTTATTAGCGTTTTGGGGTGTTTGAAATTGGTCCAGAATTCTTAATTTCGGTCCAGACCGACTATTTTTCCGGTTTTCCCTAGCCCTGATTCGCATCCTCTTTGCAAGATTAAGCTACAATTACATGGTGCCAGCAAGGCAGAAACTTACCAAATTCTTAATATCATCATAGAACCAAGCATTCCAACCATCCACCATGACTTCAGGATTCTCGTCTGGCTTCTTGAGCTGCAAAACAGTTAAACATTAACACTTTAATTACAAATCACAACTCCAGCAGACAACAATTTTTATTTTTTATTTCATTTTTATTTTTTTTTTTTTCAGAGAAAAAGTCTTGACATTTTATACATTAAAGATATTTTCTATTTTTTTGCTCTGGCAGTCATATCATTCACCAGAGCAATTTTGAGACATTTTGGTAAAGGTGCATAAGAGGAAAATTTCTGTGAAATTATTTTAATATTGGGCCACTGGCCTAGGAGGAGATGTGGTATACTGAAAGGAAAAAGAAACGCAGGGTAAATTTTATTCCTAAATTTCATTCAAGTTTGAAAAAGTTTGTTAAATATTTTACTATGATTACAAAACGGTACATGTATGGAACAAAAGGTCCAAATTTCATTGGTTTGTGATCAACAAGTCTCGAGTTATTGAAGTTCATTGGTAGCTACCCCCCAAATCTTGAAATCAAAATCAAACTGAAAATCAATATCGGGTGTGCCCCCCTCTTGCTGCCGTTGCTGCCCTAATTCTCCTTTGGATAGAGTTAACCAAAGCATTCGCACCGGGATGTTATTCCATTCATCGATCAACGCATTCCTTAGTTGTGCGAGAGTTGTGGGGGGATTTCGGCGCTTCCTAACCCTTCTGTCCAGCTCATCCCACATGTGCTCTATTGGGGTCAAATCTGGACTGTACAATGGCCATGCTAGTGGTGCGATGTTATTGTTTGCCAGGAAATCCTGACAAACTCGGGCAACATGTGGTCGGGCATTGTCCTGCTGCAGAATCAGATTACGTTGTTGCACAAGCGGGACTGCAACAGGACGCAAGATCTCATCCCTCTACCTTACTGCGGTCATATTGCCCGCAACAATAATCAACTGTGATTTTATCCCATGAGCAATGCCTCCCCAGACCATAACTGAGCCACCCCCAAACTGATCCCGTTCAACAACACAGGCATCAGCAAAGCGTTCTCCGCGACGTCGGTACACACGACGTCGACCATCTGCGCGATAGAGAGTGAACCTAGACTCGTCCGTAAAAAGAACTCGTCTCCACTGCCTCATCGGGAATAGCCTGGGCGCATGCGCCGTCAACCACGCCATACGACGCAACCTACGTGCCTGGGTCTGAGGCAGACCAATGTATGGACGACGAGCTCGAAGACCAATCTCACGCAATCGACTTCCAACAGTCTTCGGAGAAATTTGTCGATTATGCGTACCTACTGTATTAAGGGCAGTTTCGGTAGCAGTGAGATGACGATTCCGCAAATGTGCCAGACGGATTGTCCTGTCTTGACGTCGCGACGTGACGCGTGGACGCCCAGCCGGCGGTCGGTCTGCTAAATGCCCTGTCTCCCTTAAACGTCTAATAAGACGTTCAATTGTTGAGACGTTATCCCCAAAATGATTGGCAACTTGCTGTTGCCTCTGACCCTGCATCAGCAACGCAATCGCCCTACCCCTCTGAACATCAGTCAATCGTACCATGATTGAAAAAAAGTTCAAAGCAGCGTAAAAATGAAAAGAAAAATCGGTAAAAGAATCGAAGAGTGTTGTGTATCGTTGAAGTGTACCAAACCGTGTGAGGAAATCTTGTGCTGAAGGTTTAAACATGCTTGTTTTGCATGAAATTTTGGCTTTCCGTATTGTCCGTGCAATGCACTGTGTGGTGCACGGCTGAATGATTTCACACACTGGGTAGATAGCACATCGACCAAAGACTTGTATACCCGCGGTTCACATTCACAGGACAATCTGTAAAAGTGTATGGCTATAGTAAACACCATAAAAAATGGTTAAAATAAGAAGGAAAAAACTCTACCCTGCGTTTCTTTTTCAGTATATAAAGATTTTTTTTTTTTTTTTTTTTTTCCATTTTTAGCTCTGGCAGCCGTCTTGTTCAGCAGAGAACAATATGAAAAATTTTGGTAAAGGGCCATGTGTGAAACATTTCTGTAAAGTTTGGTGGAAACTGGTCCAGTAGTTTAAGAGGAGATGTCACTTAAAGAAATTGTTAACAATGGCCGATGCAGAATGGACACAGGGTCATCAAAATAGTTCACCCTGAGCCGTCCGCTCAGGTGAGCTAAAACTATCACAAAAATTGTTTAACACTATTATGAATTAAATCTCAAGTTTCTCAAACTCATATGTGGACCCAGCACTTCTAATAAATAACAACAACATATATTTTATGGAGAAAAATATTAATTTGGATAGTCCTCTTATGTAGAGCTATGTATACAAACCTCTTGTAAGACAGGAATCACAGGTGGTTTAGTGTGTTGTAGGTAGTGAAACAACAATAACATGTAAGCATATGATGACAGGCTTCCTCTTGATGCATCTCCAATATCACACACCTGAATTATACAACAAACAGAATTAGTGAAACTGATGGAACTATCACTTACAAATGTCCCTAGCTAACTCAAATGCTTTTTTCAGTACGATCTTCACATGGGATTACTGATTATTGTAACTGCAACTTTTATGTACAAAATTAGTGAAAAACACTGTGTGATACTCTGCCACTGGTATTTATTGGAACTAGAAATGTCTGTGTGCAATCCTTACAGGATAGCCTCTGCAATATATAGAGGATATTTACTCTTTCGCTGTGAATACCATAAATATTGTCATTGAGTGTAATGAAAACATCAGTATTTTCACGAATGTGAAGCACGAGTGAAAATTTGAATGTTTTCATTACATGAGATGAAAATTTTTATGGTATTCACTGAAAAAGAGTATATTTTCTTTTTATTTTATTGTTTACACGCCAATGCACGTTTCTGACATCATATTTAACTTCAACAGACAAAATATGTTCAGTACTTAACATGAGAAACTCCGGAGAGACAAAAACAAAAAGTTTCGGCAAATCAAAATAATCTTGATACATGTACCAAACTGTTCCTTAAATTCTAACTAAGAAAATGCATACCAATACTTGATTGTTTAGTTCAGAAACAAAGAAGTTAAGGTGTTCAAAAATCTGAAGTGGAGGTAACATCCACTTCTGAAACAATGAAGAAAACCTAAGTCATCCAAAGCGAGGAGTGAAAATATAAAATGTATCAGTCACTAGTGAAATGATACGATAACAAGTCACCGGCCTCCATGGCTCAGTTGGATGCGCCGTCCGACTGGAGACCAGGAGGTCGCTGGTTCAACACCCGCCGAGATTGGCAACATTCTTTCGTGGAGATTGATCGTGAAATATTTTCTACGGTAATTCTCTCCCTTCCGCTGATTCAAGAAGGGCAGTTGTCAGTTTCTGTCGAAAGAATGTGCACAATACTGGTTAACCGCTTAGAGGACTAAGCCTGCCCAGTAAACGTGTGGTTAGGTAAACTGACCACGCTCGACATGATTCCATTGGGTTGACTGGACCGTAAAAACTCAACACAAACAACAAACGATAACAAGTCACTAGTGATTGATATCACTTTTATTTTCACTGATTTTAATGCTAACAATAAAATAAAATACATTTCACATACAATACAGTTGATTCTTGTTATCTGGATCCTATCACTTGTGTCATACTGATTTCTAAGTCCCGAATATTTCCCTTATATATTTATTGTATTTCAGCTTTGTATATGTTGTGTATCAAAACTTTGGCAATGTTGCCTATCATCTTCAGTTCCTAGATATATTACATAGCCCTCATCATTGACAACTGCCTGGCACACCCAAAGATTAAAGGACTGCTGTAAAAGCTAGCTGTAAAAGTGGTTTAAACCCCCCCCCCCCCCCCCCCCCCCGGTGGTTTACTCTACTGACCGTTCTAAGTTGGAGGTCCCGGTGTTAGTCTTACTCTTTGTTGCTTTGTGGTTTATTCTACGAGGCGATTTGTTGTATGTCTTACCATGTGTCATTTTGTTCTTGTGTTTTTCAGTCCTTTTAGTATTGCGATTACCTCACTTGGGAAGAGAGAGCTAATCTTAGTGCTTTTAGTACATTTGTTCGATTTGTGCTTGTTTGGATTTGTCGGTTTCCTTTTCCTTTTGGTGTCAGGGAAGGGCTGCGGTTTGTGATTGTGGCACTCCCTGGATTTTTCTCTTACCTTTTTCTGCAGGCTGTCACTCTACATTTCCTGACTCCAAACACAAAAATGCAGAAAGCAGCCAATGGACCAGGACATCATCAGAACCCTTAAACATAATTACAGGGGCCTTGTGATTGGGAATGATTGGCTAAAGACAAGAATGACGAGCCTACCATCACACTTCTAGACACCCCTTTCTTCCTAAGACAAGCATGGCAAAGTGTCAGATCACAGAAAATCACCAACTGCTATGTTAAAGCCGGGATCAAGCCCACTGACCAAGTCAGCCAGAGTATCCACAACAAAGATCCATTAGATGACATACACTGGTCAGACTGATGGGCATCAAAATTACGACAGATGAGTATGTCGCCACTGACAATATGATGTCACCATGTAATGACCTAACAGATGAAAGCATCGTACAAAACATCATCCCATCAGGAGAATGAGCCACTAATGTCTATGATGACGACATTCAAAAAGAACAGTATGATCTTATTCAAACAGAACCACCACTGAGATGGCCTTTGTAGTGTGTGAGACCTTGTAACAACCACATGTTGCCAAAGGGCTTCATCTGTTGTGGATATAGACAGGTGTGTGTCAAAGATTGACCTAAGCAGACATCGTGCAAGGCAATCACTCATTATGAACTTCTTTAGGTTGTGTGTTTATATAGACTGTGTTGATAGAGACTGAAAATCAGTTCACACTGTGAAGTGCTAAACTTAAATTCATGAAGTTGCTTCTGGAGTGTGCTAAAACATGAACTTTTCTACCATAATGAGCTACTGAATCTACAAATGAGCTAGAGCATGGCAGAATCCACAAGAAGAGCTGTGCGACAAGCAACAACTCAGATCAGTCAGTGCAGCTGGCTAGCTAGGTCTGAATCTTTACTTGCTGCTCTTTGGTTAGCCCAGAAAAGGCCCAAGTAAGCAATGAAGACTCTGGTAAGACTCTGCAGACATGCAGGCTATCTAAGTCTTCATCTGTTGCACAGCCTTCTAGTAGGTTCTGTTGTGCGCTGGCTCAAATGGACTCTTGTATTCTTCAATGTGTTGACACTTGCTAGAAACTGTATGAATCTATGTTCTGTAAAGTGCTACGCTTTACCTTGTTTCCTTGAAAAACATTTTTTTTTAAAACATCTTTCTCTTTTGTGGCATCTGATCTGGGTCTACACTGTTTACTCAGGCCCATCTGTCCCCAATACTTTGGTTTATTATGGTAGTTCATAATATATAGCTACCACTATCTGTCCTTGTTAGCATTGCATTCACTTGTGGAAACCAGTCAATTTATTTTCTATGCAAGGGGAGATAATCCAAACTAGTTCATGACATACAGCCTTGTAAGTGTTGCATGCACATGCAGAAACCATTCAATTTATTTATAGCATATACGGAAACCCAAATTTACAGGAATTAAAAGACAACAAAACACGTGAGCAAGCTATAATTTTTCAGTATTCATTGACATTTTACTTCCATGACCACCATTACTCATCCAAAATCAATGGGTAAAAATTGCAATTTGCAGTACATGTAAATGTTTTTACTATATAATAACCATATACATGTGCCTTCCAAGCACATTAGGGCAACCAGTTGGCTCCATCATACCTGTGATGTCTCACTTTGGTTATCCCATACTACTGATAACTCGAAAGTTTTTATCAGGTCCCGTGAGGTTCGAGATAACCAGCATTGACTGTATATTAAAATGTCTATATGAATTTCATTTGATGTGGATGAAGGAAACTGTTATATCAATGACACCAATGGGGATGCAAGTAGTTACTCCCTGATACAAATCACAAGATGGCATATTTACTGTAATCATCCAAGATAGACAATACCTTAATGTGTATCCTAAGGATCGGTAGATTTGTGCACTATAAAATATGTATCCATTTCATTTTTTATTTTATTGATCACATTTTAAATCACAAATATTAAATGCAATTCATTCCTTTTTGTAACAACAAAATATTCTGAGAATCTTACCATTAAATGGCTAATTTTTCTGATACATACATGAATAGTGGTAAGAACCAATGTCTGTGTGTGTGTGTGTGTATGTGTGTGTGTGTGTCATAGAAAAAAGAAATATTCTAACCTGCCATACAATATCAATATTCCAACAGTCAAACAAGCCAAGCCATTGATGTATGCTCAACACAATCAAAAACGAATTGCTGTAGATCAAACAGACACCTTAGCAAAGACTGATCACACATCCCAGTATCAAAACTCCATGGTCAATGCAAGAATTTAACAGACTCACCTTAGCAAAGACTTTAATAGCATATCCCAATATCACAATTCTAGGATCAATGCAGGAATATAATATAGACTCACTTTAGCAAAGACTTTGATAGCATCACAATCCTATGATCAATGCCAAATATAACAGACTCACCTTAGCAAAGACTTTATTAACATATCCCAGTACCACAACTCTAGGATCAATGCCAAATATAACAGAGTCACCTTAGCAAAGACTTTATTAGCATATCCCAGTACCACAACTCGAGGATCGATGCCGGAATATGACAAACTCACCTTAGCAAAGACTTTTATAGCATATCCCAGTATCACAACTCTAGGGTCAATGCAGGAATATAACAGACTTACCTTAGCAAAGACTTTGATAGCAGCACAACTCTAGGATCAATGCAGAAATATAACAGACTCACCTTAGCAAAGACTTTAATAGCATATCCCAGTACCACAACTCTAGGATCAATGCAGGAATATAACAGACTTACCTTAGCAAAGACTTTGATAGCAGCACAACTCTAGGATCAATGCAGGAATATAACAGACTCACTCTAGGATCAATGCAGGAATATAACAGACTCACCTTAGCAAAGACTTTAATAGCATATCCTAGTATTACAACTCTAGGATCAATGCAGGAATAACAATACAGGAGTTTTGTATTCTGCTGGGCCTGCAATGGAAAAGAAAAGGTATCTCTGTTCATTGTACATACCACTAAACTTAGCATACTGGATAAACAGATGAAATTTTGAAATAGTTTTTCTTATTTTTCCCAGAACAGTGGCTTTGGCATTCCGTGCAAATTGTCTTCGAAGGAGACAATTTGCATGAGATGTCAAAGCCTATGTTCTGGGAAACATAAGAGAAATATTGGCACTTTGACTATGCTGTATAAGCCCAGAGAGTGATAAAGGTAAAGTACTTAACCAATACAATGCTAAAAATGATTAATAGAAAAAAATCAAGCTGACGTCATTGGATTAATATCTGATGTATTATCTGTTGCTGCCGACTCGAAGAAATATATTTGATATGTCATTAAAACAAACAAATTACTTTACATCTATACTATATTAAAACAAGCACACATGAGTGGCTTTGGAATCTATTGCTGCTGTTCTCTCAGAGAAATATATTCGATATTTCATTAAAACACACAAAATTTCTTTTTTATTATGTATTAAAGCAAGGTCTCTTACAATGAAAAATGTAGAAATATAAAATTTTCTACATTTTGCGTTGATAGGTCAGACAGTCATGTTTTAACTTGACTATATGAAATAAATATCACCATATTTGGATGTTAGTCACCTTTATAATAGTTATTTTTGTGTCATGAGGAGTTGGTCAGCATAATTCACAGTACTGTGATTTGCCTTATAAGGACAGATAGACAGAGAAAGTGACAAAATATACATGTATCTCCTAGATGGGGATACCTAATACAACCAAACAGACTAATGAAAAATTTCTCTACATTTCTATATTTTACATAGATCATATCAACTCAAATGTAGAATAAAAACATAAAACAATAATACCCCGCCATTATCATGTTGCCAGCAGATAACTCCATCAAACATTGATGAACTTTGCCCATTAGCAATCCGGAACCAGACCTCCTTAATTCCAATGCATGTACCAAGTTTGGTTAAAAGCCTTTGACATTTACTCAAGTTATCGTCTGGAAACAAAATAGGTGCATGTTTCGGGCAGATAACTTTGTCAAAATTTGACAAAATTTGCACATTAGCAATCCCAAACCAGATCTCCACAATATCAATGCACACACTAAGTTTGGTGACTATCCATTGATGTTTACTCAAGTTATCATCTGGAAACGAAATATGGATGGATGGACGGACGAACAACTTACAGACGGACGGATGTACTTACAGGACGGACATTGTGAGGTTATCCCTTTGATCTTTCTTTGATCGTTTTAACCCCACAACACCAATTTTTTAACCCCACAAAGCTAATTTAACCCAACAATGACAGAATAAACAGACATCAATAGAAACGCTAACCTTGGAATGTACTTGGTGTCTGCCCGGACAGATACATGGACTATCACGTGGCGGGGTATAAAAAGATAATTTCTACATTTTGTGTTGAGGCTAATGCAAAATGTAGAAAATTTCCACATATGTCTATTACCACTGTTCATTCAGTGAAATATATTGGACACTTCATTTAACCATTGTCCTGCTGAACCTGGATATAACCTGCCTTTGCACACAGTGTAGATCCAGATCAGTTGGATCTGCACTGTTTGCCATTAAGTATGTGAATTTATAGCAACAATCCGGATCAAGTAATCTGACTGTCTGAAAATTAGAAGTGGGCATGGCATCTGAATTTATTCAGCATGACAAGGGTTAATTCCCTTTGTGACATCTTCTATACTATATTCAAGTTCAGCTGAGTTAAGCATGAAAAAAAGTTTTAATTTTTTTGGTATTTCTATCTTTATGACCAAGTGAAATTTCATGCTCAGTTGAGTTGAGCATGAAAAAGTTTTATAACCTCGGGGCCAATTTTCTACACACCAAACTCTCTGAAAATGGGTCCACTCTAAAAGGAAAGACTTTGCTCTAAAGGGGAAAAAAAATTCTTTCCTTTTCTGAGTGAACCCCTTTCTTGAAGGGGACAATTACAATACTTTCACAGTGTTATCTCCCTTGAAAGTGTATCTATTTCCCTTAAAGAAATTACCAGTATATTGTAGAGGCTGATGTCCCCTTCGAGTCGGGTAGGTCTGTGTATAAATTTCACAATAGGAACCTTGGCTGTTGTGATAGGGAACACATTGTAGAATGACTTGTGAGTTTTGAGTTTCTTCGACAAAGCTTCTATCACCTCAACAAAGTTTAAGTCCTGGAATATAGAAAAGAATCAGTGAGACTCCATCATAAGGGAATCCCTTTATTTCATTCAATGCCCTTTGGCTGAGGGCTGGCATTTTTCACATCTATTAGGCCACAGACACCAAATGCAGGATGACAGGACAAACCTCTGGTCAGTTCTAGTGTAACTTTGAGGAAGTCACTTAACCCCAGGGTGCTACTGTCTATACGGCTACAAGATGTGCACCAGCTTTAGCTTGGTAGAAAATTAAGTAGCTAGTATATAGATTATTTAGTTGAGGTTTAGTAATTTTACAGAGCTTATGTTAATTGTTCATCCAAACAAAAAAAAAGACTATAAATAAAGCTTCTTTATCTTTTATCCTTTATTAACCCTTGTCCTGCTGAATAAATTAAGATGCCATGCCCACTTCTAATTTTCAGCCAATCAGATTACTTGATCCAGATTGTTGATAAAAATTCACATACTTAATAATGACAAACAGTGCAGATCCAGATCAGTTGGCTTCAGCAGAAGCCAACTGATCTGGATCTACACTGTTTGCAAAGGCAGAGTATATCCGGGTTCAGCAGAACTAGGATTAATATGGGAAGAAAAGACATAAACTTGCTTGTGCACCTTTACAGTCTGGTCAGGCCAATTACTGTTTCCATATATAATATTTGACTTTGATACATTAAACTACAATACTTAACCTAAGTAGTCAGACAGCCCTGAGCAAACAGTGTAGACCTAGATCAGGTCTATACTATTTACTCCAGCAGTTTTAGACACATACTGTAAGCAAAGCAAGAAGTAAACTTGACTTGTTCATAGTTAAGGACAAGTATGGTAGGGAGTCAAAGTGTTCACGCATCCACAGAATACACATGTACTCTTACCTCTGGATTTTTACCCCTAAAGGTCACACAAATATCAAGGTCACTGAAGTGAAAGCCAAAACCATTTTTGGATGAGCCAAACAAACTGCACTGTGCCTCTGAAATGAAGAAATTCTACAACTTGGCATGGATTCCAGATGTGTGCAGGGAAGAGTCGGATCAATCTGCAGGAATGTACAGGCTGATCTGAATCTATGCTGGGCACACATGTCCAAAGGTATGTTTCCAAAGGTATGTTTGTTTTGTTCCAACTCAAACAATTTATAATAAGATTTGGTGTATTTTTCTTATTTTTTCCAAAAAAACATATGGCACTTATTTCACAGACTAAAGTTGGTGAACTTATAAACAAAATAAAACTTAAAGATGGATGTTTGATGACACTGACACAGATTGTGGGATACTGAAAAGAAACCTGGCTGGATAGTATCTTATTTTAACCCATTGTAGTCTGGAGATCCTACAAGAATTCCGCGGAAGGCGTCATCGCACCTGCTGGGGCAAAAGTCACAGGAGCCACAATCAGAACGTGGTTATTAAATAAGTTTATTTCATTCTTAGCAGTGCTTACTTGGAAAACTGGGTTGAAAAAAATGTAGACAAAGTGCCTAGTGGGGCACAGATATTCCATGCCAGTCCCATTCCCTCTAATGGCTATATCTTCAGCACTGACTTTTCGTATCATACAGCCCAATGATAATGGAACGTTGACGTAAAATGTGTAAAAGTCACTGGAGCATGAAATATAGGTCAAGGTCACGGGTCAAGGTACCTGCTAATTCAGTACATCAAGGAGAAGCACAGTGCAAGGTATGGTGGTTGTAGGCCTTATAGCTGAGGAGTTATCAAACATCAACGTAAAATGTGTCAAATATAGGTCAAGGTCATCGGGTCAAGGTACCTGCCAAGCCAGTGCAATGAGGTGAAGCACTATGCAAGGTTTAGTGGTTGTAAGTCTTATATTTGAGGAGATACCGAACATTAACATAAAATGTGTCAAAGTCACTGGAGTGCACAATATAGGTCAAGGTCACCAGGTCAAGGTACCTGCCGAGTCAATACATCAAGAAGAAGTGCTATGTAAGGTTTGGTGGTTGAAGGCCTTCGGGACAGTTGAGGATATATGGAAGGGTGACGTAAAAGGTGTAAAAGTCAATGGAGCGCAAAATATAGGTCAAGGTCACCCAGTGAAGGTACCTGCGGAGTCCGTACATTGAGGAGAAGCACTATGCAAGGTTTGATGGTTGTAGGCCTTACAGTTGAGGAGATATTGAACGTTGACATAAAATGTGTAAAAGGCACTGGAGCGCAAAATATAGGTCAAGGTCACCGGGTCAAGATACCTGCCGAGTCAGTACATCTAGGAGAAGCACTATGCAAAGTTTGGTGGCTAGAGGTCTTACACTTGAGGAGATCTGGAACATTGACGTAAATTATGTCAAAGTCACTGCAGCCAAAATATAGGTCAAGGTCACCAGGTCAAGGTATCTGCCAAGTCAGTACATTGAGAAGAAGCACTTTGCAAGGTTTGATGGTTGTAGGCCTTATAGTCGAGGAGATATCGAACGTCGACGCAAAATATGTCAAAGTCACTGGAGCGCAAAATATAGGTCAAGGTCATCGGGTCAAGGTACCTGCCAAGTCAGTACATCTAGGAGAAGCACTATGCAAGGTTTGGTAGTTGTACGCCTTATAGTTGAGAAGATATGGAATGTCAACGTAAATTGTGTCAAAGTCAATGGAGCGCAAAATATAGGTCAAGGTCACTGGGTCAACATACCTGCCAAGTCAGGAGGTCAGGGAGATGTGTCATGCAAGGTATGATGGTTGTTGTAGAATTGTAGTTGATTAGAATACTAACTTCGACGTAAATGTCGAACTTCGACATAACAGAACTGTTAACAGACAGACGGACGGATGAACGGACAGACGAATGGAAAAGCGGGCACCTATGTCGCAAAGTCCGGAGGTCAGGGAGATGTTTCATACAAGGTTTGATGGTTGTTTAGTTTTGTAGTTGATTAGAATACTAACTTTGACATAAATGTTGAAGTTCGACATAACAGAACTGTTAACAGACAGACAGACGGACGGACGAACAGACAGACAAATGGAAAAGTGGGCACCTATGTCGCAAAGTCAGGAGATCAGGGAGATGTTTCATGCAAGGTTTGATGGTTGTTTAGTCTTGTAGTTGATTAAAATACTAACTTTGACATAAATGTCGAACTTCGACATAAATGTTGACAGACGGACGGACGAATGGACAGACATACGGAAAAGCGGACGCCTATGTCGCAAAGTCAGGAGGTCAGGGAGATGTTTCATGCAAGGTTTGATGGTTGTTTAGTCTTGTAGTTGATTAGAATACTAACTTTGACATAAATGTCGAACGTCGACATAAATGTTGACGGACGGACGGACGGACGGACGGACGGACGGACGGACGGACGGACGGACGGACGGACGGACGGACGGACGGACGGACGGACGGACGGACGGACGGACGGACGGACGGACGGACGGACGGACGGACGGACGGACGGACGGACGGAGGGACGGACGGACGGACGGACGGACGGACGCCTATATCGCACCCTGCTACAAGCAGGTGCGATAAAAATGGTGGCAAACAGTCGGACCCAGATCAGACGCCGCAGAATGGGTCTCCACTGTTTGCAAATAGTTCAATCATTTTTCTCTAGGAATAGCTAAATCTCATAGCCTGAAAGACCTAAAATTGAAACTGGACTCTTCCAATATAAAGTGTGGGGGAGTTCATTCATTCTACTATGAATATAAATGAAGTCTACTATGGAAAGTTCTACTACATCTATATGGCTAACAATAACCAAGCTCACATAGCTCTAGTTAAACAAGATGGGTATCCAGATACCTTATTCGTCCTAATTACCGCATGCTCCTATAAGCGAACAGTCAGGCAATTTAGTAGTCTTTAAATTACAACCATGTACTTTTTTATATTTCTACTTCTTTATAAGATGTGTTGTGGGTACTGGATAGAATTGCCTCGACAAGTCGAGGCAATTCAAATGAGTACCCACAACATATATTTTATAATGAAAATCAGAAAATAATATCACATAAGCATCATTAAATGTGACCCTCATGAAGTCCTCTACTGATCTTTCTTTTAAGTGTGCCCTTATTAGGTAGATTTTTTACTCCAAGTTTTTTGGGGGTTTTTTTGTTTTGTTTTTTTGTTGGTAATTTTGAAAAACCTAAGCACAAATTAGGTCAATACGGTAACTATTTTTCTTGTATCTCAATAAAAATATATGTTGTTGACACTCACCAGAATCACTTTGACAAGGAAATTCCAATAAGCACTCACAACATAAGTATGTTTTTCTGGTAATATTTTAAAATATTATACTTTCTGAATGAAAAAAAATAAACAAAAACTAAACAAGACCTTTCACCAGACAGGATAGCTTGCCTGAACTCTGTCTTGTCAATCAGATAAAAAAATAATGAGGCCCTAAAAACTTTGATGTAAAATTTTAACATGAAGATTCTAAGTGTATGACCTTGACCTTGACATGATCTAGGGTAGTGGGGATGGTACTGCACAAAAGTTTGGACCAAAATGTATATTCATACCAAAGATGAATCAAATCCGTGATAAGGTTAGGAAATAATGAGGTCTTAAAAACTTTAACAAAAACTTAACATTTGTGGATGCCGACGCCAATGCTGCCAGCAATGCCAAGGGTAGTACAATAGCTCTCCATGAATGTTGTTCAGGTGAGCTAATAAAAAGACCCATCTGATCCAGCAGTATATAAGCATATTGGCAAGACTCTGATGTTTGCTAGCTTGAAGGGAGACTTATCCAACTTCTTTGTATATTAATTAAAATGCTACCAGCTAATAGTTAAATGCGGCCAGGTAAGCTATAAAAGACTACAAACCTGGATACAGTTCTTGTATAAAGCATTCCAAGACCCTCCTGACAGCCTCCCTGTCCTCTAACTCTCTTTGAGACAGTTGAAAATCAGCTGAAATAAATACACCAATATTTACTTCATATATGAGCAGTGCAGACTGAGATCAGACTGCACATCTTTCAAGTCTGTCAGAATCTTTCTTGTTTATACAGATAGTTTTTTACTTGAAGAATGTTATATAAATATCAAGCCTACACAAACATTACAGTCTTAATTACATGACAATCTGAAAACATATTTTTTTTTATTTGCTCTCATAGCTCCAGAAAAGAAGGAGTATCAGGAAAATATTTTTCTTCAGCATAAAAACATATGTTATGGGTACTCATTAGAACCAACTTACCGAGACACTTCTAATGAGTACAAACAACATATTTTTTCATGCAGAAATAAGAAAAATATTCATATTTTTTGGTTGAAAAGAAAAAAGTCTTATCTGGAGCTATGTTGTCTTGTATTTAAGACTAAAATGTTTCATAATCTTAAATTACTGTATTTAAAAAGCTGTAACTTTGTCAAAAATTACTTCTTGATGACCAGAACACCACATGCTTTCAGTCAGTAGGTCAACAGTGAACAAGCAAACTTCTAAATGGAATACTTGTAAACTAAATCAGGAGCTGATTACACAAACTTATTACCATAAAATGTGGTAGTTAAAATAATTATCTGCAGCTTTGCATTTATTGATATGTGTAATGTTTTTTTTTTTTTTATTTATTCTTTGCATTCTTTTATTAACCCTTGTCCTGCTGAGCCTGGATATACCATGTTTTGCAAACAGTGTAGATCCAGATCAGTTGGCTTGGAAGCCAACTGATCTGGATCTGCACTGTTTGCCATCAAGTATGCAAATTTATAACAAAAAACTAGATCAAGTAATCTGATTGGCTGAAAATTGGAAGTGGGCATGGCATCTTAATTTATTCAGCAGGACA
This sequence comes from Anodontia alba, assembly GCA_964016985.1. NCBI lineage: Eukaryota > Metazoa > Mollusca > Bivalvia > Lucinida > Lucinidae > Anodontia > Anodontia alba. The sequence goes on along the minus strand of OZ024825.1, from coordinate 7,362,331 downwards.
AGGGTTTATACACATACATGGCACAGCTTTGATGACATTAGTGAGGAGTTTAAGGTGTTTTTGAGTCACAGGTGGTAACTCCTTGAGCTCTGGCAACTGCTCCTCTGGACAACTGCCCTTCAAATGACCTTCCTTCTCACAGATACTGCAGAATACAGATGGGCCCTGAAAGAATACAAAGTTTTTGATACAAGTGGTATTCAGTTTTTACATAAAATACATCATATGACCCATCACATGACCTGCATGAGAAAATTTACCTTCAGACATGTTTGTCCAGCGAAGATTCAGATCAGCCTGCAGTCTGATCAGAACCTTCACTGGGCACATTTTGGCTATGTAAGGATTCAGTTTCACCTACAGCAACTTGAACAGATACTTGCCTGTCATATCCCAGCTAGTTTCTCAGCTAAAATTGAGGTACCCTATTAAACCAAAGTATCTGGATACTGGAAGTAGCAGCAACCTACTGTTTGTTATTATACATAGCAATTAAATGTACCTTAAATATTTGGACATGAGATTTCAATTGGTATTTTTCTCATTCCTAAATTTTCTGTTACCTGACAAGAATAAAGCCCCAAAGTAAGCAGCCAAAAGGCCAATTAAAGAATGAATAACTCACCTGAACCAGCACCTTAGAATGTCTCAAAAAAAAAGGTAAGAGTGCCACAATCACAAACCGCAGCCCTTCCCAGACCCCAAGAGGAAGAGGAAACCGACAAATCCAAACAAGCACAAACCGAACAAACGTACGAAAAGCACTAAGATTAGCCTGTATGCGGACAGTCCACAGCTTAAGAAAATAGAATAGAGGTACCCAGATAAATTTATCATATCGAGGGTTGAGTGCAAGACTATGGTAACTCAAACGTATTTTTGAAACCCTTGTTTAGGGGCAACTTGGATCCCTTTGTAAACAATGCAAATTTAGGTGCCATTGCTCATACGAGCAATGGCACCTAAATTTTCATTGTTTACAGAAAGAAATGTTGTAATCTTCATAACGCCTTCATGGTGAGGAGATTAGGTTTGGGGAAAAACAACCATCTGACTTACGCCAGTCTTGCGCTCAACCCTCGGTATCTTTTTACAAAAACATGAGCCAGCACATGACAAAGCCAACAATGAGACCTGTGTGACCAGCAAAGACTTAAGATCAGCCTGTACATCCCTCTTTGGATAGTGCGGAGAATGCAGAAGGCACATGCAATCAGCAAAGACTCTGATCAGACTGCACAGATGCACAGGCTGATCTAAATGTCACAGGTCGTACATGTCTTACTGTAGGTTTTGTCATGTGCTGGCTCATATATTGTGGAAACTCAATGGAATCATCCTAATGGAAAAATAAGGAAACTATTGATATACACTTACTGTATTCTACCTAATTACCACACATACCCCTATAAGCGAACAGTCAAGCAAGTTTGTAGTCTTCAGATTGCAACCCATGTTCTTTTATCTCCTTCTTTATAAAAGCATATGTTGTCGGTACTTATTTGAATTGCAAGTCGAGGCAATGCAAATGAGTACCAACAACATATGCTATTACAAAAAAAAAAAAAAAAAAAAAAAAAAAACAGAAAAAAACAAAACAAATAAAAGCTGCATAAGCATCATTAGATGTCCTTTGCTGATCTTTTTTTTAAAAGTGTACCCTTAGTGTTGGTAGATAGTATTTTACCACAAGTTTTCCCAGTAATTTTGAAAGACCTAAGTGCACAGTGCTGTAATTAGGTCAAATATGACAGTTTTGTAGAAAAAAAGCATATATCTAATAAAACAAAATTTATTCATTACTGCATCACAAGTTTACTGAATCTCAAAGTTCAGAACAAATTAATTGATATTAAAGAATAGAGTGTAATTAATGTAAACATTACATGACTGACCGCATGCTTAGTTGTTAACCCAATCAAGGGTAACAATTTTGCTACCCTCCTTATTTAATGACTGATTGACAGCGGGTCAGGCCTCAGACTCAGTGTATACTCAATCCTAAACAATTTCTGGACTGTTTGTACCTGACCTTACTGGTATGCAGTCCTTAGTGATTTTCTTTTGCTGTAACATTTCCTTTATTTCATCATAAATGTAGTTTTGAGATCTTAACCCTTGTCCTATTGAACCCGGATATACCCTGCCTTTGTAAACAGTGTAGATCCAGATCAGTTGGCTTCTTCAGAATCTGCACTGTTTGCCATTAAGTATGTGAATTTATAGCAAAAATCCAGACTAAGTAATCTGATTGGCTAACAATTAGAAGTGGGTGTGGCATCTTAATTTATTCAGCAGGACAAGGTGTAATTTATATGTTGTGCTGTGTAGAGATCCACTGACAAGCAGGGGAAGCCCCAATACACAGACCAAACAGTTAAATGTAGTTGGAACTGTATAAGGATTCAGCATCAGTTTGGATATCAGTAAAACCATGTTTAAATCCCAATAGTTTTTCTGCTGACTGCTGTAAGGTGGTACTTCTGCTACAGTTCCTCTTTGTTTGTCTATTCTATTTCTGTTTGTTTGTTCTGTTTTTGATGAGGTCAATTCATGTAATTAAACCTGGTGCCTTTAGAGAGCTGTGTTCCATGTTCATGGCCTTTCCTGTGTATCTCCACATGAACCCTTAAAGGGCCAGAAAATTTGCCGCAGACAACATCCTAAAAACTTTTTTTTTATTTTTCAGAGAAAACAAGTCTTGACATTTCATGTTAATCATCTGCCAAGCAGATGATTCACATGAAATGTCAATACTTGTTTTCTCTGAAAAATAAATAAAAGAAATACATGTAACTAAAAAAAATTGTCATCTGCTACAGTTGCGATTGGCGCCTTCATTTAAGGGTTAAAATTTTCACTTACATTCATTTACTGCAAGCTCAACAGTCTGCATGACACTTAATAATCCAAATGTAGCCCACAAACTAAACTAAACGGTTTGCTTATTTCCATGAAAGATGAAACTACACGAGATAAGAGTGTCCAATGAATGCTCATCTCAGTCCACACATCCACACAATCAGATCTGAGACTGAGCTGGGCACTCTGTGGATAGCCAAGGATCCAGGGCCCATCTGTTCAAAGCATCATTAGCTTAACAAGCTTGTTAATGACAAATTCATTAACTGTTGTAGCTAAGGTATTTTCAAATACATTGATACTTTTGCTGCATAAATGTGAGTACCTTTTGCAATGCAAAAGCTTTTCACACTTTTTCAGCAAAAAATACCAATGCATTTGCCATATTTCAAGGCAGAAATATTAACGTCACATTAGCTGACAACTTTGTTTGTTTGTTGAACAACTGAACTCAGGACTTTTTTCAGGCAAACAGCCCAGACTCTGGTCAAACTACTTTGATGTTCAAGCTGATCTGGGTCTTCTCTGGGTACACATACAAAGTTACGATTTCTCATGGGGCTCATAATTTGCTCAAAACAATTGTACAACAAATATTCTCTGATTAGTTTTGGGAATTATCTTAAAATCTTTCTTGCATGTAAATTATGGGCCAGAATAATCTATGAGGACTGCTCTACAATCATCTCATTACTCTATCAAATCATATATTATGGCAACTTTCTAGAAAATTTTTCCACATTGCAGTGGCTTTGACAGTAAAACAACAACAACTTAAACACACACACCTTACCAAAATGATTTCAATGAGTACTACCTATAAGATAAAATTTTGAAAAAAAAAAAATGATCTTCTGAAAACAGGTACTTTCCTTATAAGACAATACAAGACAGATTTTTAAAGGCTCCATATTCCTCAGAAACTGATATTTTATTATCCAAGAAAGGTTTAATAAATTGATTTTCGTTTTTGAAGTGGATCGAAAATGAAATGGTATTTATCATATCTCTGAATAAATGTTGCCAACATTAATTCAGAGATATGATAAAAAAATCATTTCATTTTTGATCAAGTTCAAAAACGAGAGACTAACTGAAATTTTACATGATGTCAGGTGCCACATTTTATGTTTGTATTAACATCATATATCAATTTATTTAACCTGTCTTGAAAACAAAATGTCTATTTCTGAGGAATATGGAGCCTTTAACAGGAACAATGCAGGTTTTCAAAAAACAAGGAATTAAACATACTTTGCCATCAGTCAGTGAGTCCACAGTAAACACATACTCATACTCAGCATTCTCTGGACTACTTGGTCTTTTCACCTTTTTCCTCATTATAGGGCTTGACTCGGGACTTTCTAATTCAAGATCGCTTTCTGATCCTGAACTAGAACCAGCGTCTAATAAAGCAATGTCTTTGTTTGCATCTCTCTTTGATTCATCTGAGATCCCTGTTTCTTTATCATCTATCACCTTGTCTTTATACTTCTCTTTACGAGTTGCATCATCTATTCTTTCAGAAGCAAGCTCCGTTACAAGCACAGAATCATCTTCTGCTATGAAAGACTGTCCCACAATATCCTTAATATCACACTCCTTCTCAGAAGGGTTTATATTAGTGTCTTCTGCAGTCAGAATGGAATGTTCAGGGACTTTCGCATCTTCTCCCTCATTTTTCTCATCGGCACTTACAGAATGTTTTATGGTATCCTGTAAATTTATGTCTGTGTCTTCTTGAGTATACACACTTAAAATGTTGTCCTGCTCACAAGATTCACCAGAATCTGATGAAGGATCAACTATTTTGTTGCACACATCTACATTTACTCTTGTTTCTTCACTCTCAGCTGCACCACTTTCATTAGAAGTTATAATTATACTTTTAACTTCACTGTTTACTGCACTAACACCACTATCACAGGATTGCATTTCACTAGCACCTATCGATTTAATGTTTTCTTTCCTTCCATCTATGACATTTTTTCCACTTCCATCATCTTTGTCCACAGAGAGATCCTCAATAATGGCACTATCACTTTCTACATGTCCTTCCTGAATACTATTTTTCATGTCACAATCACCTTCCTGTACAGCAGCCAATGAATTAGCGTCTTCCATGCTTTCTTTAATATGCAACTTCTCCAAACTATCTTCAATTTCTGACAAATCAACTGATGTATCCTGCATGGATTGTGTTGGTACCTTTTCTTCAATAACACCACTACTAGTTTCACCACTTGAAAGAAAACTGTGATCTTTAATCTTTGTACTGTTATCCGTATCACTCATTGTATCAATATTATTCTTTACACACTCAGCAAAGAATTCATTTTCTTTGATACCAACTTCATTTGATTCTCCATCTGATGCCACCACTTTCTCAAAAATTGCACTGTTGGATTCGTCTAAATTAGTCAGTGGCACAGTACACTCACCAGCAGAATCCTCATCAAGTAATGTAACAGTATCTTTATCAGGTTGTTCACTCTTTAAATCAGAACCTGTGCTCTTTGACACTTGCAACTTATCTACTTCTGGCACCAAAGGAACTAGAATAAACAAATATGTAGAGCATCATATAACCCAGAGTATTTGGACAGATAGGCCATTGCAAACAGTGTAGATCCAGATCAGATGTAGCAGAATGCTGTGTCTGATAAGGGTCTACACTGTTTGCCATACATACAGCAATATTTTAGACACATCAAGAGGTACTAGAATGGATACATTTAAAATTTCAGGAGAAGTATGGTAAGTAGATAATGTGTTCCAATACTTAGAGTAATAAATACGGTACACCTCAAAACACAAGTGACAGTGAGTTATAAATGTTATGACAGAGCAAAAGATACAATTTCATAGGTCTAGATAAGAGTGGCCATCAGGTAAATATTTTTCTTATTTCTCCATTAGCAGCCTCTAATGAGTACCAACAAGATATGTTTTTTTGTGGAGAAATAAGAAAAATATCAATACCTTTGGATTAAAAAAAGCATCTTTTCAAGAGCTAAGAATTTAGACCTTCATCAAACTGATCTCGATCTGCCCTGTTTGTCATTCAGACAGAAATTTTCAGACAAACCAGCACATGGACAAAATGCACTTGTCTATGCATATATATATAAGAATAAGTATGGTAAGGAGTTACTATCTAATGTTAGAGTAAATATAATTTGTGTATGAGCAGTGCAAACAAACACAACCAGGTTAATATTGTCTCTAATTGACTGAATTTTCCCTTAGAAATGATTCTTCTCTTGAAAAATTCCATGATGATAATCATCATCATCATCATTTATTCCTATTAACAATATCATTTATCATACACAACATCACCATTACGTTTCATTTCATTTGGCTTTTTTTTTCTCAATTAACATCACTTATATTACTTTCAACTGCATCATCACCATGTCATTCCAATGAACCTAGCACAAAAAAGGTGAAAAATTAGCAATTATTCAAAATATTTTGAATTGAAATTTAACTTCTTAGTCAAAATCATTTCAGTCAGGCTGAGCTATCTGTCTCCCAGAGAGAGGGAGACCAAAAAGAAAATCATGATAGAAAATAGGAGACAATGAATACCACTCCTGTTGGATATTAATACTAATGTTTGTTTAAGGAAATAAGTCAGTCTTATATTTAAAGTATATACACTTCCAACTTGAAACAATGCTCTCTATGATTATCTATAATGAAATGTTTAACTCTCTGCCTCCTTGTTGATCAAATTAGTTCAAAGCCAGAACCCACACTAGTTAGTTATGTTTAAAAGAACATAACAACCCCTATCTTTCATTGCTGAACATACAATACATGTTCCGACTGAAGACCAGGAGGTCGCGGGTTCGACCCCTGCCGAGGTTGGCAACATTCTTTCGTGGAGATTGATCATGAAATATTTTCCGACTGAAGACCAGGAGATCGCGGGTTCGACCCCTGCCGAGGTTGGCAACATTCTTTCGTGGAGATTGATGATGAAATATTTTCTACGGTCATTCTCTCCCTTCCGCTGATTCAAGAAGGGCAGTTGTCAGTTTCTGGCGAAAGAATGTGCACAATACTGGTTAACTGCTTAGAGGACTAAGCCTGCCCAGTAAACGTGTGGTAAATTGACTGCGCTTGACATGACCCCATTGGGTTGACTGGGCCATAAAACCGCAACACAAACAAACAATAAGGTTGTTAGATTTCAAGTTGATACTGAAAAGATGGATTTTACATGGAAGATGTTACTTTTCATACAGGCACTATACAGATGGGCTTTATACCTGTGCTAGTCTGTTTCTGACTAGATTCTTGTTGACGTGTTTTATTCTTTGAAGTAGTGGAGCTTGATGAAATCTCTTCATGATTGGTGGGTAGACTAAAATACAGACATCCTTTCTTTAAACAGCTGTACAAGTAATCAAAGATTCTTGCTGAAAACAATGTTCTTGCAACATTTCTCTTTGTAGAAAAGGGATCTGCAAAATTATCAATTTCCAACATAAGCCAAGAGTAAATGGGTCTGCCACATATGAGAACAGCACAGCTCTAAATAAGAGGGGGTGTAAGGTAAATATTCTTATTTCTTCACAAAAAAGGTATGTTTCAGGAACTCATTAGAAGGGCCTCACTGAGTTCCCACAACATATGTTTCTGCTAATAAGAAAAAATATTTTTTGTTGTAAAATAGTGCCTTATCTGGAGCCATCACTAACAGTATAGACCCAGACATGACTTCATATCCATGCAGTCCATTTTAGGTCTAAGTTTTTTTGCTAAATAGAATAAAAAAAGTATTGCTCCAGATGCCTTTTTTTTTACTGAATATTTTTTTTACTGAATATTGTCCAGATTTTCTTATTTCTGCATGAAAACATGTTGTGGGGGTACTCATTAGAAGCACTAATGAAAATTGTCAATAAGCAGCGCTTATTCGATACCCCCGCATAAAGCATAAAACCTTTTTCTAACAAAATTTAAGTTTCAAAGTGCCGGTGTGACCTTGAAAATAAAGTCAAGGTCACCGAAATCTAATACAACCAGCAACTGGTTAAAGAGATAGTGTGCACACAAACTTTTTACTGCATTAACAAGGCTCACTTTTTGAGTATTTATACTGTAGTGACCTTGAAAATGAGGTCAAGGTCATCAAAATCTAATCACTTCTTTCCCCCATCCTGATGATGTATCTGTGCTAGTTTGGTCACATTCCAGCCATTGGTTAAGAGACAATGTGCACACAAACTTTTAACTGCATTAACAAAGCTCACTTTTTTGAGTATTTATAGTGTAGTGACCTTGAAAATAAGGTCAAGGTCACCAAAATCTAACCACTTCTTTGCCCCATTCTTATGATGTATCTGTGCTAGTTTGGTCTATTTCCAGCCATTGAATAGAGAGATATTGTGCACACAAACTTTTTACTTCATTAACAAGGCTCCTTTTTGAGTATTTATAATGTGGTGACCTTGAAAATAAGATCAAGGTCACCAAAATCTAATCACTTCTTTCCCCTATCCTGATCATGTATCTGTTCTAGTTTGGTCAAATTCCATCCATTGGTTAAAGAGGTAATGTGCACACAAACACAAGGCTCGCTTTTTTAAGTATTTATAGTGTAATACCTTGAAAATAAGGTCAAGGTCACCAAAATCTAATCACTTCTTTGCCCCATCCTTATGATGTATCTGTGCTAGTTTGGTCAAATTCCAACCATTGGTTAAAAAGATATTGTGCACATAAACCTTTTACTTCAATAACAAGGCTCCTTAAGGCTCCTTTTTGAGTATTTATAATGTAATGACCTTGAAAATTAGGTCAAGGTCACCAAAATCTAATCACTTCTTTCCCCAATACTGATGATGTATCTGTGCTAGTTTGATTACATTCCATCCATTGGTTAAAGAGATAATGTGCACACAAACTTTTTACTGCATTAACAAGGCTCACTTTTTTGAGTATTTATAGTGTAGTGACCATGAAAATAAGGTCAAGGTCACCAAAATCTAATCACATCATTATGATGTATCTGTGCTAGTTTGGTAAAATTCCAGCCATTGGTTAAAGAGATATTGTGCACACAAACTTTTTACTTCATTAACAAGGATCCTTTAGGTTCCTTTTTGAGTATCTATAATGTAGTGACCTTGAAAATAAGGTCAAGGTCACCAAAATCTAAATATTTCTCTCCCCCCCCCCCCACCCCCCCATCCTGATGATGTATCTGTGCTAATTTGGTCAAATTCCAGCCATTGGTTAAAGAGATAGTGTGCACACACACTTTTTCTGCCTTTTTTCTGCATTAACAAAAACTTTTACAAAGGGCAATAACTCCAAGAGAATTGGCCCCTAGCCCTTACTTTCTCTTATGTAGGTACATCTTATTTATATCAATGTGTGTGCAGAAATGGATGAATATCCATCACTGCGTTTTCAAGCTATTAGGAAAAAACCAGCATCGCGAACGGACACACGGACGGACACAGACGGACACAGACCGACGGACAGACGGATGGACAACGTGAAAACTGTATACCTCCCCACAAAAAAAGTTTGCGGGGGGTATAACCAGCAATTGGTTAAAGAGATAGTGTGCACACAAACTTTTTACTGCATTAACAAGGCTCACTCTTTGAGTATTTATAATGTAGTGACCTTGAAAAAATAAGGTCAAGGTCATCAAAATCTAATCACTTCTTTCCCCCATTCTTATGATGCATCTGTGCTAGTTCAGTCTATTTCCAGCCTTTGGTTAAAGAGATATTGTGCACACAAACTTTTTACTTCATTAACAAGGCTCCTTTATGAGTATTTATAATGTGGTGACCTTGAAAATAAAGTCAAGGTCACCAAAATCTAATCACTTCTTTCCCCCATCCTGATGATGTATCTGTTCTAGTTTGGTCAAATTCCATCCATTGGTTAAAGAGATAATGTGCACAAAAACTTTTTACTGCATTAACAAGGCTCGCTTTTTTGAGTATTTATTGTGTAGTGACCTTGAAAGTAAGGTCAAGGTCATCAAAATCTAATCTTACGATGTATCTGTGCTAGTTCGGTCAAATTCCAGCATTGGTAAAAGAGATACTATGCACACAAACTTTTTATATCATTAACAAGGCTCCTTTAGGCTCCTTTTTGAGTATTTATAATGTAGTGACCTTGAATATAAGGTCAAGGCCACCAAAATCTAATCACTTCTTCCCCCCATACTGATGATGTATCTGTGCTAGTTTGGTCAAATTTCATCTATTGATTCAAGAGATAATGTGCACACAAGCTTTTTATTGCATTAACAAGGCTCACTTTTTTTGAGTATTTATAGTGTAGTGACCTTGAAAATAAGGTCAAGGTCACCAAAATCTAATGTTTTCTTTGCCCCATCCTTATGATGTATCTGTGCTAGTTTGGTCAAATTCCAGCCATTGGTTAAAGAGATATTTTGCACACAAACTTTTTACTTCATTAACAAGGATACTTTAGGCTCCTTTTTGAGTATTTATAATGTAGTGACCTTGAAAATAAGGTCAAGGTCACCAAAATCTAATCACTTCTTCCCCCCATCCCAATGATGTATCTGTGCTAGTTTGGTCAAATTCCAGCCATTGGTTAAAGAGATAGTGTGCACACAAACTTTTTTCTGCCTTTTTTCTGCATTAAGAAAAAATTTTACAAAGGGCAATAACTCCAAGAGAATTGGCACCTAGCCCTTACTTTCTCTTATGTAGGTACATCTTATTGATATCAATGTGTCTGCAGAAATTGATGAATATCCATCACTGTGTTTTCAAGATATTAGGAAAAAAACCAGCGTCGCTGAAGGACGGACACACGGACGGACGGACAGATGGATGGACAGACAGACAGACGGACAATGTGAAAACAGTATACCCCCCCCCCCCCGGACAAACAAAGTTTATGGGGGGGGGGGGGGGTATAATGAGTACCCACAACCTATGTTTTACTAATATTCCCTCCTATCTACAGCTATGAAAATGTTTCAGAGAATTTGCCTACCTACAATGATCCCCATGTGCATGCTGGGGATCATTTTAGATAATATTATCAGGTAGTCTAAAGGGCTTGTAAAACTAGTTTAAGCCCCACTTCCCTGCCCCTCTCCCAACATCTGTTTCTGATGACCGTTCCAAGGGAGTTCTTCTGTTGCAATTCTTCTTTGCTTGTATGTCAGTTACTGCAACTGTGCCGTTGTGTGCTATCATTGTTCGTTCCTCATCTCTTCTTATGGTGCCTCAGGCACACTGTGCTTCATAACTGTGGCTTGTCCTGGGTAACTTCATTTATATTTTGTAAGCTTTAGACTAATAATGGAAAGGAGATGAGGTGTCCAAACATTTAGAGTAACTATAGTGCACAACTTTTGTGATTTTCAAAACTGAAACAATAATATAACATTTTTAACCCTTGTCCTGCTGAACCCGGGCATACCCTGCCCTTGCAAACAGTGAAGATCCAGATCAGTTGGCTTCTGAAGAAGCCAACTGATCTGGATCTGCACTGTTTGCCATTAAGTATTTGAACTTATAGCAACAATCTGGATCAAGTAATCTGATTGGCTGAAAATTAGAAGTGGGCATGGTATCTTAATTTATTCAGCAGGATAAGGGTTAAAGGTTGCCTTTCAAACCAAAGAACACAGAAAAATGAAAATCTGAGACATAGTTTTATTATGTCTTTTCATATACAGCTATTTATTTTATGAGGCCCTAGCACTTGCTAAAGCAATATTGCATTTTCAAAGTAGCCAGAATGGCCTCAATGATCACAAAGGATACAAAAACATGATCTGCGCTATGGTGAGGTGTGGAGAGACATTTTATGGCTGCCACACTGCAAGTAACACCAGCTATAGTGAAGTAAAATGAAGTTTTTGTTTGTGTTGAGGTTTTACGGCCCAGTCAACCCAATGGGGTTATGTCGAGTGTGGTCAGTTTACCTAACCACACGTTTACTGGGCAGGCGTAGTCCTCTAAGCGGTTAACCAGTATTGTGCACATTCTTTCGCCAGCACCAGAAACTGACAATTGCCCTTCTTGAATCAGCGGAAGGGAGAGAATGACAGTAGAAAATATTTCATGATCAATCTCCACGAGTAAAATGAAGTACTAGAGAAAATTATTCCAGAACTAACATCAAATACTCCTCCTTAACAACTGCTCTGGCCACAACACAAATTTGGAAAATAATACAATGTACCTTCAATTGCCATACGCTTTGTTTTCCACTTCTTTTCCGACCTCAGAAGAATTCTCTCTTGCCTGATGGACACAACATGATCTGTGACATTATAGCTTATTCCATAGTACAGCAGAAGTCCTAGCCACAGCCTGCCTAGTGAGTCATCGTTTTTACACACCCACTCCTGTCACGAGTTAAATAGTTCTAAGTCATTATTACATGTATGTACCTTGGGACATGTCCGCCCAGCCAAGATTCAGATCAGCCTGCACATTTGTTGCCTGCAGGCAGATCTAATTCCGCACTTGGCACACATGTCCGAAGGTACATTTTCTGTCATTGCAACTCGAATAGTTCAAAGTAATTATCAAATAGTGTTAAATTATCTATAATTACAAATGCCTTTAAATTTACTCATCAACATTATTGTGAATTAAGAAATTATTTAAAAAGAAACAAAACAAAAAAAAAAAAAAAAAAAAAAAAAAAAAAAAAAAAGATTAATTTCTAAAATTTGGTATATGCTTTTATATAAAGAAAAAGAGTAATTAGTTGTTTGGTAAAAAAAAAAATAAGAAAAAAATATTGCTGATTTGAGGTGCAACATGGTAAAAGAGCCATTATAGGGTATGTGAACAGCAAAGGTTCAGGTGAGCCTGCACATCTGCTAAGAGACTGGATATGTTCACTGCAAGGTTGATTCGAAAAGAAGTCTGAAGAGCTCTTTTCTTGAGAATTGGCTCATTTGTCTGCTGTTTGCACCATCCACTTAGAAAGGATTACGTACCATATTAACCAGAGGAATTGTTATGAAGGAGTATTTGGTGATAATGATGGGATAATTTTTTCCAATTTGCCATAAAAACATATGTTGTGGGTACTCATTAGAAATGCCTCTTATCACTGATTAAGATAAAAACTAGACATGTGTCCCAAGTACAAAAATGCCCCTGCCCTTTGTTTTTGTTTGTGTTGAGGTTTTATGGCCCAGTCAATCTAATGGGGTCATGTCAAGCGTGGTCAGTTTACCTAGCCACACTTTTACTGGGCAGGCTTAGTCCTCTAAGTGGTTAACCAGTATTGTGCACATTCTTTAGCCAGAAGCTGACAACTGCCCTTCTTGAATCAATGGAAGGGAGAGAATGACCGTAGAAAGGATTTCCTGATCTAATCTCCATGAAAGAATGTTGCTGACCTTGCTGGGGTCAAACCCACAACTTCCTGATTACCAGTCGGAAGCGCATTTAACTGAGCCACCGAGGCCGGCCCCTGCCCTTTGGACCCCTAGTCCCACTCTAGGGCATGACCAAGGGGCAACTCTAGCACAGAGTTGAAGGTTTAGGTCTGGGCAAATAGCATACCAAATTTCAACTTCCTAGCATATATGGTACGCAAGGTATGATCTCCAAGAGAAATGCGGATGTAAACTTCAGTGTAAATTTGAATGTAAACTTAAACATTTGTTACATTCTGGATACAAAAGTGAAATACACACATACAGACACAGGCACATACAGATGTACCATACTGGCTAAATGGTACTCGTATATGCCCCCTTTACTAGGTGGGGGCATATAAAACATACAAGCCAGGAAACAAGAAAGCCTACAAAATGCTGTATAAGATATCAACAAGTCCATTTCACTACTTGATGAGGTGTTTAAAATGCTGTGACAGAATGGCAAACAATGCAGACACAGATCAAACTGCTCCTTCAAGAGCAGTCTGAACTGGGTCTACACTGTTTTCTGAGGCCTGTCTGTCTGAATACTTAGGGTAAATATGGTATTTATTTATCGGTAAATGATTTTTTTTTATCAACAAATGCAACAGTGAAGGTACCAGCAAGACTTTTAAAATGTAGGTACACAGGCTGGTCTAGACAGTCACTGTTCACATATGACATTTTGTAGCTTTTGTTGTTTCCCATCTCTGCTGCAATAATACTTAATTTAACCTATATATATTCGGACAGTATGGCCTGTGTAAACAGTAGTGATCCAGATCAGAATACCCCTACAGGACTGACTGCCATTCTGCATTCCTGATTGTTGCTATAAATCCACATACTTCATGTCAAACAGTGCTGATCCAGATCAGATGGCACTCTTAAGAAATGTCTCAGTAACTTCTAATGACTACCCACAACATACCTTTTCATGCAGAAATAAGAAAAAATTCAACAATCAACTATTATTGGTTTGAAAAAGCTCATATGGAGCTATGATTGATATTTACACATATCACTAAGTAGCCAAACTGTAAGAAAAGTACAGTATTAAAGGAATTTATGTCTCAAAATAGTTAAGGTAATAACAGCTATTACCTGTCTCTCAAGTTCAAGGTTGGACAGCATTGTCAAAATATCATTGGGTGTCTTTGGTCTTTTTAGCACTTCCTCAGACAAATCCTGTAAAGAAGACCAAAAACAATTAAAGAGGGCAAGATGGTTCTGTATCGCTCACCTGATTATCAGACAATTTCAAGTTAGTTGGCCTTCCAGTTCAAGAGATGTTCAATACAGATTTTCAAGATGGCAGCCATGGTGGCCATCTTGGATTTACAATTAGAACGACTTCTGGGTTGTTTTTTTTATCTAAAGGCCACAATACTTCCAATGAGGTTTTAAGACAATTGGCCTTACAGTTAAGAAGAAAATCAAAATAGATTTTCAAGATGGTGGCTATGGCAGTAATCTTGGATTTCCGATTGGAATGATTTTAGCTATTTTTGATCTACAAGTCACCCTGATACTTCCTACCAAGCTTTTTGGTTCAGGGGAAAAAGTTTGAAATAGATTTTCAACTTCGCTGCTATGGCAACCATCTTGGATTTCTGATCATAATGATTTTAGTTATTTTGGATCTGTAAGTCACCCCCTCAATACTTCCTATCAAGCTTCGAGTAAACTGTTCTTCCATTCAGGAGAAGAAGTTCAAAATAGATTTTCAAGACAGTGACTCAGGCTGCCATCTTGGCTTTCTGATCGGAATAATTTTAGCTATTTTTTATCTTTCTTGCAAGTTTCAAATCAACTGGCCTTTCTGTTCAGGAGAAGAAACTCAAAATAGATTTTTTTCTGTTTTTAGGTCTGATGCCTATCGGTTCAGAAGAAGCTCAAAATAGACTTTAAAGATGGCCACCATGGTAGCCTCCTTGGATTTCCGATCCGAACAATTTGAGCTATTTTATATCTACAAGTTGCCCCGATACTTTCTACCAAGTTTTGAGATAGTTGGAACCATTTTAGCTATTTTGGTAGAGAGTAACCTAGGCAACAGTCTTGGGAAGATTCATTGAAGTTGGTCCACTGGTGTAGGAGAAGTAGTCATTTAACCCAAATTGTTGATGCCCCACGCCAGACAATAGACATTGATTGATAACAATAGCTCATCTTGAGCACTTCGTGCTCAGGTGAGCTAAAAAAATGAATAAACAGAGGGTGGGGTTAACCCATTTATGTCGAGGAATCTTCTACCACAACTCTTTGGACTGTTTTATTTCCAATAGCAGGATGTCTTGTTAGTTTTTATTATTACTATGTTTTATAGAAATTCCTGTATTGAATTGCAAACAGTGCAGAGCGTGATTAGATGCCACTTTCTGCACTGTTTGTCAATTACCCTTTTGGGGGTTTCCAGACTAAAATGGGTTAATGGCTGGAAAGTGTAAAATCATGGCAAATTTTGTGATTTTTGATTGACAGATGAATATTCTTGATATAGAAACATGAAATACATCTGATATGACACTGTAAAAATAAACAGAAGGTATCCAAATTATTAGCATGCGCTCTTTAAACAATAGTTAAGTATATAAAAATGATGGAAAGGTAATAATGCAGCACTGAACAGTCATGAGCTGAATTCCACCATGACAAGGATTCAAATTTGGGACCTTTAATTGAAGTCAGGAGCATTAATCACTCATTTGATAATGTTTAACAAGATGCATATGAAGTATATAAGTGTATACTGCCTCAGCATGCAATTGGACAAGCATTATGTATGGTGCAACATTTGTGTTATATTATTATTTTTGCTATTTTCTTCTGAGCCTGCTGACATCCTGAGTGTGGCTGATTGATGGAGGCCAGAAAATTAATTACAACATGGGAACACCTCTTTCAAAACATCCCACAATATACTGGCAGTCACCCTGTAGTTTTGGTTGAATGTATTTTTATGTATCATGCTTTTCTCAATTATCTGAACTCCTGAAATATGTGTGTGATATTGAATGCATTTTTATTGCACTGAGATATATATCACTATGTATTATATGTTATATGTCTACTGTATTTTGTGCCACAAACTGCCTATTAAGGATGAAAAGTATGTAAATGTTTCAGCCCCAATAAACTACTTGAATTTGTACTCATAAGGACACTTTGGTGTCCAATACATCTTACCTTCCACAGAACAGGTAAAACTGCAGGTTTACACTGCTGAAGATAAAATACTGCCATCAGACCAAATGTGTAGCTAGGAAGAGATCCTCTTTGCTGGTCATCTAATTGACAAATCTGAAAATAACAGGTGAAACCTGACCCTCTTTTTCCGACACTCGGTATAACAACAAAATTCGTTATAATGACAATATGACTGATACGAAACCTAAGCTTAAGAGGTAACAATTAGTCACAAAATATGCAAGAATAGTGTATTCAATACTTTAAAGAAACATATGTTTTGGTGTCTCAGTGAGGCAATTCTAACAAATATCCAAAACATATGTTCTATGAGGAAATATGAACAAAAAAGACATTCCTTACATATCAATCTGCTAATTAAGTATTCTATACAACAGCAAGATCATTTTAATGGCAATGTCTTTGGGAACAAATGCTGTCATTGTAACGAGGGTTCACTGTACACAGTTGTTCTTTGCACAGACCATATTTATCCTGCTTATACAGCCAACATAACTCCTCAGAATTTGATCAAGTCTATCTGACTGCCTGTTGAGGTTTCTAAAATCTTGTGACAGAATGGCAGTGTAACAACCGTGTCCTTAGTGAAGGCCGTTACAAGGTTTTGTTTGAGTTCCTAATGACAAATAACCAACCCTGGTGGTGATTTCATGTCATCTCCAAGAGAAAGAGAGAAAAGAGACAGAAGAGCTAGTAGATACGTGGAAGGGAGAAAAAAAATGGTAATGGAAAAAGTGACTGTCAGTCCAGAAACAGAAGAAATACTAACTTGCCCCCTTCCATCACTTGCTGGGAGTACACTTTGCCACCACACTACCCCGCATGTCAGAGGAATTGTTAAGGAGGAGTATTTGGGGATAATTCTGGGATATTTTTTCTTATTTCTCCATAAAAATATATGTTGTAGGTACTCATTAGAAGCACCTTGCCGAGGCACTTCTAGCAAGGCGTTTCTAGTGAGTACCCACAACATATGTTTTTATGGAGAACTGGAGAAAAGTATCCCATAATTATAACCAAATACTCCTCCTTAACAACTCCTTTGCTCCTTTCCTATGTTACAAGGTGTATGACTGTGTTCTGACCAGAATAACAGTGAAACAGAAACAGACACACTAAAATAAATAGTAGGTAATACAAATTATGACAAAATAGTAGATGGATGGAAAGACAGACTGTGGCAGCAAGCAACAATATTATACTCAACAACTCTGACTGCAAGCACCAACTCTGTCTTACAGTTATAAAGCATAGTGTAAACATTAATCAGGAAATAAAGTTTGTGAGGCAACATATACCATCCCCAACCCCTATCCCACCCAGCACCGGCTTCAGTGGTATTCATGGGCTCAATGATCTGCAAGGAAATAAAAAATATAATCTGCACTATGGTGAAGTGCCACACTGCATTTAATGTCAGCTGCAGTGAAGTAAAATAAAAATCTAAAAGGTTGCTTTTGGAAAAAAAAGATCACACAAAACAAACACAAATTGGAGACATAGGATAGAGGTCAACAACCTACATGTACTTGGATATTCACCAAGATGTCTCCTACCTTTGCCCAGTGTCTGTACACCATTGTAAGTTTCCTCACTCTTGGATCTGTTTTAGAATACAAAGCCAACAGCCTGCTTGTGTAATAAGCTAGGTCACTATTCACTGAGATCTCACACTGTACCCTGGAACTGGGTGACTCAAACAATACACTTGGAACTTTGGCTTGGAAATTGCTCTTGACACTTTTATATGTATCTGAAACAGAAGATTTTATTTGTGTTGATGTTTTAACTCTTGTCCTGCTGAACCCGGATATACCCTGTCCTTGCAAACAGTGTAGATCCAGATCAGCTGGCTTCTTCAGAAGCCAAATGATCTGGATCTGCACTGTTTGCAATAAAGTATACAAATTTATAGCAACGATCCAGATCAAGTAATCTGATTGGCTGAAAATTAGAAGTGGGCATGGCCTCTTAATTTATTCAGCAGGACAAGGGTTAAGGCCCAGTCAATCCCTTAGGGTCAGTGCTTGAATGTGCATGATAGTCTGAACCTGTATATTTCACATCTACTCAGACACATTTTAAATATGCTCAGACACCTTTCACATCTGCTTAGACACGTTTCACACCTGCTCAAACACATTTCACACTCACTCAGACACAGTTTTGCTTCATGCAGCTCATATAAGCTTCGCATATACATAAAAAGCAAAGACCAGGATTGGATCAAAGGTCTTGTTAAGGAGGGGTATTTGGTGATAATTCTGTCATAATTTCCTCCATAAATGAGTACCAACAACATATGTTTTTTATGGAGAAACATAAAAAAGTATCTCAGAATTACCAGCAAATACTCCTCCTTAAAAGGTCCTATGTTGGATTGCATATTACCATATATGACAATGGCTGGTTTTAGCCTAGGATCTTATACAACAGTTGAAAAATTAACAGAACAAACATTTTTAAAATTGCCTTATTTTACTGCAAAAAGGTAGGGCAGGGACGATTCATCAGTACATTGATAAAAGTTGATCCGGGAGCCCACAATATCGTATTGACACAGACCTCTCAAATGTATCGATATTTCAAAGCGAAAGTAGTTCGTTAGACCGGTCCTGTAAATTAGTTGGTGTCACTTAGAAAACCATCCTCGGAAAGTGCTATAATACAAAATGCTATTTCATTAGATTAGCCAACCAAAACTCAGTGATCATAGAAGTCACGAGACACCTACCGCTTAGTCATATGAGCAAAATTGGGGAGGTCACCGTATGACCCAAAACGGAAGTCCCGATCTGACACAGTGTCAAATAAGCCGATTTCAACGCCATTGTTTTTTCATCAAAAACTGCTTATATTTCATCAAAAAATGATTTTATGAAAAGAATAATGTTCTAACATTTGATTCATTATAAAAATAATCAATAAATTACTCGATGATGCATATAAAACCCAAAGGAACAGATGACCTACTTCCAAAATTTCCAAGATGGTGTAAACTTAGCCCAACAGGGCCTCAATTTCCAGTTGGTTTTTATCCAATAAAAGGTGAGTTTTTTCATTAACCAATGCATTATTTATCAAGTTCCAAGGTCGCCCTTGCATCTGATATTCAAATTATCATCAGGGCCTCTGTATACTCATGGATGCTATTGGTTGAAAAATTTCTATTTTTATAGGGAAACTTCTCATGCTAAAAACACCGGAAAAGAGCCAGATGATAAATCTATTCTTAGACTACACATAAGTGTTAAAAATGAATTGTAGACATAAGTGCACATAACATACCAACTCTCTCCATTGGAACCAGTGATCTTATTGATGACAGAAAAAAAGTATTAGCTTTTCAAAACAATATCCCAGGCAAATCTCACATCAGTGTTCAAGAAGCAGACAATTTGGAACACAGATTTCAAATTTTCTATTCAATTTTATTTGATTCTTGTCATCAATGGAATAAATTAATGAGCAAATACCTTTGATTGTAAATAATTTTATTCAAAGATTTATTGATATACAGTACTGAGCCAGGGCAAAGCATTTCAAAATCACATGTTCCGAATGAAAATTCAGAATAAGCTCTATGGCTATCCAAGGTCCCTGCAAAGATACTGATCAATTTCTGCTGATGAACAGGCTGATATGTGTCTAACTGCACATGTAATTTTGTAGGAATGATACTATATGCATTGGCTCTGTTTACATTTTACAATGGTTTCAACGGAGATAAGATAGACAGGTATATAATTTAACATAACACCATTCAGAAATACTTAATCTGCAGAAATGATAGACCATGAAAGTATCGAGATATTTATTGTATTGTCATACCTGTATTGTGATACGTATCGTATCGTGACATGGGTGTATCATCCCAGCCCTAGAAAAGTCAAACAGCCCTCAAAAACAGCACTAAAACATTATAACTTGTGTCATGATAGTGAGAGTTTCTGAAGAATATGTGAACAACAAAGGCCCAGATAACCCGACCCTAGAATAAAGAGCATGATTTTGTGTTTTACATCTCTTTCAACAGTATAGTGGAACCTCTACAAATGATCATTTCTCCATTACAGCCACTCCTTATTACAGCAATTAAGCTAATATTTCAGTGTGTAATTTTACTATATTTTTAATCTCTCTACAATGGCCACCTCCATACAGTATTATTTTTTCCAAGGGTAGCTGTTGCATATATTTCAATTATATGATGATGAGGGCAATAATGAACTGTAGTTTGTTTGCTTGTGTTGAAGTTTTACGGCCCAGTCAACCCAATGGGGTCATGTTGAGCGCGGTCAGTTTACCTAACCACACGTTTACTGGGCATGCTTAGTCCTCTAAGCGGTTAACCAGTATTGTGCATATTCTTTCGCCAGAAACTGACAACTGCCCTTCTTGAATCAGTGGAAGGGAGAGAATGACCGTAGAAAATATTTCACGATCAATCTCCACGAAAGAATATTGTCGACCTCGGCGGGAGTTGAACCTGCGACCTCCTGGATTTTCGGTCAGATAATGCCGGATGACAGTATTTTTTGTACTCATATGTGATCGATACATTCAGTTACTAAGAAAATTTATAGTGTCGATTAATAGCTATTGGAAATGTGGTAAAGTTTTACCTATACAAGTGTGTTTGTCTGTGAGAATACTGGCCAGTTGTAGATCAAGAAGATACTGTTTTATCCATCGTTACCTTAAATTTCGTATATTGTGCCTCAGTCTTTGTTTCGTTGGTAAAAACATTTCAGTAATGGCCAGTTTATGATACAAGGTCATTTTCAAATGCATTTTCATCCACCTGCAGTTCAGGAATTTTAAGAAAATGAAAAAAGTACGAACTCCTCTGGTAAGAATGCTTTTTTATCGTATGGCCAAACCTGCACAACCATTTTCTTTTTGAGTGTTGACAATTTCGGGAAAGTATATGTATCAACTGAAGATTTGGCAGTTAGTAGAATGTATGTAGATCAGGATAGGCTACTTTTCATGTTTGATGAACCTATCCTAATATTTTAAATAAATGGTTTTAACTACCCATCGTCAAACGTAGTTCTTCAAATGGCAGCTAATCCTACAAAAAATACCGTAATCCAGCGTTATTTAACCAAAAATCAGGCGTTAAGACCGGTTATCTGGCGTTACGGTTGGATGTGATGTGTATAGTAATGAGGAGAATTTCCTCCAGAAGGATTTGAACCTGTGACCTCTAGATCCAAAGTCAGGAGAAGATACTTAAAGAATAAGGAGGACAATCCCTAATCAGACTGCAGAGACTTAGGAGTTTGCTGTTCCCATAAATGTACATCACAACGACTCCTTTCCTCATGGAAGGCTGAAATAACAATTAGAAGATAAAAACTGATCATACCAGAGTTGTTTAAAAGTCTGTACACTTTGGTGAGCAGCTGAGCAGGATTAATTCCATCAGGAACTCTCAGGTCCAGATTAAGATCACTAGTCTTGAGACCCAAACCAGTCAGTGATGAACCATACATTCTCAGTTCAATACCTGAAAAATAAAAATACATGAGCCATGTGATATAAAAACTTATATAGTGCAGACCATAATTATCATAAAATGTTAAGTTGAGCTGGGGTTTAACATCAGTAAACAGTATTTGAGTCATGTGGAGAAACTGCCTCTAAATTTGTGGGACTTTAAGCTGACCTAAGACAGATGACACAACAAATATTACTTAAACTTACTATCAATACTTTTGGGTGAAATTAGAAATGTGTCCAAAGGACATGGATGCCCCGCCTAAAAAACTTAAATGTAAATTGCTAACACCTGAAAAAACTTATACGCAAATTGCTACCACCATCTCGGAGGCAGACGGATGGACGGACAGACAGGGGTAACACTATATGCCCTTTCCACCATTCTTCAAATGGTGGGAGCATAAAAAAAACATCTTTTCTGGAGCTGTGTTACAGAATCATTTGCTACTGTAGAAGACATAGGCTGCAACATCAGAAAATATACTTTCAGACAAGTGCACCCATATTAACTTTTCCAGTCTCTGGGCTAATTCAGCAAATGACAAATTGGTGGGGTTTTTTTTTTTTGTTTTTTTTTTTTTATTTTTCCCAGAAAACAGGACTTGACATTTCATGCATATTGTCTCCAATGGCGCTTCTAATGAGGACCCACAACATATGTTTTCACGGAGAAATAAGAAAAATATTTACCTGATACCCACTTTTATCTAAACCTATGATAAAAGTACTATAGTACTTACTGTAAGCACTGGGAGTCCAGAACGAACAGTATAAAGCCATGGCCTCTGATCTAGGTTTGCCACTCATTCAGAAGTTTCTAGACACATCAACAGGTAGTAAGATGAACATGTTCATAATTTTGAACAAGAATGGTAAAAAGTTAAGATCTATGATAAATATTTGTGACATCAGGCACAAGTATGTATTGGGAATCACAGGCAGAAATAACTAGACAAAGTGCCCAGTGGGGCACGTATACCCCAAACCAGAGCTACCACCACTTTTTAAAGAGCACAAAGTGTGTACATGTAGCTTTGACTCTGGAGATGGCAGTTGTATGCTATATGTTATAACATTGAAAGAATTCAATCACACATAATGTGAAGCCCTTGACCTCAAAGGTCAGGAACAGGTGCAGGGATTGAGCTAATTAAAGCTTTGGCCCTATAACTATCAGTGAAATCAATCAGTCTTTATAGTATAAGCAAAAATGACATCTGTATGAAAAGTCTGTTACCTTGACTTAAAAGCCATACCCCAGCTTGGGGATGGTGCCAAAAAAAAACTTTATACCTATATATACCATCAAGCTTAATATTAATGAAACCAATGAAAGGGTCTTCATAATATAGCTAAATTTAAGAAAATTTTAACGTGACCTGCCTACTCAATGTCCTCTACATATCGGTAAAGTACCACAAAAATATCTTAAAGAACTTTTAGAGTTATTGCCCACATAAGATTTAAATAACCAAGGGTAAAAACTGCAGAATGAAGTCGGTTAGCGTGTCATTCTTGAATGTGATATGCCTATCTATGTCCTCTACATACTGGTGAAGTATCATGAAAATATCTTAACGTGTTTTAAAGTTATGGTTCACACAAAATGTTTACAATTTCGGAGACAAGGGGATATAACTCATGGACTGTCAGTTAGATTTGTCTTTCTTGTATCCGACACCCCTACCAAATGCCCTCTACAACCTGACAGAGTTTCATGAAAATAGCTCAACGAATACTTAGGAGTTACGGGGTGCACAATAATGCGTTTATGGACAGACAGATGGATGGATGGATGGATTCCATGCTGATAGCCATATCACCTAAACCTATCAGTAGGAGGATAACGAAATTCAACAAAAGGTCTTGATGGTATAGCTATATAAACTTAGATGCAATTTTTGTTTTTACTTTTATATGAAATTTCTGTGACCCTGACCTCAAAGTCATACCCCGGGATGGGGATCATACTGAGTAAAGCTCTAGACCTATATCTATCAACATGTAAAATATAAATGAAATTCCTCAAAGGGTCTTGATGGTATAGCTATATAAATATAAACACAAAAATTTTGACTTTTTTATGAAAATTCTAAGTCTGTGACCTTGACCCCAAGGTTATCCCCTGGGGTAGGATTCATGCTGATAAAAACTTATGCCCTATATCTACCATCAGGCCAAATATGAATGAAATCTATCAAAGAGTCTTCATAATATAAGGTCTTATAAACTTTAATGACCCTAAGCCAAAAATAAAGTATGAACGAATAATGCTTCAACGGATGGACGGACAGAGGAACAGATTCCTTGCTGATAGCTATATCTGCTCAACCTTTCAGTTAGGGGATAATGAAATTTAACAAAAGGTCTTGATGATATGGCTACATAAACTTAAACACAAAATTTTTTACTTTTATATGAAAATTCTGTGAACTTGACCTTGGTCACACCCAGGGTGGGGATCATGCTGAGTAAGACTCTAGGCTGATATCTACCAACATGTCAAATATAAATGAAATTCCTCATGGGTCTTGATGATATAGCCATATAAACTTAAAACACAAAAAACTGACTTTTTTATAAAAATTCTAAGTCCGTGACCTTGACACCAAGGTCACCCCCGGGGTAGGGATGGTGCTGATAAAACCTTTAGACCTACATCTACCATCATGCCAAATATGAATGAAATCCATCAAAGGGTCTTCAAAACATGAGGTTTTAAACTTTTAATGCAAAAATTTTGACCCTGTGAAAGAAAGATGAACGAATGAACATACGTACGAACTAACGAATGGACGAACGGAAAAGCGAAAACTATATACCCCCACATACTTTGTATGTCGGGGGTATAATAAGTCTAACTTGTCTAAAGTAAAGCTTTTATGAAACTAATCTAAGATGTAGGAATGTGTTGTATAATCTAAATTCGCCATTATCTGTTTGTTTAATAGGTGAGAACAGACTGAAACACAAATTTCAATTTCAATGTACCTGGGACTGACTCCGACAAAAATGCTTGCACTGAGTTTGCTATGTCCAATCTCTCTTGCAGATCTTGATCAGAAAGTCCATACTGGTCACAGATATCTGTCAGAATTCTGTCTAGGTTGTCAAGATGTCTCTTTGAGGGCTCAGGCAATTTCTTCAGCATTCTGTCTTGAACTGCAACCTGTCATTGAATACACAGGTTCAAATAAGCAACCATATATGAGATGCCATGCGAAAATATGTACCGTCAGACATGTTAGCACATTGAAGACTTAAATCAACCTCCGTATTTGCGTAGTCTTATCAGTCTTCATTGTCCGCATGAAAAAAACTTTGCATTCTTGGCTATACAAAATGTACCCAGTGAAGATTCTTATCAGACAGAGCAAATGAGGAGACTGAGCTGAATCTTCACTGGGCATGTGTCCGAAAAGACATTTTCAGCTTAAATGAACAAGAAGGCTAAAAGGCCATGACTGACTCACTTCAGAAAAGTGCAAATTCCCTGGTTTTTGTTTTGTTTTGTTTGCTTGTGTTGAGGTTTTACGGCCCAGTCAACCCAATGGGGTGATGTCGAGCGTGGTCAGTTTACCTAACCACACGTTAACTGGGCAGGCATAGTCCTCTAAGCCGTTACCCAGTATTGTGCACATTCTTTTGCCAGCAAATTCCATGGTACATTCACTTTTTAAATGGCAATTATGATATGTCATCAACTAATTTTCTCGTCTCGTTAAAACAGCTGTATATTCAGTTTAACCTATCTTAGGTTGGAGACCCCCAAAAGGGTAACTGGCAAACAATCCAGACCCAGATCACATGCCACATAATGCACCAATGATCAGGGTCTCCATTGTTTGCAAAAAGTTTAGCCATTTTTTCTAGGAACATCCAAATCAGATTGTCTGACATACCTGAAATTAAAACTCAAATATTCCAATACATAGTGTAGGTGAGATTATCCTGTCAAAAATAGGTTAAAGTGCTTCAGCAGTTTCTTTCACCATCTTTCCAATATTAGTCAACAAGAAATGTTGTTAGCCAATGCAAACAATCTGCTGAAACAACATAAAATACTGCTTAAACAGTATTCTTAGTTTATTTTGGGGGCTTCATGTTATTCCGTTTCCTACTATTAACTATTGTTAGGCAGGCACTGTAATGCTTAATTGTTCCAATTACAGAAATGAGTCTCAACTGGATTGTTAATTGATATGATATGCCTGTCAATCAAAGTTATGATGTCACTGATGATGTCATCACCATGTGGTCAGCTGGGAGACAGCACTGCCCTACTTCCTTTTCCTGGCTGCAACACAAGGAGAAACAAACCCTCCCTATCCCACCCAATAATAATAAGACATCCTGTAAACTATTTCAATATAAACATATGCACAGACTTTAATGCCTACAAATCCAAACATGTACAGTCAATACACATGCAGTTAAAGAGTTGTTTTGTTTTAGCTTTAGTTACTGCCTGTGAGTTCAATATTTTCAGATATTGCTGGTACTGGTAGACACTGAAATCAAGCTATACTAGACTAATTGTCAGTGATCCAGGATAGGAGTTGGAGAATACATGGATTGTCAAAGACTGTGTTATGGGAACAATGTTTGGTTGTACAGACTTGAGATTGCGTATTCACATACATATCATGTCAATTTACAAGGAAGAACTGTTAATGACTTAAACTCAATCTGATGCAGAAATAGTGAAATGTATTAGATGGACAGGCTAACTGCCCAAAAGTGAAAAGTGAAATGGTCTATAGTGGTTTACAGAAACAGTTCTTCAAGCTCATTGCTTGATTACGAGTCAGGAAACTGACAAAGTCGCAAGGCAAATATTTACTCTTCGGAAATTCTAAAGAAATTCCGTCTCCCCTGGAAGCCGGTTGCATAAGCTGACTGCACGGCTGTCTGCTATATTAAATTGAATGGCTTGGTTAACTTGTGTCTTGGATAAAATAAAAGGCTATTACAGAATAATTTCAAGATTACATAATGTTTGCAGTTTGAGGCGAGGTGCCATGGCCACAGGGTTACTGTCAAAGGTTGCTGGTTGCTCTTATAGGTTGCATTTTACAGTGAAATGGTTGCAAGTGGCTGTCTGTCAAAGGTTGCAGGCTACTGTCAAAGGTTGCTGGTTGCTCTCATACGTTGCATTTTATAGTCAAATGGTTGCAGGTGGCTGTCTGTCAAAGGTTGCAGGTTACTGTCAAAGGTGGCAGGTTACTGTCAGTGGGTTAGGTTACAGTGCCCTTGTCATGCACCTTGGGACCTCCTTGTCTGAGGAAAGTGATTGCAAAAGGTTGGAAAGAGCTGCGACTGTCCGAATGAATTACTAGTAAATTAAGTAGGGCTGATAATACTTGCCGGCTTCCAGTGGGCTGGGATTTCTCAATGACTGTCACGGCATCAACCTTGAAGTCTTATCTTCTGCCTTGCGGCCAGTCAATTCCCACCCCATAAAGCAAAAATAAAATTGCATTTCAAATAATGTCTTTGTTATCTAAGCCATCCTAAAATAAATAAAACTTATAAGGTCATGGCAGCCATCTTGGATGACAATTCTCAATTTGTTTGCCAATGGCTACTAATTATGTGCTTGAACCCCAATATCTGCCTGAAGGCTAATTTTCACAAAATTAGGCCTCAATGAGATGCATACTTCAATGAAGTGAGAGGGATTCGCACCTACAGAAGCCAGGACATGAGGCATTTATTGTTTAATAAACAAAATTCAAAGAAGGCAAAGTCCATTTTTGAAACCGTGAGTATGAGGAAAAAGAGTTGTAAAGGTGAGAAGAAGTATTTGATGATAATTGTGGGATAATTTTCATTTCTCCATAAAAAGATATGTTGTGGGTATTCATTAGAAGTGCCTCAGTGAGGCACTTCTAATGAGTATCAAAAACATCTGTTTTTATTGCAAACTGCAGGAAATTATCCCAGAATTATCATCAAATACTTTTCTGATAATATTTACCTCCAATCTTCGTTTATGTCTTGCCTCATTGTAGTGTTGTCTACAAACTGGAACATTATCACAGTGATATTCACACAGCCGACAAAAATACTTGGCATGAGGAAATTTTGTTGATTTCTGAAAATAGAAATGTAAAATGCATACCACTAGATTAGAGGGGGTATCAAGTAAATATTTTTCTTAATTTTCCATGAACACATATGTAGTGAGTACGTATCAGAAGCACTTCAGTGAGGCTCTTCTGAGAAATAAGAAAAATATCATTATCGTTGTTTGAAAAAAGAAATAAGGTAAATATCAATACTGTTTGGCTGACAAAAGTGCCTTATCTGGAGCTATGTGAATGTGGTTTTTATGTGACAGAAATATATTATTTACACAGAGTGTTAGGTCAGACAGGCCTGAGCAGCAAACGGTGTAGACTGACTTCAGATACTCCAGAACTCAGTTTCTTAACAGGGTACAGGAGTTGCATCCCATGAAAAAGATCCATATGAAACAACAAAGACTCAGTTGTTCAAAACTAATGATGTTGTTAGTCAAGGTATCCTTAAAAATTTGATCATTATCCCCACGCTTTTCGAAAAAAAAAGCAAGGATATTGTTATACCCCACGTCGGTCTGTCCATCCAGACGTCCGTCCATCCAGACGTCCGTCTGTAATGTCACACCATTGCTCCTAGATCATTTAAGCTAGATTCTCAAAACTTTCACAGGCAATAGCCCTATGGATGAGGACTGGAGGAACACATTCGAAAGTTTGATGTGACCCCTAGGGGCAGGGCCAGGGTGGTGTGGCCCCGATGGGTCTAAAATTCATTTTGTACAAACATAGTCATGTTGCATATCAAATCGAAGGTTATGAAGAGTAGAATACAGTAGTGCAAAAATTTTGCCCCGGGGGCATGTCTTGGGGTCACTAGAAGTCAAAAAGTAGGCTTTTGGGTCCTTTTTTTTTTATTGTCACCCAACTCCTCTTAGGCTTTTTTAGCTAGAACCTTGAAACTATCACAGGTAATAGCCCTATGGATGAGGACTGGAGGAACACATTCGGAATTTTGATGTGACCCTGGGGGCAGGGCTAGGGGGGTATGGCCCCAATGGATCAAAATCCATTTTGTACAAACATTGTCATTTAACATATCAAATCGAAGGTAATGAAGAGTAGAATACAGTGGTGCAAAAATTTTGCCCCGGGGGCATGTCTGGGGTCTCTAGAGGTAAAAAAAAAAAAGGAGAATGTTGGGTCCTATTTTTTAATTGTCACCCAACTCCTGTTAGGCTATTTTAGCTAAATATTTTTTGACTGACAAAAGTCCCTTATCTGGAGTTATGGCACAACATTACTTGAACAAGAAATAATATAGTAAATGTCATAAAATTTTGAATACCTTATTCCATACTTTTTAGGGTCTGTATTTTGTTTTCTTTTTTATGCAGTTGTTAGTGGAATGGCAAACAGTGTAAACCCTGATCCAGGTCTGCACTGTTTGCATATGAAACTGTCACAGGTAATAGTCCTATGAATGAGGACTGGAGGAATGCATTTGGAATTTTGATGTGCAGGGAAATATGTGATGGCACTGGCGCATGGATATGCAATAGCGTGCCATCGACTTGCTCTAGTTTAAATATGGCATATAAGCTATTATTTTTGCAAAACAATGCAAAATACTACTCACATGTTTTCAGCAAAAATAACTGTGATTAGATATTGTACTTACTAGAACAGTTAACATTTTGACCACTAACGAGCTCAGCTCATCAAACTAATGATGCTTTGAACAATGGGCCCAGGACAAGACTGACTGCAATCATGAAATCTGATCAGAGGTTTCCATCATTGCCATTAGATCCTAGATATCATCTTGTTTTTCTACAGATGCTCAGTGAAGACAAAGATGATGCAAATATACAGAAAGATTTTGGTTTTTGATGTTCACACATGTATTTGTTCAGTGTGATGTGACAACATTCTCTGAGCAAATTCAGCAGATGAACTACAAATGTGTTTGTAAAACACTATACCCCCAACTATATGTAAAATTTCCTGAACCTAACTCTAGGGGTTCTCGAGATATTTTGCTTACAAGATTTTCCTATGCTAAAATACCTAAGTCTGAAAAGGGGGCATAATTTGATCAAATGTTTTTAAAAGTTCACCAAAACTTAATTAGGTCATCTACACAGTATTTCCAAACTGCTTGCAAAATTTCGTGAACCTAACTTAAGTTTTTTTTTTGCTTACAAGACTTTCATTTGCTAAAATGCCTATGTCTGAAAAGAGCCTAACTCCACCATGAAGAATCACACAGAAAAGACAAAAAAAATACGGATCAGCTAATTTTTCATAAGCAATGCATATATGAAATTTCAAAATCCTAAGCACACATGGTTCCAAAGATATGAGAGGTCTCAAAAGCGTGATGTACGGATGGATAAACTGATGGCGGGGGGAGGGGTGTTAATCTGCATGGAAGGCTAAATCCCATTTTCTCTGAAATATATTTCAAAATATCGTCTGCTGAATATTTTACCTTACGTGCTAGATATTAATCTTCAATCCTTTTATGGAGGATTACTCAAAAATATAACTAAATAATTACAGCATTCAAAGAAGGAAGAAGGCTTTCTCACCTTCTTCAGAGGGAAAATCTTATTTTTTTCCAGCTCCTTCAAGACTGGTGGTGTCAGTTTCTCATCAAGATCTGAAATCATGAAGAAATTTTAGAATGTTATTTATCTTCATTATATATTTTCATAATCACAAAACTGGCATCTCAGTTGTTGGTATTACAACTGAAGAAAAATTTCACTGATTCTTCTGTGATTGTGTTCTCATTTAACAACACATCAATCCCTGTGGGTCATTTTGTGTCATCTCCCAAAGAAAAAGAGATAAGGGACACAGGACTAGTGGAGAGGAGGAAAGAAAGAAACAGGAGGGCGAGGGGAAAAGCTGAATGACAGTCCAGTAACAGAACAAATTACATGCCCCTTTCCCCCACCTGCTGCAAGTTCAGTAGGCCCTTATCACCAAGCTGCCAACCAAGATTTTCTGTGTTATGTATGTCATTAATAGCATGTTTTTTTTGTCCAGTGACTTTTTTATTCAATAATATTTGAAAATACCAGAATATTTACACAGGAAAACTTTTTTGAAACTAAATAAATAGCAATAAATTTCTAAAAAATTCTTATTGTTTTTCTTTTAATTGTTTTGTAGAAGTTTACACATTAAATGATTCTGAATGGTTTAGGTTCACCCAATAATGGTATGTAACACATGTGTTTATAAAAAGATTCTTAAAGGAATGACCCTTGAGAGCCACATTACTTCTAAAAATGTCGAACAATGAGAAAATATTCAGACAGTATGTTTCTGTTTACTTACATCTGACTTTTGTTGCAGTCTTTAACAAAGATATCATAGGTCTTCCATCATCATCACTCTCCTCTGATTCTTCTTTCTTATCTTCTTTCTTCTTTTCCTCCTTACCCAGGCCAGCCCCACTATCATGTTCTACCACAGCCTTCTCCAGCTTTGCAGGAGCAAGATTTGTTTCTTTTCCTTCTGTAGTATTTTGTTCCTCAGTATCATCCTGTTTCTTCTTTTTCTTAGGTTTCTTCTTTTTTTTCTTTGGAACTGCTTGTTGTTGACTTTCATCTGAAGTATATACAGTTGACTCTCGTTATCTCGACCTCGCTTATCTCGAATAACCGCTTATCTCGAAGCGAAAATCTGGTCCCTGCCTATACATGAAAACCTAACAACAGATGGAAAATATTGTAGAAAAGAGGAGAAATTGCTCCTAAGGAGCAATTTCTCCTCTTTTCCACAATATTTTCAATATATCTCTACCTTCAAAAGTCCAATTACCTATCAGTTTGTTAAATGTGGTTAATCAAATTTTTTTTTCCTCAATTCTGCAAACCTGATATGTCGAACTACGGATATCTCGAAGTATTTCAGAGAGTCCCTTGGAGTTCGAGATAACGAGAGTCGACTGTACATGTATATTATTTGCTGCCATATAAAACAGAGTATTTTAAAGATTTAGACACCTCAACTTCTTACTATAATTAACCTAAAATTTGAAAAACTCACTGGCATGAGATAGTGAAATGTTAAATACAGTAACAAACTAGATTGCGCAGTCTATTGCACACCATCTCAAATTCCCAAGCTTTCGTCTCTAAGCAGATAGAAGGAAAACTTATGCTGCTCTCACATACCCTTGCAACTCTGTGACATAGCAAGTTTGGTTAAATACCGCCTGGTGGTTTAGGAGGAGATAGTGTGATGGTCGGATGGACAGACAGACAGAAAATAAATTTGCTCTTTCAGACCCTTACCACATGGGGAAGTCATGTAGCAAGTTTGGTTAAATTCAATTCCATCCAATGGTTTAGGAGGAGATAGCGTGATGGACGGACAGATGAAGGTGTTTACAATATCGCCATCGCTTTTTTTTTTAAGGAGTGGGGATAAAAACATATTAAATAGACAGGCTTTGTTCTGTTCTGCCATGCTTATCAAGCAATCTTTTAGTCTGTCTATATCATGCTTCTAATGAGTACTCACACCATATGTTTTTATTGAGAAACAAGAAAATTATCAATACTTTTCGGCTGACAAAAGTCCCTTATCTGGATTTACGGCACATTACTTGAACAGGAAATAAGACCTGTCGCCTAACAGGATAGCTCACTGAAAGTCACGCTTTGACTTAGTTGTGCAATGGCAAATTTTCAGATCCATAGCAGAAACATCAAAGTTCTAAGTCTGTGACCTTGACCCCAAGGTTATGGTCATGAGAGCTGATGCTGCTGCTAAAACTTTGAGACCAGTATCTATTACCATACCAAGTATAAACTAAATCCATCCAAAGGTAAAGAAGTAATGAGCTCTAAAAAATTAAAAACAAAAACTTAACAGAAGAATTCAAAGTCTGTGACCTTGATCCAAAGTTATGTTCATGAGAGCCGATGCTGCTAAAAACTTGAGACCAGTATCTATTACCATACCAAGTATAAACTAAATCCATCCAAAGGTAAAGAAGTAATGAGCTCCTAAAAACTTTAACACAAAATCTTTAACATCAAAATTCTAAGTCTGTGACCTTGACCCCAAGATCATGGGTATAGGTGCTGATGTTGCTGATAAAAACTTTAAAGCAATATCTTTCACCATACCAAGTCTCCAGTATATTTATCTGAAGGCAACCAAGTAATGATCTAAAACATTCAGTGCAAAAACTATCATAAAAGTTCTTAGTCTGTTACTTTGACCCCAAAGTCACAGTCATGTATGATGATGCTGCTGATAAAAACTTTTGACTAGTATCTATTACCATACCAAGTATGAACTAAATCTATCAAAAGGTAAAGAAGTAATGAGCTCCTAAAAACTTTAACACAAAAACTTTAACATAAGAATTCAAAGTCTGTCACCTTGACCCCAAAGTTATGGTCATGAGAGCTGATGCTGCTGCTAAAAATTTGAGACCAGTATCTATTACCATACAAAGTATAAACTAAATCCATCCAAAGGTAAAGAAGTAATGAGCTCCTAAAAACTTTAACGCAAAAACTTTAAAAGTCTGTGACCTTGACCCCAAGGTCACGGTCATGGGTGCTGATACTGCAGATAAAAACTTTAGCCCAGTATCTATCATCATACCAAATATGAACTCAATCCATAGACACATAAAAAAGTAATGAGCTACTAAAAAACTTTAACGCAAAAACTTCAACATTTGTGGACGCTGACGCCGTGGGTAGTAGAATAGCTTACCGGAATTTTTTGTTCCTGTGAGCTAATAATATGGTAAATGTCATAAAATTCTGACGGGACTGGACCTCCTGCAGAGTTCAGGCAAGTTTCCATGCCCTGTCTGTCACACTGGAGTGGGCAGCAACAGCATCTTCTGCAATGGCTGCAAGCACTGGGTGCACAAGAAATGCAGTGGGCTCAAGCGCTTGAAAAAAGACCCTGACTACAGATGTACATGGTGCCAGGGAACTGCATGCCCCTTAGATGGCAGACCACAGAAGGAAGTCTAGGTCGGACCTGACAAGCTTGAGGTGGTAGCTTCCTTTTGCTATCTAGGAGACATGCTCTCAGCAGCAGAAGGCTGTGAACTTTCAACCACAACACATGTGAAAACCACCTGGAAGAGGTTCAAGGATCTGCTACCAGCCCTCTCTTCATGCCACCTCTCTTTGAAAACATGTGGCCGTGTGTACAGCTCTTGTGTGCAGAGCGCATTGCTCCATGCCAGCGAGACTTGGCCATTGACAAAGCTGAACCTCCAGCATCTGCAGAGAAATGACAGGGTAATGATCAGACAGATCTGCAATGTCAGGCCCCAAGACATTGTCACCACCAGGTCCAATGAGCTACTTGTGTGGCTTGGCATTGAGAATCTGGACCTCATTCTGAAGGAGAGAAGACTCCGATGGTATGGATATGTGGAACGCTCAAATGGTTCAGTCAAGACAGCCTTTGACATACAGGTTGATGGAAAGCGTGGGCCTGGGAGGCCCAAAATGACATGGAAGCAGCTGACAGAGAGGGATTGCAGAGTGGAAGCTCTCGGTTATTAACCCTCATGATAGATGTACCTGGAGATCTGGTGTGAGATCTGCCATGCAGGCAGCAAGCCAGCTATCTGGAAGGGGGCCCACTGATATGGATGTTGCCCCTATACCTGCATGTTAATCAAAAATTTCCGATTATGATGGTATATGATGATGGAAATTTTGAATACCTTATTCCATACTTTTTTTGGTCTGTATTATTTTTTTTATGCATTTGTTACTTTAATTACTTAGTTGAACGGCAAACAGTATAAACCCTGATCCAGGTCTGCACTGTTTGCATATGCCATTATGTCAGAAACCTTGGTTTATGAAATTTTTGGACATTTAATATACATACTATTCAGCTCAATTAAAGCAGGATCTGATTGATGATGATGTGACAAGGACTGTTCATGCTGTCTGTCAGCTCCAGCAAGACCATTTTCACCTACATTCTTTCCATCTCCAGTATTATTCTGATCCTTTGAATTTCTTTTCTTCTTGCCCGTTTGTAATTCCTGGAAAAGAAATCAAGACTTTGGCACATGAATGCCACTAATGTAAAATGTTCAAACTCAGATGACAATATACAGATGTCCAAACTGAACAAGGGCTGTGCATTTGGCATAGCTCCAGATAAGGAGTACTGGTATCCAGATATATACCTTTCTCCATGTGCAGTAAAAAAGAAATGATGCTGTGGGTACCCATTAGAAGTGTGTTTGGTAAGCACAAAAGTCTTGTAATGAGTATCCACAAAATAGGTTTCTGTGGAGTAATAAGAAAAAATATCGGTATGTTTTGTTTGCAAGAATGCCTTATCTAGAGCTATAACTTACAAAAAAAATTTAGGTACATCCAGCAATGAGATTTAGATATTCCAAAAGAAAAATGGCTAAACTATTTATAAACAGTGGAGACCCTGATCAGACACCACATTCTGTGATGTTTGATCTGGGTCTGCACTGTTTGCCAATTACCCTTTTAGGGGTCTCCTGACTACAATGGGTTAATAACATGTCCAGATACACTTAGAATTTCTTTGGTTGTCTGTGCCTTATTTGACAGAGCAGATTATGAGAAGGCCTGTTTTTAGGCATACTGGTATTAAGGTATTAACCCTTGTCATGCTGAATGAATTAAGATGCCACACCCATTTCCAATTTTCAGACAATCAGATTACTTGATCCAAGTTGTTGATATAAATTCACATTCTGAATGACAAACAGTGCAGATCTAGATCAGTTGGCTTCTTCAGAAGCCAACTGATCTGAATCTACACTGTTTGCAAGGGTATATCTGGGTTCAGCAGGACAAGGGTCAATTAATAGATACAAGGTCAAAATATAGTCATGTGACTTAAATGCAGTCCATCTCGGTCTCTAAGCACATGCTACATGTATCTGAATATGACTACAGACAAACTTTGTCAAATCTGGCTATTCATGCTAATAGGATTTCTTGTTATGAGAAAACAAGGCAATTTCTTTTTGACTACAAGATGTAAGCCACTAAAACGCAAGTGGAGTTATTCGATTCTAGAATTGAACTATTTTTTTAACTATCAGCCATTTCAAACCACTAATGGATATAGAATAAGATAAACATATGTGGCTGAATTTACTGAAGTAAAGTCTATGACTCTCAGACTTTTTTCTCTTCTCTTTGTATTTTCTTGCCTATTTTTGCTCCTTTTCCCTTCTTCCTTTCTTTTTCTTCTTGCATATTTTTTCATACCTTTTTCTTTGCCAAGTTAATTGGGTAGGTCAGGGTGCTGGTTTAACCCCATTGTAGTCGGGAGACCCGTAAAAGGGTAACTGGCAAACAGTGCAGACCCAGATCAGATGCCACAGAATGTGGCATCTGATCAGGGTCTCCATTGTTTGCATTTAGCCATTTTTTTCTAGGAATATGTAAACCTCATAGCCAGACGTATAACAATGTACCTAAAATTCAAATTGAACTCTTCCAATATAGTGTGGGAGAGTCTATTCAGTATACAATGGGTTAAAAATGGCACATTAAAATCAGATTTTCGTGGACCAACTCTCTTTTTCTTTTTTTCTTCAACATTCTGAAATCTTTTGCCGTTCTTCTCCTGCAGTTTTACTTACTGATAAAAAAACACATCAACATCTTTATAATATGGTTCATTATAACACGGTTTTGGATACTACACGGTTCAAAGATGGATCCCAAAAATGTATAGATTATATAGAAAAATGACCATAAATGGTCATTTTTCTATATAATCTATACATTTATGTCTGCATATAAAACGGTTGTATAACTAACATGGTTTATGCTTTGGACCCCAAAAATAGTGTTATAAAGAGGTTGTGGTGTACCATGTATGACCCAACTCTGATGGCATGCTAAGGGAACATGATATACTTGCTAGATTTTCTGCCATGTTTTCAAAGGGAGGCAACTTTAATTTGACTTCTGGCACACCAAGTCCCTTCTGAAAAGTGGTCTACTCTAAAAGAATTTGCTCCCCTCTACAAAAGGGAGCAAAAAAAACTTTGATAGTAGTCTCCCTTGAAAGTATATCAATTCCTCCTTAAATACTATACGTGGTAAGAAGATTTATTCTTCATATGTTTCAAAGCAATTACATCAATTAAAATTATATTACTGAGGCAGGAAGGGGGCGCATTGCATTTGTGAAATTTTTGCAAATTTTTCTGCTTTCTTTTCCTCAAGTTTTTGGATATCTTTTGCACATATATAACAACCCTAATTATCAGCAATTATAATTACCGACTGAGAAGCTATGGATTATACAGGTAAGCGTAGAAGTGAAATTTGATCTTTTCTCTTCAAACTTTATCTTTTTCTTCTTTTTTTTTTTAATGATGACATGTACTCACTACAATGCAGTTTTTGCTTAAAATCATGGTTTGCAGTCAGTTCTGCATTTTCTTTTAAACTAACAACTAATGTCTACTGTACCATGTGGAATATCATTTGATCATTATGCTAAAGTCAGAACTTGAACCTTGAACTGACCACCATTCACATCGACTTTGAAGTAGCAATGCATACTTGTTCGTCTGTCATTACTGACAATGACCAATCCTACCAATGTGATGTGTTATTATTTATGTGTTCTAAGATGGCTGATGAGACCAATCTTAGCTCTAAACTGCCTGTTGCAGAAAGAACAAGAGAGGCCTGTTGGTGATGCCTTAGCTCTGGCTTTCCGCTGTGCACATTTCTGCTTGGCTTCGCTGATTCTTTTTGCTTCGTATTCACCAGCTCCCCTTTTTATGAGGCCTCGCCACTTTGTACGATCTTGTGCTATCTGTTCCCATGACTCTGTTGGTATGTTGAAGTCTTTATGGGAGGCTTTGAGGGTGTCCTTGTATCGCTTCTTCTGACCACCATGGGAGCATTTTCCTACTTGAAGTTCGCCATAGAGGATTTTCTTTGGCAAACATTCTTCAGGCATTCTGGTAACATGGCCTGTCCATCTTAACTGTGCTAATTTCAAAAGAGTATGTATACTCTGCATCCCTGCCCTTTTGAGGACTTCTGTGTCTGGAATCCTGTCTTGCCACTTGATCTTTAGAAGTTTTCTAAGACAGCTTGTATGGAAGTGGTTCAGTCTTTTGGCATGCCGTTGGTAAACTGTCCAAGTTTCGCATGCGTATAATAGTGTTGGCAGCACTACTGATCTATATACTTTCAGCTTTGTGTCAAGTCTGATTCCACTTCGGTCCCAAATACTTCCACGTAGCCGGCCAAATGCTGCACTAGCTTTGGCAATTCTAGCATTGACTTCATCATCAATGTGCACAACTCTAGACAATGTGCTTCCAAGGTAGGTGAACTTGTCTACCACTTGCAGTCGTTGACCTTTCACTGTGATGGTAGGCTCCTTGTAAGGCTTTCCAGGTGCTGGCTGATATACTACCTCAGTCTTTTTGATGCTGATTGTGAGATCATAGCTATCACATGAATCAGATACTTGATCCACACCTTTTTGCACTTTCTCTTCTGTTGGAGCACCCTTTGCCATGTCATCAGCAAAGAGGAACTCGTCTAGCACCTCTGTCTGCACCTTAGATTTAGCTTGCAACCTTCTTAGGTTGAAAAGTTTCCCATCAAAGCGATACCTAATAGGTATACCATTGTCACCATCCTGGAAAGCATCTGTAAGCATGGCAGAAAACATCATGCTGAACAGTGTTGAAGCTAGTACATAGCCTTGCTTAACTCCATTTGTCACAGGGAATGGATCAGAAAACTCGCCATCATTTTGGACTCTTGCAAGCATACCATCATGGAACTGCCGCACCACTGCTATGAATTTGGCAGGACAACCAAACTTTGCCATAATTTTCCAAAGTCTCTCATGACTGACTGTGTCAAATGCTTTGGTAAGGTCGACAAAGGTCATATAGAACCTACACATTCTCTTCCTGGCATTTTTCTGGAAGCAGTCGTGCTGTGAAGATCATGTCTATGGTTCCTCTGTTTTTCCTGAATCCACACTGGCTTTCTGGTAGAAGCCCTGACCATTCCAGGTGTTCATTCAATCGGTTCAGTAGGACCCTAGCAAAAATCTTCCCAGCAATTGACAATAAAGAGATGCCTCAATGATTGTCACAGACTTGAGGATTCCCTTTCCTTTTGAATAGGTGGACAATTGTTGCATCCTTGAATTCTTAAGGGATGGTGCTTCTTTTCTCCACATAATGTGAAATAACTCTGTCAGTTTCTCTGCAACTGAAGGACCTCCTGCTTTGTAGATCTCTGCAGGTATTGCATCTGATCCTGGACCCTTGCCAGATGACAGGAGTTTTATTGCTTTCACTGTTTCAGAGACGGCTGGGAGCTCATCAAGCAGTGGATTACATTCCACCTGTGGTAGTCTGTTGATAGCTTCATCATTGATAGATGATGGCCGATTAAGGACACCATCAAAGTGTTCAGCCCATCTTTTCAAGATAGCTTCTTTATCAGTCAGAAGACTAGTTCCATCTGCACTAAGGAGTGGGGTGGTTCCTGAGCTCTGGGGACCATATACTGTCTTGAGTGCATCAAAGAACTTTTTCATGTCCTTTCTGTCTGCAAAGGACTGGATTTCATCAGCCTTTTTTCTCAGCCAGGAGTCTTGCATGTCTCTGAGCCTCGTCTGAACTGTCTTGCATATGTTTGAATAGGCAGTCTTGCTAGATACTACTGAGCTGGTATTTCTGAGGTAAGCCTTGTGTTTTTGGTGTTTCTCTTCAAGGAGTCCCTGAATTTCTTTGTCATTCTCCTCAAACCAATCTTGGTGTTTGCGAGATAATGGTCCTAGGGAATCCATTGCTGAAGAGTGAATGGTGTCTCTGAAGATTGTCCAGCTCTAATCTTCATCTTCTGAACTGTGTTCCAGTGCATCTAAACGGCTGCAGAGATCGTTGACGAATGCTTGCCTCTTACTGTCATGTTTCAGCTTGGAGACATCTATTTCTTTGGCACCTTCTTGTCTTGTGGTCGTCGTACAGGCTGAATGCGCAAGTTGAGTTTGCTGACAATAAGCCTGTGATCTGTCCAACAGTCTGCACCACACATAGTTTTAGTCACTCTGACATCCTGTCTGTCCTTCCTTCGCACTATGACATAGTCAATGAGATGCCAGTGTTTGGAGCGAGGGTGCATCCATGTTGTCTTTCTGCGAGTTGGTAGACGGAAGACTGTGTTGGTGATCAGTAATTCATGCTCTGCACACTTCCTTAAAAGGAGGATTCCATTGCTGTTGCACTTCCCTACACCTTCAGATCCAATCACTCCTTCCCAGGTCTGGTGGTCTGTGCCCACTCTGGCATTGAAGTCCCCGAGGAGGATGTGTCTGACCGGGTTGCTGCAGAAATCACAGAATCCAAATCATCATAGAACTTGTCTTTGACCTCATCTGGGTTGGTCATTGTGGGTGCATAGGCACTTACAATTGTTGCATGCCTCTTGCCAGATAAGGGAAGTCTCAGCGTCATCAGGCGGTCATTTATGCCTTTGGGAAGTCCTTAGAGCTTGCTGACGAGGTGTGACTTGATGGCGAATCCTAGTCCTGCTTCACGCCGCTCTTCTTTCTTGCGTCCACTCCAGAAGAAAGTGTAGCCAGCACCAACTTCTTTTAAAAGCCCTTCTTATGCAAGGCGAGTCTCACTCAGAGCTGCAATCTCGACTTTGTATCTGTCAAGTTCTCTACCAACTAGAGCTGTTCTTCACTCAGGTCTGTCAGAACTAGAACTGTCTATTAGGGTGCGCACATTCCAAGCGCCGATGGTAAGAGGTATCACCTTCATCTTCTTTTTTCTTGTTTGACCGCCATGCTACATAAGACATTAAAGTTACTGCTTCTATATATGCATACAGTACTGAGAGAAGCCTTTTCTTCTGCCACTATTCAGTGATGTTGATTCCATCTTGGTCAGACAACCCTTGTCCTGCTGAACAAATTAAGATGCCACCCCCACTTCCAATTTTCAGCCAATCATGTGACTTGATCCAGATTGTTGACATAAATTCATATACTGAATGGCAAACAATGCAGATCCAGATCAGTTGGCTTCTTCAGAAGCCAACTGATCTGGATGTACACAGTTTGCAAAGGCAGAGTATATCCAGGTTCAGCAGGACTAGAGTTAAGATTAGCTAACAGAAGGTTATCAAATAGAGGTGTTCTTAACAACTTACAACTACCCATAACTACTTCAACCAATGGAAGGTCAATGTTGCAACTGTTTTTTGTTACTTTTTAACTACTTAATAAGATAATTGCTAGGCAAATGATATGCAAGAAGTTGCACAAATGAAGAAAAAAATTGTGGAAAAGACATGCCAAGTCTCACAAATGCAAAACACCGCAGAAAGGATATGGGAAACTATTTTCCCTGATTCATGAGGAAGAAAAAATATCAGAAAAAGACACATTTTTTTTTATTAAACAAGACCAAATAAAGAATAAGATACATGCTGTCTCATGGACCTTCATTAAAAGTTATGATAATAACAAGAATTCCGCGGAAGGCGTCATCGCACCTGCTGGGGCAAAAGTCACAGGAGCCACAATCAGAATGTGGTTATTAAATAAGTTTATTTCATTCTTGGCAGTGCTTAGTTGGAAAACTGGGTTGAAAAAATGTAGACAAAGTGCCTCGTGGGGCACATATATTCCAGGCCAGTGCCATTCCCTCTAATGGCTATATTTTCAGCACTGACTTTTCGTATTATACAGCCCAATGATAATGGAACGTCGACGTAAAATGTGTAAAAGTCACTGGAGCGTGAAATATAGGTCCAGGTCACGGGTCAAGGTAACTGCTAATTCAGTAGATCAAGGAGAAGCAGTATACAAGGTATGGTGGTTGTAGGCCTTATAGTTGAGGATTTATCAAACATCAACGTAAAATGTGTCAAATATAGGTCAAGGTCACCAGGTCAAGGTGCCTGCCAAGTGAGTGCAATGAGGTGAAGCACTATGCATGGTTTAGTGGTTGTAGGTCTTATATTTCAGGAGATACCGAACATCAACGTAAAATGTGTCAAAGTCACTGGAGTGCAAAATTAGGTCAAGGTCACCAGGTCAAGGTACCTGCCGAGTCAGTACATCGAGAAGAAGCACTATATAAGGTTTGGTGGTAGAAGGCCTTACAGTTGAGGACATATGGAAGGGCGACATAAAATGTGTAAAAGTCAATGGAGCGTGAAATATAGGTTAAGGTCACCCAGTCAAGGTACCTGTGGAGTCCGTACATTGAGGAGAAGCACTATGCAAGGTTTGATGGTTGTAGGCCTTATAGTTGAGGAGATAGTGAACATCGACGTAAAATGTGTAAAAGGCACTGGAGCGCAAAATATAGGTCAAGGTCACCAGGTCAAGGTACCTGCCGAGTCAGTACATGTAGAAGAAGCACTATGCAAGGTTTGGTGGCTAGAGGTCTTACACTTGAGGAGATCTGGAACGTTGAAGTAAATTATGTCAAAGTCACTGCAGCCAAAATATAGGTCAAGATCACCAGGTCAAGGTATCTGCCGAGTCTGTACATTGAGAAGAAGCACTTTGCAAGGTTTGATGGTTGTAGGCCTTATAGCTGAGGAGATATTGAACGTCGACGCAAAATGTGTCAAAGTCACTGGAGCGCAAAATATAGGTCAAGGTTCCCAGGTCAAGGTACCTGCTGAGTCAGTACATCTAGGAGAAGCACTATGCAAGGTTTGGTAGTTGTACGCCTTATAGTTGAGAAGATCTGGAACGTCAACGTAAATTGTGTCAAAGTCAATGGAGCACAAAATATAGGTCAAGGTCAACAGGTCAAGGTATCTGCCGAGTCAGTACATTGAGAAGAAGCACTTTGCAAGGTTTGATGGTTGTAGGCCTTATAGTTGAGGAGATATCGAACGTCGACGCAAAATGTGTCCAAGTCACTGGAGCGCAAAAAATAGGTCAAGGTCACCAGGTCAAGGTACCTGCCGAGTCAGTACATCTAGGAGAAGCAATATGCAAGGTTTGGTAGTTGTACGCCTTATAGTTGAGAAGATCTGGAACGTTAACGTAAATTGTGTCGAAGTCAATGGAGCCCAAAATATAGGTCAAGGCCACTGGGTCAATGTACATGCCAAATCAGGAGGTCAGGGAGATGTGTCATGCAAGGTATGATGGTTGTTGTAGAGTAGTAGTTGATTAGAATACTAACTTTGACGTAAATGTCGAACTTCGACATAACAGAACTGTTAACAGACGGACAGACAGACGGACGAACTGACAGACGAATGGAAAAGCAGGCACCTATGTCACAAAGTCAGGAGGTCAGGGAGATGTTTCATGCAAGGTTTGATGGTTGTTTAGTCTTGTAGTTGATTAGAATACTAACTTTGACATAAATGTCGAACTTCGACATAACAGAACTGTTAACAGATGGACAGACGGACGGACGAACGGACAGACGAATGGAAAAGCGGGCACCTATGTCGCAAAGTCGGGAAGTCAGGGAGATGTTTCATGCAAGGTTTGATGGTTGTTTAGTCTTGTAGTTGATTAGAATACTAACTTTGACATAAATGTCGAACTTCGACATAAATGTTGACAGACGGACGGACGAACAGACAGACGAACGGAAAAGCGGACGCCTATGTCACAAAGTCAGGAGGTCAGGAAGATGTTTCATGCAAGGTTTGATGGTTGTTTAGTCTTGTATTTGATTAGAATACTAACTTTGACATAAATGTCGAACGTCGACATAAATGTTGACGGACGGACGGACGGACGGACTGACGGACGGACGGACGGACGGAAAATCGGACGCCTATATCGCACCCTGCTACAAGCAGGTGCGATAAAAATGATGATGAAAAACCAAAATAGTGTCACTTAGCCCATTAGATAGCATGTGCCTTGTATTGTTCAGAAAAAAAAATGTCTGTTTCCATAGGAGCAATTATTTAGTCATTTAATCAACAGCAAACACTTAGCGACAGACAATGCTTTAATTATAATTTGTCTTAAGTCTATCATAATATGCAATACTATTCTCAGAAAAGGAGTTTGTGGTTGAGCAGGTGAGGTTTTGGGTAGATTCAAGAGGTTTTGGGTAAATTCAGGGATTTGGAGATTTTCCTGCCATTCCAAGAAAGTACCTTTTTAATATCTACTGGTCCTAGTTTTTCGTCTAGTTTGCTTTCCAAACTTTGCATGTTTAGCATACGTTTTAAGTTGGCCTCTATCTCTTTTACATCCTGTTTCTCTGCCATGGTGCAGGTTTCAGATCTGTAAAATAACAACAGCATGTAATCTATCTGAAAAGAGCATGAATAAGTAAAATAGCTCCAGATAAGGTGCTAAACTACAGGGCCTAGTTGTTCCAAGCATCGTTAGTTTAACCATTCTAGTAAGTACAAGATCTAATTCACAGGTATTTTTCTTGACAAAATGTGAGTAGCTACTAACATTTTTTCAGTAAAAATATTAGCATATATGCCATATTTAATGATCAAAGTTTTAACAATATGTTTACTAATGACATTGTTAGTTTTGAACAACTTGGTCCTGATATTGTTTCTTATTTGTTGACAAAAACATATGTTGTCTGTAGTGCTTCTAATGAGTACATACAACATATGTTTTTGTTGACAAATAAGAAAAATATTTACCTGATACCCTGCTTATTTAGAGCTATGAAGTAAAACTACTTCAGCAAGTAAAATGCTGTTAACTGTTTTAATGGAATACATTCTTAATAAAGAAATTATTTAGTTTCATTATTTTTATTCAAT
Organism: Anodontia alba; assembly: GCA_964016985.1. NCBI lineage: Eukaryota > Metazoa > Mollusca > Bivalvia > Lucinida > Lucinidae > Anodontia > Anodontia alba. Next base: position 7,317,506 of record OZ024825.1, on the reverse strand, counting down.
TTCCTTGAACTGGCAACTATAATCTGTATCAATCTGGCATGATGACAGCTCCAACTCAAATGCAAGTAAACAAGATCAGACAATGAAATATAACATATCTTAATATGTCACTGTCCGTTACAACCATAATTCAACATGTGCTTAACACTGTTGCGACCTGTCCAATTAGCAGTTCATTTGTACTGCCTAGACTCAACTGTACATGTCTTGGTTTCTGGCCTTTCCATTTTCAGTTCTGACTACATGCCAAAAGCATCTGTGCAGGAAAAAGAATATCTATCTGGTACACTTCAAAGTGAAAACAAGGTTCATTTGCATAATTATGGTCACCACAGCTATTCATCATCTGTTACTCAAGCTTCCCAGACAGATTTTTAGAAAACATGCTCTCCTTGGTCGACAGACCACAAAGGGAAGTCCAAGTCAGACCTGACAAGCTGAAGGTGGTAGATTCCTTTTGCTACCTAGCAGAAATGCTCTTAGCATCCGATGGCTGTGAACTTTCAACCACGACACGTGAGAAAACCGCCTGGAAGAAGTTCAAGGAGCTGCTACCAGTACTCTCTTCCCACCACTTCTCTTTCAAGACACATGGCCGCCTGTACAGTACTTGTGTGCGGAGCACAATGCTCTATGCACATGCTGACTTGGCCATTGACAAAGCCAAACCTCCAACGTCTGCAGCGGAATGATAGGGCAATGATCAGACAGATCTGCAATGTCAAGCCACAAGACATTGTCACCACCAGGTTCAATGAGCTACTTGCGTGGCTTGGCATTGAGGATCTGGACCTCATTCTGGTATGGACATGTGGAACGCTCCAATGGTGCAGTCAAGACAGCCTTTGGCATATAGGTTGATGGAAAGCTTAGGCCTGGGAGGCCCAAGATGACATGGAAGCAGCTGATAGGGACTGCAGAGAGCTGAAGCTCTCAGCTATCAACCCTCATGGAAGATATACCTAGAGATCTGGTGTGAGATCTGCCATGCGTGCATCAAGTCAGCTACTTGGAAGGGGGCCCACTGATATGGATGTTGCCCCTGTACCTGCACGTTAATCAAAAATCCGAAGATGATGATCTGTCCTAGGTTTCTGCATGAAAGCCTGTCTCTGGACTTTCCCCAGCTTGATGATGTCCTCCACACTGGTGAGGTCCCAAGCTGAGGATGCAAATTCCAGGATCCAAGTGAGGTATATGCTGTACTCTTGATGTCCATGGTACATTCTCCAAGATTGCATCAAGAGTTCTGGAAGCCTTGGCAGCTACCGTGTCAATATGGTTGTGCCAGGTGATGTTGTCACTGATGGTGATGCCGAGATATTTACCGCTGTCAACAACTTTGACTGTGTGACTATGGAGCCTGTATTCAGTATATCTTTCATTGTGTTTATTAGTAATGATGCTGATGACCTAGCATTTCTCAGGGTGGAACTTCATTTGCCATGTTCATTACCATTCCTCCAAGGCTTGAAGATCTTGGTGGACTGACTTTACAGACCCCCACTACAAGAACTGACATTTACAAGGACTCATTCTTCCCTCAATTCAAAATCTTTATCAATGTCTTCAGGATGCAAAAGAGGCAGCATAAAGGGATCTTGTTTTTGCTGATATTAAATGCTTTGAAATCGTCATGTTTTGTTTGATTCTGCATCAATTATATCTATTTTTACAGTAATTGTCCTAAAGGGGTAAGTTGTAAGTGTTAAATAATTGCCATTTTTTTGTGTAAAGCTACCTCCAAAGATAACTGTCATGCACAGCAAAACATTATATCTACTTTTTTCTGCATAGGTAATGTTCAGCAGAATGTCACATGTAAGCCACCATACCTTGTTTCTAACTTCAAGGTTCCACGGGAGATAATGATGTCATCGAAAATTCTTATCGAGAACATAATACGCTACTTTTCACTGGTTCAGTGTGACCTCATAAACTTTATCATATCCGATCAACCGTAAATGTGTCAAGATGACTGAAATTTATTGCGAATGGAAAGTAAAATGATGCAAGTATCTCATAATTGTAGCAGGTATTTGATTCCTTGCCGTAATGCACTTTAGAGACTTTCTCATTGATAAACTATCGAGAACTTGAGTACTCCAGGATATAGAAATTGCATCTATGTCAGACCAATTTTTGACAGTAAATTTAATTCTAGTGTAAATATTGGAGAACAAAACACGGAAACAGAAAAGACAAATGGTTTCTGATAAGATATGGTCATTCAGAACAAAATATTTTCATTTAAAATAAAATGACTCAACTCTCATAAGACATGCCAAGCAAAAAACGTCTTTCTGAGTGATGTCGAAAGGACAGTAGGTTTGTTCAGAATCAGAATATTTTACTGGTGATACATCAATAGACAGTCATTCACCAGGGCCAATGACTGCAAAGACTAGCCTCTAGATCTCACAAGTGATGTGAATCTAGCGACAGGGTCCTCAGAACTTTCAGCAGAGGAGATTATAGCTGCAGGGAGTGCATTCCAATCCCTAATGGTGTCTGGAAAGAAACTGTACTTATAAATGTCAGTTCTAGCATATGACACTTGAAATGCCACTGGATGCTGATTCCTACCGTGCCTATTTGGGGGTTGAAGGTCGTCACAAGGTATACTCGCTCTACCTTTCAGACCTTTGAATAGCAATATGAGTTTACTAACTTTGCGTCTCTTGTGAAGAGACTCCCACCCTAACTGTTCAAGAATGCTGGTCTTACTTCCAGTTTCAAAGTTGTAGTTTCCAGTCACAAACCTAGCTGCACGATTCTGAACCTTTTCTAGTTCTTCCTGGACTACTATTCCACGTGGGCCTCAAACAAGGCTAGCATACTCCATGATTGGTCACACCAACCCCTTGTATGCCATCTCCTTAACATCCTGGGGTCATGGCAATAGATTACGTCTTAAGAAACCAAGAGTTCTGTTTGCTTTTGTGCAAACATTGCTTACATGCATATTCCATTTCAAATCCTTAGAAATTGTCACACCAAGGTACATGTATTTAATATCATCCACATTTTCGAGGACTGTTCCTTCTAAGTAAATTGCATTGATCTTTTTGATCCGCTTCCTAGTAAGCTGCATAATGTTACATTTCACAGACTGAAATCTCATACCCCATTTCCTGGACCATTTGCCCATTTGATCAATATCCTTTTGGAGTTTCAATGTGTCTTCAGTCTGATGATAGCAGACAGTCATCAGCGAACAAACAAATCTCAGATTCTATTCCAACCATGATGTCATTTATATACAAGGAAAACAACAGTGGACCGAGAACAGTGCCCTGCAGCACACCAGACAAATCAGGTGCCCATTGAGATTTTGCTCTATTAACTACAACCCTTTGTTGCCTGTTGCACAGATATGAATCAATCCATACTAGGCCTGTCACGTGTATAGAAATCTCTACATGTGTACACGAAATTTCATAAACGAAACGATTTCGTTTAACCGGGAATCTGTTACATACCAGTTTACAAGGAAAAAATTATGAAATAAACACACAATCTTTAGCTGTAAGGCTGTATTTCCATCTCAGATAGGAATATTTCTGTTGTGGTTTCCAAAATCTTTTTATCCAAGGCTGTACAACTATGTTCTATTCAAAGGCACTCCGTTTTTACAGAACTAATATCCATTTATGTGTGTCACAATGTATTTACTAATTGACAATTACTTTTGAGCACACCGCTAAATTTGTGTATTGACAAAGCTGCTTTCTGATTGCTGCAAAATTTGAGGGGTCATCTCAAACATAACCATTGTGGACTGTGGATGCGTCAAAACGGCCAAATGCGTGTGTGTTCGGCTTTTGCACAATTTTGGGTTTTCCATCATTGACTTCAGTCTTTACAGACTTATGTACATGTTTCAAATGATTGGACATAGTCCCAGTGCTGCCTCCCGAGTATGACACTTCAACTTTACACGTTACATTTGACCTTCTTGCCATTGGGGGTGGAGATAACAGAAAAATATTGCCAAACTGGCGATCTCAGGTTTTTATTAGAGGCAGCTATTATGAGAGAGAAAGAAAAAAGGAAGTGACGAATGAATGAGGTAAGATTTTATTGATGATGTCATTACTGATCATGTGTCAATCATGTGCTTCATGTAAACAAACTGTCATTTTCGTAACCGTTTCCTACACAAACACTACACGCTTCCGGGTACACGTTTACACGTGATAGCCCTAATCCATACTAAAGTTTTTCCACTTATGCCATATCCATGGAGTTTGCATTTCAGAAGTTCATGCGGAGGAGTGTCAAAGGCCTTCTCGAAGTCCAGTATAAATGTATCTACTTGACCTCCTGCATCCAAAATTTTGGCCCAATCATTTATTACTGTGATCAACTGAGTTTCACAGCTACGATTCTTCCTGAAAGCATGTTGCCTGTCTGACAGAAGCTTGTGCTCATCAAGATGAGCCATAATATTTGTACATACAATGTGTTAAAGCATCTTCCAAGGAACACACGTCAAGGACACTGGGCGATAGTTACTTGGTAAAGCTCTGTCACCCTTCTTATAAAGTGGACAGATGTTAGCCAAAGACCATTCCTTGGAGATTTCACCCTTATCAAGAGATTGTTGGAACAAATTAGCAAATACAGCACCAAGTCCTACCGCAAGTTCTTTAAGGACTCTAGGATGAAGTTCATCAGGTCCCAAAGCCTTTGACATATTTGAGGGATTTAAACCCTTCATCAATTTTATAACACTTTCATTTGAAATGTGAATGTCGCTCATAGGTGGAGCTGACTTCTCAAGTAGAGGGACCTCATTTTCCAAAGTTTTGGAGACTACATCTGTAAACTGACCATTGAACTCCTCAGCCTGCTCAGTTTCAGACTCAGCCAAACCATTACCATTTCTCCTTTTGAGAGGAGGGATACCCTGATTGTCTTTCCTTTGACAGTTGGTATACCCATAGAAGTCTTTGGGGTTAACCTTAATGTCACCAACCAATATGTTAACATACAAATAATGCTGCTTCTTGATATCAGCTTTGATTCGCTGTCTCAGTTTCTGAAACGAAACTTAGATCTGAGTTTACTACTGCCAGTCTTTTTTGCCTTTGCATGTGTTTTATTTCTTTTTATAATATTCCTTCTAATCTCTGATGTAATCCAACGGACGGAAGCTACCGATCTGCTTGTCTTAGAGGAAATGTACTTATCTACAGCCTCCTGTATGAAGGATGTTATCAAATTGAAGATTTCCTGAACAGATCGAGAACCAGAATGAGGTCGGGTATGAAAGCCACGGCCAAGCTGCCGAGCCGAGCCGAAAAAGCCGAGCTTGATATAGTGTTTTCTTGAATTTGTTCAAACAAGTTCAAGATACTTATATCTTTTAATCTCATATTACCATATATGTAAAATGCTGTATTCAAAATTAAAATTTGTATAATTATTTGCTTTTTTTATGAGGTAATATCCAATTTTCCATTCAACAAGGGTATGAAAGCCACGGCCGCAAAAGGGATATATTTGGACCATTTTGTGAACAAATGGCGATATTTTAAAATCTGAGTATCTGACAGAGGTTGTAAAAAGATATTTAAAACAGCTTTGAATCATTATAACATGCAGAAACTGTTTATGTTTCCCATAATTCTTCTTTTTCATCCAAATATCGAGGATCGGCAGGATCTAAATATAGAACTGAGAAAACTAAATGAAAATAATCGAAACGGAAAGCAAGAGCATTGAAAGGGCCTAAACTTAACAATTACATCTAATACCAGTATGATGACCAGCATTAATGGGAAAAGCTATCAAATTTGTTATAGATGTGGAGTCATAAAAGACTTTATTATAAGATCACTTAAGTCTTTAGGCCCTTTCAACCGTTTCGGTTATTTTCGTTTAGTTTTTAAGTCTATTCTATTTTTAGATTCTGCCGATCCTCGTTATTTGGAGGAAAAAGAAGAAAAGTGGGATATATAAACAGTTTCTGCATGTTATAATGACTCAGAGCAGTTCTAAATATCTTTTTGCAACCTCTGTCAAATGCCCAGATTACAAAATATCGTCATTTGTTTACAAACTGGCCAAAACATATCCCTTTCGCGACCGTGGCTTTCATACCCCTGTTGAGTGGAAAATTTAATATATAGTCATAAATAAGCAAGTTATTGTACAAATTTTAATTGTTAATACAGCATTTTACACATATGGTAATATAAGATTAAAAGAAATAAGTATCATGAATGCGTTTGAACAAAGACAAGAAAACACTATATCAGGCTCGGCTTTTTCGGCTCGGCAGTTCGGCCGTGGCTTTCATACCCGACCCCAGAATGACCATTGAAATATTTATCCTTTGCAAAGTTTGGCGAATCTTGCCTCATCGTCAAAGTCACCCTTCTGATACAAATAAACCTTTACGCCATGGTTTCTTCCTTGGAAAGATGTTACTAGCAATTACTGCTTGAAACTGGGAGTATGACTGGAATACTGGAAAAACTAAAATGGGCGTCTCTGGTGAGAGCTAGGGACTAACTTCCCATATTACAGGACCTGATGAATGAATATCATCAGACATGTCACCAGTAAAATCAGATTTGACTACCACACATAGCACTTCCCATGTTGGGCAGAACAATGTTTCCTTTAATACTTTCAAATGTAAGAATTTACGTTTTTTTAACCTTGTCCCTTTATCATGTAAGTATGTGTGTAGCTTCTTAGTTAAGACTCTCTGTAAACATGTTAAAAAACTATCTTTTTTCGAAGAAAAGTTAAAAAATTAAAAGTGAAAATAGAACTCTAGGACGCGTCCATCTTGTAGACTGGTTCTTTCGGGATAGTTGAATAGAATAGAACAGAATACTTTTATTAAACCAAAATGGGCCATCTCTGGCATATAAAACAATGAACACAAACATAGCCAAAAGAGCTGGGTGGCCTAGTGGTAAGTGCACTCGACTTTCAAGCGGGATATCGTGGGTTCGAATCCCGCTCGGGTCGAGACAATTTTCAGATCATTATTACGCCTAGCTCACTCGACGTGCCCTGGGTTGAGTATAAAGTGGACAGGGCGGCGCTTGGTGATAGACAGCGGCACCAAGTGTGCATGGGTGATCCATGAAAGCAAGGCTGTACAAATACATCTACATCATAGCAATCGCCGCTGCCTCTATGTGCCTCGGGTGCCTGGTAGCGTTAAAAATCCGCACAACAACAACAACATAGCCCGCACAACAACAAAACAAGAGTTGGCTGGGTGGTCTAGTGGTTACTGGTTAGTGTACCTGACTTTCAAGCGGGAAATTGTGGGTTCGAATCCCGCTCGGGTCGAGACAATTTTCAGATCATTAGTACGCTTAGCCGGGTTCCCCTAATTAGCGAAAAGGAGTTTTTTGGACGAAATGGAGATTTTTTTTACGAAATGGAGCCACACAAAATATTTATTACAAACCTGTATGTTATAGCTAGTTTTTTTTTTTTTTTTTTTTTTTTTTTTTTTTTTGTTTCTTTTCATTAATTATCGAAGAGCAATTAACGTAAATGACATATTTTATCTGATATTCCGATTGATAGAAGCGAAATGGGTAAGAATTGTATTATTAACGGATATTTTTTACGTGGCGAAATGGATTTTTAACGAAATGGGGATTTTTACGAAATGGATATATGTTAAACTAGCATTTTTTTTATTAATTATCAAAGAATAAATAAGGAAAATGACATATTTTATCTGATTTTCTGAACGAAGTGGAGTTTTTTTTAATGATATGAAGTTATTTACGAAATGGAGCCACAAAACTTTTATATACATCAAAAGTGTGTTTTTGCTAGTTGTATTTTTTTTTTTTTTTTTTTTTTCCATTAATCATTAAAGACAGTCAAGGAAAATAACATTTCTATCTTGTTTGCATATGATTTTCTGAATCATAATTGAAAGGGGAAAGAATTTTACACTTACATTTTTTTTTTTACGTTACGAAATAGAGGAGACGTCTTTCTTTTCTATGTATGAGCTTATTGTTACGAAATGGAGCCATGAAATGTCACATTTCCAACTACAAATTGGATCTAATGCGACCCCCAAGAAATAGACCAGCCTGCGCATTTGCGCTGTCTGCTCATTGTCTTTGCTGTTCGCTGTGCTTTCCTTCAGAATTTTCAGAATTTTTACTAGTGATACGTCTAATGACATTCATTATTCTTAGGATCCTGTACCAGAAGATGTGGTTGCTGCTGATGCTAACCACGCCCAAATGTTTTATATTAAAAGTAATTTTTGTACAAAGAGGCTATAGTATGTATATAAGAAAAGCTCAATACGTTTTAGCAATTTATTAAGAAAAGAGATTCTGTTTCTAGGCGAGTGGCGTTGACCCAGATAAGCGTAAGCATACGCATCCATGCATTGTGATCAGGATCTATGCTAATCATCAGCTTGAAAAGTATGTTCCTTCCTGTCAAGTTAGCCGAAGGATAAAAATTTATCCTTAGTTTCCAGCTGGTACCGCGCAAGAATAACTTTGCTGTAAGTTTCACATCTATTTAGAATTTGACCGCTGCTATTACGACTCGTGGAGGTGTGACTAATACTTGTTGTTATGGGATCATAAAAATTATGGGTTTTTTTTTCTCATAATTTTATGGCAACCATTTACCAGCCTGTTTTTTTTTTTTTTTTTTTTTTTTTTTTTTGTTTGTTTTTTTGTTTGTTTTTTTTTTTTTTTTTTTTTTTTAGATTAAGGATAATTCTTCACAATGAAATGTTTCCTTTAATTACATCACATGCAGAACTATCCCTATCCGTTTCCAATGCATATCTTTACAATTATTATTAATTTAATACAAATCTACACTGATACAGATATATAAATGGCCGCACTAAGTGAAAACTGGCCTTACAGCATATGCAAAAAGCGCATGTGCATAGTCTGACCATGGTTTGTGCATTTCTCAGACATAAGATCTGGAGATTGTTAATTCTATATAACGAACGGTGTAGAGCCAATCCAGACCTCACGGTTCGCATATACTCGAAGACCACTTTTTGCTTGGTGTGCCTTAAATTATGACATATACATGTATAACATTACAATTTCAAGTGATCTTACTGCAGCAACGTAAATGGAAATGTCATATGTGCAGCAGTTATTCAGTGTCAGTTTGTTCTGTGCTACATGCGGTAGCCACAGCCTGACCACTTGAGGTGACCAGTTGCATCCCGAACCATAACTTTTCTTAAAGTTGTCACTGCTCAGCATCCCATTATTTCAAACGGAGTTTAATGATACATGGTTGAGGGTGCCAGTGGGGTTCCCTCAAAATGAGTAACCAGACAAATTTTATTTTGCTAAATCGGTAAATAAGTCAGTAAATTTTTCAGTTAAAATTCGCTAATCTCTAAATTTTTTACTCAAACACTCTCTAATCAGTAGGAACAAAATCACCATTCAGTAAAATTTTATTTCCGGAAAATTAGCTAATTAGTAAACTCATTACTAAAATCCTGTAATAAATAGAAACGATACGGTATGCAATATATATATATATATATATACATATATACATATATATATATATATATATATATATATATATATATATATATATATATATATATATATATATATATATATATATCACTGTCTACTCAGTACACGATTCAGATGTAATTCATAAATCAGTTCCCGAAACTCCAAAAGTTCTGTTTGTTTTTGTTGGTAATATCCAAATGTTTTCGTAACACGCGGGTGACTTGAAAAGCTAATCTTAGTGCTTTTCATACGTTTGTTCAACTTGCGCTTGTTTGGTTTTGTCTGTTTCCTCTTCCTCTTGCTGTCTGGGAAGGGCTGCGGTTTGTGATTGTGGCACTCCCTGGAGTTTCCTTTTAACTTTTTTTTTTTGAGTCCAGAAGCAGTTGTACACACAACTCGGGAGATTCTATAACGTGGTTGATTTCACTGGAACAATTAAACAAGGTTCTTAATTTACAAACATACGGTGTTTTGATGGGTTTTAACATTTCACAAGTGACAATAAAATGTTCTCTAGCTTCTGGTTGCTTTTTACAAAGAGCACATTGAGGATTAACTTTAAATTGATTAAACCTTGCCCTTTTGGATTGCAAAGTGTATGTTCCTGTCAGCAATCTAGCCTTCATTCCTGTCCTCCTGACATCAATGGTACTATTGTTAACATATGCATAGATTTGATGGACCTTACCAACTTTTACAGAATTGGAATTTAGGTATTTCAGGGAGGACTTACTGGCAATATTCTCCTTCCACAGAGTTTCAGTATGCTGATGAATACTTAAATTTACTTGCTCTTTCCATTTGTCTTTTGTGGGGGTATTAAAAAGTAACATGAAGGGAGTAAAGGTCTAATATGTTCCTGGCATTTGAGAAAAAAAACAACAACAAAAAAAAAAACAAAAAAACAATTGTCATTGGGTAATTTAACGGCTAGCTGTCTGACTGCTATGTCATATTCAATACAATGGGGGTCTCGGGCAATGTTGCAGAACAACGTCAAGACACTCTTATTGATACAGGCCTCAACGGGGAGAAGACCGAGCAACGCCATAGCAGCAGAATTTAAGGTTTTGATAGGTAATCCCTGCAGCTGCTTAGCAGATCTTACTTGGAAGGTGTATAATGAGTTCAAATCTTTTTTTTTTTTTTTTTTTTTTCTTCAAATTATGGACCTCTTAACCATACGCCAGCCTGGGAATCTCATATTTTCTCCACATATCAGCCTTTATGCTCTGCTTGATACCGGACCTACCATGGAAGCCTGTCCCCATGAAAGAATATGCTGTCCTGAGTCCCAATGTTATTTTTTCTTCAATGTTTGGATTACAATTTGAGTTTCGACAGATGCCAAGATGAACAGTTTGGTCCACTGTTGGGACCTTTTCGCCATATAGGGTTATGGAGGGAGTATCAAGAGTATTATTAGGTACCACTACAGTTTTCGTAGGGTGAAGTGTGCATTGTTCCCGGTTAGCATATGCCTCAGAGGTACCCACCATTGGTTGGAGTTCACTCTTGGTTTCCGTCACAAAACACAGATCGTCGGCACATGTTACGTGAGGGATTTTCACACCCAGTCTTCTTCCCTGTAAATTTGTCTTCAATCTCTAAAAGAAGGGGGTTGTTGTATCTCTTGTAGTGAGTTGCAGATAAGATGCCACCTTGTCTGACACCTTGTTTAATAATGAAGGAGGAAGAGAGGAAACCATCCCAATTGACCCGAGCAGTCATGGTATTATATAGGTCCTTCAAGAGAAGTCAATCGTCACCCGCTATGCCATCAAAATAAAGTTTGTGCAATAAAACCTGATGGTCCACTACATCAAAAGCTTTCTGCACGTCAAGTGCAGCAATGTATATAGGTTTCTTTTCATGCTTTGACTCGTTAATGCATTCACTCAAAATGAGGGCAGCATTGATAGATGAGGTTCTCTCTGTGAAAGCTTTTTGAATTGACTGGGAATGTTGTAGAAACTGATTGTGCCGTTTGTTTAAAATATACTCTAAGACTTTACGAAGAATAGGAGTGACAGATATGCCCCTGTACTTTGTGGGATTAAATAGATCACCCTTCTTATAGATTGGAGTGAGGAGCCCTTCCTTCAGGATCTCTGGAACCTTCTTCGACTTGAAAATGTTATTTAGACAAAGATACCTCAATATATTTAGAGCAAAGTGTAAAATGCTCACTTGTAAGACCAAAAGAATCTGCTGCTTTGTTATTTTTTTTTTTAAACGTTTCAGGGCTTTTTGGATTTCAGATAGTGAAGTTGGATTGGACTGTTCTGTATATAGGTAAACAACACGGCTGCGGGAACAGATTAGTAGCACGAGCACCTGAAGAATAGCCATTCAAGCAGGCGTGTTAGAGAACCAGTCAATCAAAATGGTTACCCCCGTACGACTGTCAGAAAGAAATCCTGAACGTTTTGAATATTTCTATCATTTATAAATAAAATGTTTCAAAGTGCGGGTTTATTCCGCGATGTCTCATGTCCTTACTACATATTTGGTCTCTGTGAAAGGCCGTACTGCCATTTTAAACATTCAAAACACGACGGAGCGAAAGGTATCCATTTCGTTCTTAAAAAAAAAAAAATAATAATAAAAGTGTATTTCATTATTGCGCAATCATTAGCAATATTTGGCTTGATATGGAAGACATTAGTGGTTATATTTCATCTGATGCATTTTACTTGTTAATACATTTGTATAATGTGAGATGCACTATCCCTTCATCCTTGTTGACAAGTCAGGAGCAACATGAATTTGATAATGGTTGAAAGAAAAATAATATAAAAAAGAAAAATCACTACAATAACGGACCCAATAATACCCTGACTTGTCACTAACGGAACTGCCAAAATATGTTGACGGCTTGATTTTAGTGCTATTTCACAGCACTATGATCATTTAAAATGATTTTGGATTATAACTGGTTGTAATAAATTGTTTTTAATAGGTTTGATTAAAAAATCAGTTACAGTTGATAAAATTGAAGCTATACTATCATTTTGGGTGAATTTCTGACGATTTTCTGCTAAAAATAGCTAAAATGGGTACCTAGGTTTCTTGTTGATGTTTACATAAAAATGTTTGATTTTCCTTAAATATAATGCTGCAGTCTTAGAGGTAATATATTGAAATATAGCTTTTTGAAAACAAATCTCAGATATTTGGTGACAGATGAGCATTTAAACTTCATCATACAAAATTATGAAAATTCAGACAACATATTTCCAATAAATACAATACCTGTACCATAGTCACTAGTCCAGTGTATATTGGGTCCCAAGACAATAACAATATTTTATTGCCAAAATTAGCATTATATGTAACATAACTCCTGTATAAGAACAGTTAAATATTAGTTGATTGTTTGATACATAAAGTTACATATATATTTGGTACATGTCAGAGCAGAAAAAAGAAAAAAATAATAATGAAATGAAAACAAAATGGAAGATCTGTCCATATCTCTATACTGAGTTGGTCAGTTTTCTGATCATGGAAGGGCAGCAGTTAGTGCACAGGTGCTAGCAGCTCCAGGTTCGATCCCTGTTCAGGGTGAGAAATATTCTGGATATGAACATGCTCCATTAGCATCACTGGCAGAGAGGATGTTAATACAGTGCACCGCCCTTTGGATCGGGATGTTAACTGGAGGGTCTGTGTGGAGAGACATCTCCAATAGATGCAGATACCTCCACAGACAAATTCACACTATTAATAAATATACCAACTTATTTTTATACGGGTATGATTAATCTTTGAGATTTCTTATATCTAAATTAAAACTGGTTTATATACCCAGTTTATTTGAAGTGGTCATAGAGATGGACCCAAACAGACAGTATAAACCCATATCAGATATTGTTTGATCAGGTTCTACACTGTTTTTCCAGTCCTAGCAGTTATAGACACATCAAAAAGTAAAATGGACTTTTTCAAATTTTCTGATTGACACTGATCCTTTGGCGCCTTGTTATACCCCAGCATACGAAGTATGTCGAGGGGTATATAGTTTTCGTCTCCGTCCGTTCGTCCATGCGTCCGTACGAACGTTAACATTTTGCGTCAAAGTTTTGCGTGAAGTTTTTTCCTTTTGCATATATTTTTGAAAGCTTACTCTTTAGGATGTTGATGTGTGGTTAGTGTTACTTCTAGATGATTGCAGAATAGCTGACATCATTCTGCTGATGCTGCTGACCCAAGGTCAAGGTCACAGACTTAGAAAATAGTTTGATGTTTACGTCAAAGTTTTACTTGAAGTTTTTGTCTTTCGCTTATAACTCTACAGCCACTGATTAAAAACTTTTCATATTTGGTATGGGGGTACCTGCAGGGATTCTCTTCCATTCTACATCTATGGACCCCCCTGGGTCATGCCCCAGGGCGGGGCTCGAAATCAAAATCTAGGACACCCCCAATAAAGTAGTATATTGCAGTTTGTTTATACAAACAACCTCTTATTAAAGAAGGATGGGCATCAGACATGTTTATCACATCAACATACAGTGTAATAAGGTCAAGGTCATTGTGACCTTATTTTCATGCTTCAGTGATTTTGACTTATATTTTGAAGCCTATTTCATGGATTAATGCCTCAATAAAGTAGTATGCTGCAGTTTGTTTATACAAACAACTTCTTAAAGAAGGATTGGCATCAGACATGTGTATCACATCAACATTCAATGTAATAAGGTCAAGGTCATTGTGATCATATTTTCATGCTCCAGCAATTTTGCCTGATATCTTGAAGACTATTTCATGGATTAATGTGATACTTGGAATATTGTTCTATGTGACACCACGATTGGCAGCATAACAAATGTAGGTCACCTTGACCTATATTTCATGGTCCAGTAATTTTGCCGCAGATCTTGAATGTTAATTGATGTATGAACATCATTATTTGGGATTATGAATTAGTATGATCCAACAGGTGACCTAAAAGTAAATGTACGTCACTGTGACCAATATTTCATGGTCCAATGATTTTATGTTACATCTTGAAGACAGTTTAATGTATTACTATCATATTTTGGGATTATGTGACCTATATTTCATAGCCCTGTGATTTTGTCTTATATCTCCGACTGTTTGATACCTAAATGTCATATTTACATGTAATGACACAGTGTGATCCGAACTTTCACCTCAAAGTAAATATAAATCAGTATGACCTAAATTTCATGGTCTAGTGAGTTTGCTTAATATCTTTTAGATTATTTAATGGATCTTAGTTGGTGTCACCATCAGATTAATTTCTCAAGTATGTGTAGGTCAGTGAGCTATATTTTATGGCCCAGCAAATTTGCTTCATGTCTTGAAGACTATTTACTCCAGGAAAGTTGTACTTGGGATGATAGATCAGTGTCACTCAGAGACTGACATTATAAACTATATCTTGCCTTATATCATTGTCATGAACTTTAAAATATTTTATAATTAAGAAATGGCGCCAGCCGGGGGTATTCATGACCCTCTGGGCACTTGCTCTAGTGATTTATTTTAAAATTAGTGGCAAACAAGTAGACCCTGATCAGACCTGGCATTCTGTCAGATCAGATCTGGATCTACTCTGTTTTGCTGAGATATTGTCTGTCCAAATACTAAATAGGGTAAAAACTATTTCTTCATAAAGAAATAAAATATAAAATTTGCCAGAGTAATCCTGAAAATCAAGCTAAAAGTTATACAATTCAGAGTCAGAGTTCTACATTAGATTTTTGACAAAAAGTCAGTACAGTTGACTCTTGTTATCTCGACCTTGGTTATCTCGAATAACCGCATATCTCGAAATGAAAATCTGGTCCCTGCCTAAACATGAAAATCTAACATGTAAAAAATATTGTGGAAAAGAGGAGAAATTGCTCCTCAGGAGCAATTTCTCCTCTTTTCCACAATATTTTCAATACATCTCTAATTTCAAGAGTCCAATTACACATATATTTGTTAAATGTGGTTAATCAAATTAGTTTTTCCTCAGTTCTGCAAATCTGGTATTTCGAAGTACAGATATCTCAAAGTATTTCAGAGAGTCCCTTGGAATTTGAGATAACTAGAGTCGACTGTATTTATTCTTTTACTTATTTCTCCACGAAAACATGTTTTGAGATACTCATTAGAAGTGCCTCATCTAGTCATTTATAGTGAGTACCTATAACATATGTTTTTGAGAACAAATAAGAAAAACACTTATCTGGATATCCCTCATATATAGAGTTCTGGTTGGGCTCCAGGCTGTAGGTATGATTTAGCATTTTGACATTTTTTTTTCTTCTTTCAGTCAAAGCGGCAGTTTCCCAGGTCACAACAGTAACAACAGACACACCATCTAGTTCAGAAGAGGGAAAATACTCACTCCCTTCCAATGCTCTTGAAAGAACTTTAAAAGACATAGAAGAAAATATTAAGAATGAAAAGAATAAGTTAAAAGACAAAAGTGGCGGTGCAGATTCAGGAAACAAACCAGCCATAAAAACAAAGCCAACAGGTACTCCAGAGTACAATCCTACTCCAATAAGTGAGCTCAAGAAACAAAAGAATAAAAGCAAACTTGGACAGTCTAAATACGATTTAGCCCTTTTGGACAAACCTTCTTCTGAGCAAGAATATGATCCAGCAAGTAATTACATCACTTCCTTCAAAGGCACTGTCCCAGAATATGCAGCTGGTCTTCATTCGGCTAAAAGACTAGCCAACACTGATGCAGAAGCAGAAACTACTGTTGCTACAATACCTAAGTTTGTATCAGTTGAATACACTCCTGCTACAGTAGAACCAGAATTTAGTGATGAGGAGCCAGTAGGTGACAAAGAGGACTGGTTCTCAGATGAAGAGAGTGCTAAAGACAGCACTAATGAACAAAGTGATAAAGACACAAACTCACATAGTGATATTGAAAACCCAGCTACTCAGTGTGACTCTGTAACAAAAGATTCAACTTCTGCAAAAGCTGATAGTAATACAGAATCATCTAAAAAGTCTGATATTAATACAGAACTTTTGCCATTTGAATTTACTCCAGAAGGCTTTATAAAACCATTTGTAGTAGAACCTACAAAAGATAAAAAGACTGATAAACAAAAAAATCTAGACTCAAAGAATGATAAAGAAAAGATTCCAGACTCGAGGAATGGTAAACAAAAAAATCTAGACTCAAAGAAAGATGTACAGCAAATAAAAAGAAGTGAAGTGGGAAATGAAAAGAATGATGAAACCAAAAGGAGTAAGAAAGAAACTAATATTTTTAGCATATTTAAAGCAGCAGTAGAACATGTATTATCAAACACTAGCATTGAGGACAAATCAGACCTTGAAAGTGCAATATACAAAAATAAAAGTGGGGGAGAAAGAAAAGAGGAAAAATCTTGTAAAGCAAACAATTTGAAGACTATCAGTGGTGATTCAGAAATTTTATCAGATTTGTCAAGCAGCAAGCCATCACAAAAAAAGAAAAGACATGATTCTCATAAAAACACTTCCTCAGAGACAAAGTCAACCAGTAAATCTGAAAAGGATAAAGGAATAAACCCTTTAGACAAAAGTAATAAAGAAAAGCATAAAATACATCATGAAAAGAAAAGAAACAATAGTTTAGAAGACAAAACAAATGGAGTAAAAGACAAATCAAACAGTGATGATAGTACCAGTAAATCAAAACACTTCAGTCACAAGATTAAGAGAGATGAAAGCAGGTCATCACATACAATTCACAAGACCAAAGGTGATGATAAAAGATCACCACATTTAAACCACAAGTCTAAAGATGATAAAAAATATTCACACTCAAGTGTCAAACATCACCAAGACAGTAAACACCGTGAGGCTTCAAAGTCAAAAGACCTCCATGTTCATGACAGAAATTCGAAATCTGTGAAACAGACTAGTCCTGAATCAAAAGTTAGTGATAATATTGACACAGCAGAAAATGCTAAAATAATTCTAGGGGACAAAAGTAAAAGTGAGTCTTTACTTGGTAAGAGAAGAAGATCTTCAGAAAAGGTTAAAAAAATGGTTAAGACAAGAAAAATTGTTGATCTCAATGTTGACTTGTTTGGTGCTGATAGTGATACAGAAACAAAAGACAAGGGTCCTGGTGGTAAAAATGTGAAAAAACCTGAATTTGATCTAAGTAATCTTGATGACATAGATGCAGAAATCGATATGTGTAGGTCTAGTCCAAATGAAAATGAGTTTGATGATCTTGAAAAATATTTTTCGGATGAGGATCCTTTTGATGAATGCCTGAGAATCTTCAATGAAGAAGGTGCTAATATACCTTCAACCTCAGGGGCTGATAAGAAGGTAAGTTGGGAATGGGTCAGTATTTCATAGTTGATCATCAGTTAAAAATTTTAAAACCGACTGATCATCAGCTAATAGATAATGAGTAGAAAATATATTTAGCCCTCTTCAAAGTACATTGTACTTATTTCAGATTTTTTTAATCAAATTTCTTTGCCACAAATCTAAAATGATTCAAATGAATTTCATTGTTTACAACTTGTCTTAAATTGATAAGTGAGAAAAAATATGCTAGTAAAAATAGAATTTTCTGTTTAGTTGACTATGAAAATTCTTTCCAGTTATCGGTGACAACAACAGCAATGATTATAATCAACCATCAGGGCCCAGTTGTTCAAAGCTAATGACATCGTTAGTTAACGATTCGTTAAAATTTACATCAAGTGATACGCAAATATGCTGAAATTTTTTGCTGAAAAAATGTGAGTAGCTTTTGCAGTGCAAAAGCTACTCACATTTTTTCAGCAAAAAATATCAGAATATTGTATATTGAATCCACTAAAACAGTTAACGAAATGACCCTAAACAAGCTCGTTAAGCTAACGACGCTTTGAACAACTGGGCCCAGGACAACACTAACTATAAGGAGAGTCTTTTTTATATAGTATCGTACATGTATGATTATTTTTCATGTTTTAAGGTGAATGGATACTCTTGGTGGATTTTCATCCATATATTATAAGGTAGACAACTTTTATGACTTCCTCTTTGTGTTCATACACACCAAGCCCTTTCTGAAAAGGGAAGTTACTCTAAAAGGAAAGAATTTGCTCCCCTTGTCCCTTTGTGAAAGAAGTCTACTCTAAAAGGAACTACCTGTAGGTCTTTCCATTTACAGTAGACCCTTCCAGAAGGGATGCAAAAAAAAATTTGACAGGAGTTTACTTCCCTGAAAGTGTATATATTCCTTTATATAAAAAATGTGGAATCTTATAAAACCATCTGGACATGAGCATTTTAAGAGAATCATAGAAGCTGAGTTCATGAAGAAAATATGAAAAAGTGCCATTATTTTATCTGAAGGGTAGCAGTTTATCTAGATCCTTGAAGTGAAGTTCTGCTAACTTTATTTTGAAATCTAGGTGCAGAAGAAGACTGTTATAATTTAATTAACCTGCATGCATATCTGAGCTGTAATTTGTTCAGAATAAGATTTTTGTGTGTGTCAGATTCAAAATTTGTATGAGGTTTAATTTATATAATTTTAAGATTTTTGCTTTGTGTAATTTTTTTTTTTTTTTTTTTCAAAGAAACTGTTCCTCTTATGCCCATCTACCAAAATTGTTAAAATGGTTCTGCATGGCTGAACAAAATGGTCATCTGAGCTAAAATTAGAAAACTCTTTAAACAACATCTCCTCCATGGCCAATGGTCCGATTTCAAAATAATTTTAGAAATATTCCTCTTATCCCCCTGTACAAAAATTGCTAAAATTGTTCTGCTTGGCTTAACAGAATGGCCGCCAGAGCTGAAAATAGAAAAATCTTTAAAACAACATCTTCTAGGCCAGTGGTCCGATTTCAAAATAATTTCACAGAAATGCTCCTCTTATGCCCCTTTTCCAAAATTGCTAAAATGGTTCATCTTGGCTCAACAAAATGGCCACCAGAGCTAAAAATAGATTTTTTTAACCGACATCACCTCCCCAGCCAGTGGCCCGATTTCAAAATAATTTCACAGAAATGTTCCTCTTTGGCCCCTTTTACCAAAATTGCTAAAATGTTTCTGCTCAACTCAACAAAATACAATGTAGCTGCCAGAGCTGAAAATAGAAAATAGAAAAATCCTTAAACAACATCTCATTCTAGGTAAGCGGCCCAGTTTCAAAATAATTACACAGAAATGCTCCTCTTATGCTCCTTTTCCAAAATTGCTAAAATGGTTCCGCTCGGCTGAACAAAATGGCCACCAGAGCTAAAAATAGATTTTTTTTAAAAAAAGACTTCGCCTCCTTGGCCAGTGGCCTGATTTCAATATAATTTCAGGGAAATCTTCCTCTTATGCCCTGTTACCAAAATTGCTAAAATGGTTGCGCTTGGCTAAACAAAGTGGTTGCCAGAGGTAAAAATAGAAAAATCTTTAAACAACATCTCCTGGGCCAGCGGCCCAATTTCAGAATAGTTTCACAGAAATGTTCCTCTTAGGCTCCTTTACCAAAGTTGCTAAAATGGTTTCACTTCACATCTCCTCCTAAGCCAATGACCCGATTTAAAAATAATTTCATAAAAATGTTTCACTCATGTTGCTCAAATGACTCATCTATTGTGAACAAGATGAGAACTATGTACATGTATTTGCAGTTACATGGACAGCCTTTTTGTATTTATAAACTATTTGTATAGCCGTTTTCTCTAATCTGTACTTCATTCTGATTTTCTAGAAATATCTAATGTTCTTTAAAACATCAGTGCTACATGTAACCTTTTGACATTTTTTTCTTCCTCAATATCATGGCTTAAGCTAGGATCAACCAAAAAGTATTGATACTTTTCTTGTTCCTCCACAAAAACATAAGGTGTGAGTGCTCATTAGTAGCACCTCACAAAGGGTCCCTAATGTATGTTTTGGAGAAATAAGAAAAAAATATCTGTATAC
This sequence comes from Anodontia alba, assembly GCA_964016985.1. Classification (NCBI taxonomy): domain Eukaryota; kingdom Metazoa; phylum Mollusca; class Bivalvia; order Lucinida; family Lucinidae; genus Anodontia; species Anodontia alba. The sequence goes on along the minus strand of OZ024825.1, from coordinate 7,297,077 downwards.
CCCTCTCATAGCTACAGATAAGAGGGGTTATCCACATAATATTTTTCTTATTTCCCGACGAATACATATGTTGTGGTACTCATTAGAAGTGCCTCGCGCCTCGCTGAGGCGCTTCTAATGAGTACCCACAGCATATGTTTTTATTGAGAAATAAGAAAGATATTAGCATTTATCGGATGAAAAAAGCGCCTTATCTGTTGCTATGCCCCTCTTATCTAGAGATATGTCAATATTGATAATAGTCTTACACAGCTCCAGGTGTTTTTTTCAGCAGAGAAGTTCTGATAAATTTCTTATTTCCTCACAAAAACATGTGTTTTGGGCAGGTGGCTACTCATTTGAAGCATCTCGCTGAGACACTTCTAATGAGTACCAACATTGTAAATGTTTCATGGAGAAATAAGAAAATTATTATGTGGACATGCCTTCTAATCTGGGTTATGGTCTTATCAAAAGTTCCGTCAGGACCTGGTCCAACCACCAAATTTTTTTCTCCAAAAAATGTTTGTTTGTGTTGAGGTTTTATGTCCCATTCGACCCATTTGGGTCATATCGAGTGTGGTCAGTTTACCTAGCTTTACATGTACTTAAACTGGGCAGGCTTAGTTCTCTAAGCGGTTAACCAGTATTGTGCATTTTCTTTTGCCAGAAACTGACAACTACCCTTCTTGAATCAGTGGAAGGGAGAGAATGACCGTAGAAAATATTTCAATCTCAACAAAAGAATGTTGCCGACCCAGCGGGGATCGAACCTGCAACCTCCTGATCTTTAGTCGGAAGCGCATCCAACTGAACCAGGAGGCTGGCTCCAAAAAGTGCATGTTTCGTTATAACTACTTTCTTGTGTGGTCAAATAGGGGCCAAGTGGTTTTCAAATGATAATTATTTTTTCTTACTTTAGGAAAACATATGGTGCTTAACACAAGAAAAGGGCCCTTATGCGTTTTGCAGACGACCTAGGTCCAGATCACGGTGCACGGTTCAGTCAAATCTGGGCATTTTCTGTCCCTTGACATTTATCCATTTATTCTGTAAGCAGACAATGTTGGCCCAGATCAGCCTGCACTGCACAAATTACATGAGGGCCCTTTTCGTGTATTGCATATCATAAAGTAGAATTGCCTTGATGAAAACATTTTTTATTAGCAATAATTAGCCCAGATGCATTTCTGAATATGGATAACATAGTTTATGTGAAATATTGCTTATTTCTCCCTGAAACCATGCTGTGGGTGCTTGTTGGAAATGCCTCAACAAATACAGATTTCAGTGCTTCTAATGTGTACCACAACATATGATTTCATGGAGAAATAAGAAAAAAGTTATTATCTGAGGATAAATGAAAAGACAATAAACCCATTCCTTAGATACTTTAATTTTTGTTTTACTTTTCTTTGATTTCAGAAATTGAAGAAAAAGGAACTAGAAGATAAATCAGAGACTGCTTCTGGAAAGAAAAGAGTTGGCATGAAACCAAATGACCCGGTAAGCCATATGGAGCAGATCAAGAGAAAAAGCTCCATATTGATATACAGGTTTAGGTCTGGCAATTCAAGATGATAATTGTGGTGGCATTGTAGGATAACTTTTGAGCCCAAACATATCTTAACCCTGGTCCTGCTAAACCCAGATAAGCCCAATCTTTGTAAACAGTGTAAATCCAGATTAGTTCAGAAGCCAACTGATCTGGATCTGCACTGTTTATCATTCAGTATTTGAATTTATATCAACTACCTGGATCAAGTTATCTCATAGGATGCTGGCATCTGTGGCTCAGTTGGGAGGCTTGTCCAACTGGTGATCAGGAGGTTGCAGGTTCGACCCCCGTCAGGTCGGCAACATTCTTCTATGGAGATTAATCATGAAATATTTTCCACGGTCATTCTCTCCGTTCCGCTGATTCAAGAAGGACAGTTGTCAATTTCTGGCGAAAGAATGTGCACAATACCAGTTAACTGCTTAGAGGACTAACCCTGTCTAGTAAAAGTGTTGTTAGATAATCTGACCACACTCAACATGGCTCCATTGGATTGACATGGCCGTAAAACCTCAACACAAACAAATCTCATTGGCTGCCGATTATAAGTGGGCATGACATCTTAATTTATTCAGCATGACAAGGATTAAAGTTACTTTATAGAATTGCATCACCAGGATGATTCCAGTTGTGTTGAAAATATGTTGTGGGTACTCCTTAGACGCCCTCATAATGGAAAAATTGGAAAATATGTCCTTGACATCACTCTTATCTAGAACCATTAAGTGCACAGCTCTAAACAAGATTTTTTTTTGTTTGTTTTTTTTTGTTTTGTTTTTTTCAACCAAAAAGTATTGAAATTTCTTATTTCTCCACAAAAACATGTTGTGGGTTTAGACGTGTGCTTCTAATGGGTACCTACAACATATGTCTTCATGGAAAAATGAGAAAATATTCTGGATACTATTTTTTTCTGGAGCAAAACAGGAAATCTATCAAGTATATCCATTCCCCGTAAGAATGGCGTTAGCTTTGTGCATGCCTGGAACAGCTGACATATTTTATCTCATCTCTTGCTGAACACGACATGCCCTGTCTTAGCAAACAGTGTATTTTCTGAAGAAGCCAACTGATCTGGATCTGCACTGTTTGTCATTAAATGTGTGAATGTCTATCAAAAAACCCGGATCAAGTAATCTGATTGACTGGAAATTAGAAGTGGGCGTGGCATCTTAAATTTATTCAGCAAGGCAAGGGTTAAGTTGTCTTGTCTAATCAAGGCAGTTTTATGATGGCCCACAAGAAAAGTATAATGAGAAAAGGAGAAAAATAAGTAAAACAACTTGTTAGAATTAAGCATTTGACTCTTGCCCAGTACAGGCTAAATTTGATGTGAATTATTTGATCAGCTTGGAATTGAAATTCTAGAAGATAATTTTGTTTCATTTTTGTTCTATTCTATGAAACATTTAGATGCATCGATAAAGTAATACAAGCTGAGATGATTGATGATTATAGCCACCTCATGAATATTTGAGCAAACTGATATATGTATCGGGTCAGAGTATTCACTGTTCATATAATCCTTCTATGTATCCTTGTCTCTCTATCCATTGAGCCAAATACAGTCTCCCAAAAGATTACAGTCAGCACTGATATTATTTTTTTGCCAATTGGAATGCCATGTTATTGGTAATGGCACATTGTGGCTCATATCCTTTTTGTATGGGGGCATGTTTTAGTCATGGTGGACAGGTTGATTCTAGCTTTAGGTTGTCACCTGGGCAAATTGCTTCCACTAACTTACTTCTACCACTGTATAAAACAGGAAAAGTGCGAACATTTTTATTGAAAAACTTCCTTTTTTCAGCCCATTTTAGCCTGGAGACCTCCAAAAGGGTAATTGGCAAACAGTGCAGGCTCAGATCAGATGCTGCCTAATGTGGCATCTGATCAGGGTCTCCACTGTTTGCCAGTACAAAAACACGCCTATTCAAATATATTTAAATAAATTTTACAACCCAAAAAGAAAGTAAATTGGATATAAAATTTTGATATTTTTTCATATTTCTAATCAAAATATAGATTGTGGATACTCATTAGAACTGCCTCAGTGAGGCAGTTCTAATGAGTAACCAAAATCTATGTTTTTAGCAAAATAAAAAAATAATGTATACTCCTGTAAACCCCAGTTTTACCATATAAAACTTGGTTTTATGGGGGTCAAAATTATATAGGCATGTTTTTGTGATGAAATAGTTTAGCCATTTTTCCTCTAGTAATATCTAAATCACATAGCCTGACATACATACCTAAAATTGAAATTCAGCTCTTCCAATGTATAGTCTAAGGGAGTTTATTCAGTCTAAAAACGAGTTGGAGACTCTTAGTGCTGATTATGTACATTTCAGAATGAAAAGAAGCCTACAATAGAAAATAAACCTGTTCCAAAACCATCTCCAGCTCAGGTCATGATGAACCGTTACAAGATGATGCAGCAGAAAGCTATAGAAGCCCAGGAAGCTGAGAAAGAAAAAATAAAACAGAAAGTCAGAAAAATATCTGCAAAGAATGCCCTGAACGCGGTAAGAAGGAATGTTCAGCTTTATTTCAATTAAAAGTCTCGTTAAATGGAAACGCATATGGGAAAAGATGTGCCTAAGGCTGAAAATAGTGATGTTTTGAAGGCCAGTGGTAAAATTCATCTTGTTAAATGATCAGAGCTTGTTCCAGAGGCATGTACATGTACAGGACTGTCCCTTTGTAAGATGAGATGAACAAATTAAGCATTTGGTGTTTATTGAGACTCATTATCTATTATTTTAGCTGGTGCACAGCACTTCCTACAATATTGCATGTGCTCCCAGCAAAGACTTAGATCAGCCTTTGCATCCCTGCAGGCTGATTTGAGTCTTCACTGTCTGTCTGAAGGAGCGTTGGATCCTTGGCTACTTAGGGAGTACCCTGTGAAGGCTCAGATTAGAGTGCAAATGCACAGGCTGATCTGAGTCTTTGCTTGTCACACATGCAATCTTTTAGGAAATGTATGTTCCAGCTCATTTGTCAGATGTTTTCTTGTAAGTTGAAATGCATTAGAAATAAAGTGTCAAAACCAATAGAAACAGATATCTGTATGGTAAATGTCCTAAAATTTAGTACACCAAAGTTTCTGGCATAATGACATATGCAAACAGTGCAGACCCAGATCAGACTGCTCTTGAAAGAGCAGTCTGATCAAGGTCTACACTGTTTGCCATTTTTTCTGAGTAAAAATTAGGCAAAAAAAAGTATGGAATAAAGTATTTGAGATTTCAGGGCATTTTATGTATATCCCTGTTTAGCACTATGAACACATTTTTAATGTATTCTCTGGATAATTTCAGCCGCCATCTACCAGTAAGACAATTGCTGGTGCTGGTGCCAGTTTCTCCAGCTACTTAGCAAGTAAAAAATCACCTCAGAAGAAGACCACTGCCATTACTGTTTCTAAAGGTCAGAAAAGGAAAGCCCATACACCTACTGTGGTAAGAAGCATCTGTTATATACAGTTAAACTTCAGTGACTCAAACACCAATGGTTCATTTACCATGGCTGATTCGAATTCCTTTTTGAGTCCCCAGTAAATTCTTCGGGTAGCTCAAAACAAATATCTAGGAATAGCTTAGGGAAATTTTCTTATCATAAAAATGTATGTTTTGTGTACTCGTTAGAATTGTCTCATTAAGTTCTAATGAGTACATTCAACATATCATTATTTATACCCCCGACATACGAAATATATATGGGGTATATAGTTTGTATCTTTTCCATAACAATGTTTGTGTGTGTGTTTGTGTGTGAGGAAACTTTGTTTTCCATCAAAGATGTCTTAGAAACTACTGGACCCAGGATTTTGAAATTTGGTACAAACATTGGGTATGATTTATTGTATTGTGAAAGGGATAATCAGATCTGTTTATGAATTGGCTCCGGTCGGGGATATACATTACCTAGTGGTCAATATTCAAACATTCTAACCACTAATACAGTGAACCCTAGTTACAAGACAGCATTTTTCCCAAAGACGTTGCCATTAAAATGAATTCCCTGTTGTAAAAAATCCTTAATGAGCAGATTGATATGTAAGAAAGGTCTTGTTTTGTTCTTATTTCCTCATAGAACACATTTTGGATATTTGTTAGAATTGCCTCAGTGAGGCAGTTCTAACAAATGTCCAAAATATATGTTTCTTTAATGTATTAAATATTGACTAACTCATACCTCAAGATAAGAGGTAATATCCAGATAATATTTTTCTTGTTTCTGCATGAAAACATTTGTTTTTGGTGCTCATTAGATTGCCTCAGTGCTTCTAATGTGTACCCAAGACATAGATATTTGTTGATTTATTTTCAGCCTGTAGAGAAGTTGAAACGGCCAGTGGTTGAAGTGAGCACAAGTTCTAAAGTACCCACTAATATTCGACAACGCTACCTCAACCTTATGATTGATGAATGTCTCAAACTGTATAAAAGTCAGAAAGAGGCCTTTGATAGGGTATGAACTAAAGTTTGGTTCAGAGCTGCTACATGTATTTATACAAATTATAGTTGCTGTAGCTATATTTAGAAAATAATTGTTTTCTGTATATTTCTTTTAGTATTATTATACTATAACTAAGCAACTATTTCTAAGTACCGTATTTGATCTAGTTACCGCACATACCCCTATAAGTGCACAATCCAGAAATTCCTTAGTCTTCAAATTACAGCCAGTGTACTTTTTTCCTTGCTTCTTTATAAAGGCATATGTTGTGGGTACTCATTTGAATTGCATCGACTTGTCGATGCAATTCAAATGAGTACCCACAACATATGCCTTTATAAAGAAAATCAGAAAAAATCGCATAATCATCATCAAATAAATCCTTTTCTGATCTTTTTTATAGTGTATCCTTAGTAGGTAGATACATATTTTACCACAAATGAGTATTCCCAGTAATTTTGAAAAACCTAAGCGCATAGGGCGGTAATTAGGTCAAGTACGGTAATTGAATAATGTCACTATTCCTTTCTGATATCATTACTTACTGAGTTTCTTAAGTGTACTTCTCTATTTTTCATAGGTCTAGATAAGAGCAGGTATCAAGTAAATACTTTTCTTATTTCTCCATGAAAACATATATTGTGTGTACTTATTAGAAACACCTCATTGAGGCACTTCTAATGAATACCCACATTTTATATTTTCATGGAGAAATAAGAAAATATCAATACTTTTGGATTGAAAAAAAAAAAAAAAAAAAAAAACATCAACAGCTATGGTCTTTGAATTTAGTCAAATGCATAGGTCTAAATAAGAGTCAGTGTCAGGTAAATATTTTTCTTATTTCTCCATGATAACATATGTTGTAGGTACTCATTAGAAGCACCTGCCTGAGGGGCTTCTAATGAGTTCCCACATTATATGTTTTCATGGAGAAATAAGAAAAAAAATCAGTACTTTTGGATTGAATCAGCCTCGGTGGCTCAGTTGGATGCGCAGTCCGACTGGAGACAGGAGGTCGCGGGTTCAACCCCCGCCGAGGTCGGCAACATTCTTTCGTGGAGATTAATCATGAAATATTTTCTACGGTCATTCTCTCCCTTCCGCTGATTCAAGAAGGGCAGTTGTCAGTTTCTGGCGAAAGAATGTGCACAATACTGGTTAACAGCTTAGAGGACTAAGCCTGCCCAGTAAATGTGTGGTTAGGTAAACTGACCACACTCGACATGACCCCATTGGGTTGACTGGGCCGTAAAACCTCAACAAACTTTTGGATTGAAAAAAGCATCTTTAATATCAAGAGCTATGGGACTCTTTGAATTTAGACACTAATATTCTTGAAATCGGATGTGTCAGTCAAATCTAAAATGAGATCTCCCTTGTAAATAATGGCTGAAAATCTACCAGATGTATCAAAAAATATAACTTTTAACCCATTGTAGACAGAGTAGACTCATCCACACTATTTATTGGAAGAGTCCAATTTCAATTTTAGGTACATCTGGCTATGAGATTTAGATATTCCAAGAGAAAAATGGATAAACTATTTTCAAACAGTGAAGACCCTGATCAGACGCCAGTTACCCTTTTAGGGGTCTCCTGACTACAATGGGTTAAATACCCTGCAAGAACAACTCAAATTTGTCAAAAAAAAATGTCAGTGTATTTAAGGAATATGTTAAGTATCTGAAGTCACTGTTGACCTAATGACTTTGTTAATCTAATGATGTTTTGAACAAGTGGGTTCACTTTGTTTTCATTTAACCCTTGTCCAGCTGAACCCGGATATACCCTGCCTTTGCAAACAGTGTAGATCCAGATCAGTTGGCTTCTGAAGAAGCCAACTGATCTGGAGCTGCACTGTTTGCCATTCAGTATGTGAATGTATATGAACAATCTGGATAAAGTAATTTGATTGGCTGACAGTTAGAAGTGGGCGTGGCATCTTAATTTATTCAGCATGACAAGGCTTAAGTGGTCTGGATACACTTAGTAAATGCTGCCACATTTGTCACTTCCTCTTTGTTTTTCTGCACATCGAGCCGCTTCTAGATCTGTACATGAGTTTGCTCTAAAAAAAAGACATAATTTGATCCCAAGTGGAGTAGATCCTTTCCTTTTAGGGTAGACCTTTTCAGAATTGAGACTAAAACAATTGTTAAAAAGCTTCCATTTCTGAAAATGTGTCCATTCCTTTTCACAGTTATTACTGTAGATAAATATAGAGATTATTATATGGCAATTTTCATATCATACCCCATATCAACCCAAGACACCGATATCAGCCCCATATTCAACTACCATATCATACCCCATATCAACCCGAGACACCCATATAAGCCCCATATCAACTACCATATTATACCCCATATCAACCCAAGACACCTATATCAGCCCCATATCAACTACCATATCATACCCCATATCAACCCAAGACACCTATATCAGTCCCATATCAACTACCATACCATACCCCATATCAACCCGAGACACCCATATCAGCCCTCGGGCTGATATGGGTGCCTCGGGTTGATATGGTGTACAATATGAAAATTGCCATATAATAATCTCTATTTATCAGATAAATATCCTTCTTATCTGTCCACAAAACATATGTCGTGGGTACTCATTAGAAGCACCTGGATGAGGTGCTTCTAATGAGTACCCACAACATGATTTTTTTGAGAAATAAATATTTTTTGGTTGAAAAAAGTGCTTTATCTGGAGCTTTGACAGTAAAATGTTTTTTTGTTGTTTTTTTTATTTTCAGGCCACAGAGGAAGAAAAAGCTGTATATATGGGAGTTAGTAATAAACACATTTACCTCAACAAAGCTGTGAACACAATTAAAAGACTACGCACTGAAAAAGACAACAGAGATTCACCTTCAAAAACACAAAAAACTCCAGTGAAGATGTCTCACGTTGCCATGCTAGATGGCGCCTCAGCTACGAAGAGTACTTACACACTACACAGGTCTGGTGGGGCTGTTAAGATCAGGGAAGAAGACTTCACAGGTTATTTGAATATATATGAAAACTGACACCACACCATACCTCATCCATTACGAAAACAGGCCTATTCAAATATATTGAAAATTTCACCACCAAAAACTGAAAGTTTTCGGATAAAAATTCTGATATTTTTCATATTTCTGCTCAAAACATAGATTGTTGGTACTCGTTAGAACTGCATCACTGAGGTGGTTCTAAGGAGTACCCACAGTCTATGTTTTCGAGCAGAAATATGAAAAATAATGTATACCCCAGTAAACCCCAGTTTTACTATATAAAAGTGGGGTTTAAGCTGGTCAAAATTATATAGGTATGTTTTCGTGATGATCATACTGGCCAGGGTCTTTGAATAATGTAATTTTACTACCTGTTGATGTGGCTAAAAGTGGCAGGACGAGTAGTAAGCAGGATAGACCCTGATCAGATATGATACAACCTTTGTCGGCAAACATTTTTCCACCAAATAGTGGGATTTATTATGGGAGACATTTCTGTCAAATTCATTTTGTGCAACATCTGTTTGCCAGAAGTTTACTGCAACATGAGCTTTGTTACAGGTGGAAATCATTTTAACACTTAAAGCACCAAACAAAATTTGTAGCAGATGTCATTAACATTTACCACTCTCTGGGCATTTTCAGCAGACAACAAATTGATGATATTTTTCTTATTTTTCCCAGAAAACAGGATTTGACATTTCATGCAAATTGTCTCCTTAGGAGACAATTTGCATGAAATGTCAAGTCCTGTTTTCTGGGGGCGGGGGGGGGGGGGTGGGGGTGGGTGGGGGGGGTGGGGGGGTGCGCGTATCCCGGGCCCAGTTGTTCAAAGCAGTGTTAGTTTAAGAAGCTCGTTAGTGGTCAAAATGTTAACTGTTCTAGTAAGTACAATATCTGCTTCACAGGTATTTTTGCTGAAAAAATGTGAGTAGCTTTTGCAATTGCAAAAGCTACTCACAACTTTTCAGCAAAAATATTAGCTTATATGCCATATTTAATGACCAAAATTGTAAACTTTCATTCACTAACGACATTGTTAGATTTTAACAACTGGGCCCAGGTTAATATTTCTCTTATTTCCCCACAAAAACATATGTTGTAAGTACTCATTAGAAACACCACAAAGGCACTTCTAATGAATATCACAAAGAGTCCAGGAGGCTGAGTGGTTAGCCCTCCCGACTTTAGAGTGCAAGATCCCGGGTTTGAATCCCACTGGAGATAGAATTCAGCTCATGACAGTGACGTATCATTGCACAGAGCTTTTTGCTAACACACTTCTGTCATCTAGAATGTTGAAAGAGACATAAAACAAAAACTCATTATCATCTAATGAATACCACAAAATACATGTTTGTGGAGAAATAAGAAAAATGTCAACCCATTTTAGTTAGGGAAATAGCACTTTATCTAAAGCTATGGTCTAACTGTTAACTGCTAACTTTTAACATTCAATTTCAGGAACAGAGTTATATGAACGACTGGTTCCATATCAGTTGACAGAAGAGCAGCTGAAGGAGAACAATTTTCCTAGACCTGACCCTACATCTGGGGGCAAGGCAGTGTTTTTAGGAGAAGATATACACACACAGAAAGCTAGAACTAAAGGTATTTATATAGTTACCGGTAATATGAATTTAATAGGTGCTACCTATATCTTTGCATTCAAATTATCATCACATGCTTCATATGTATAGGGTAGCCAAACTCAATCACATACAAAATTTCTTTTTTCATTTATCAAATTTTTTTTACTTAAACTGATCAAAATTAAGATGTTTTACATTCTCTTCTCCAATCTCCAAAAGAATGTCACCCTTCCAAGATTTGTATCAGAATAACAATAAAGTTCAAATTATTTGTGAAACTATAGATATTCTAAAATCTGCTGTGTGATACACAAACATAATAAAATTCATATTAGACTTGGCTACTGGGAATATAAAAAAAAAAATGTTTGTTTTTTTTTTGTTTTTGTTTTTTTAAATTGTTAATACAGCACCTAGTTTGTGTTTATTATGACTCTGAAACAGACTATAGATTACAGACTATAGATTACATGTATATCTACATATTTTACCAGGTTATGAAAAAGTGTGCATCAGATGTGGGAAGATATTTGAAGTGTATCCAAATGGGAAATACCCAAAGAAAGAGGACTGTGTTTATCACTGGGGCAGGGCATACAAAAAGAAAAGTAAGTACGCAAGAAACTGTGTTACAAAGAAGTTTTTTAACCTATCTTTAACGGAATAGAATTGCCCCACACTATACATTGGAAGAGTAGAATTTCAATTTTAGGTAAATCAGGCCATGTTATTTAACTGTTCCTAGAAAAAGATGGCTAAACAATTTGCAAACAGTGGAGACGCTGATCAGATGCTACATTATGTGGCATCTGATCTGGTTCTGTACTGTTTGCCTATTAACCATTTGGGGGTCTCCAGACTAAAATGTATTAACCCTTAAAGCACCAGTCACAACTGCAGCAGACGACAATTTTTTATATTTTTTTTTATTTTTCAGAGAAAACAAGTCGACATTTCATGTGAATCATCTGCTAAGCAGACAATTCACACTGACATTGTTTTCTCTGAAAAAAAAAAAAAAAAAAAAGAAATTAGAATGTTGTCTGCTACAAATTTTGCTTGGCACTTTTAGGGTTAAAGGAACTGGATGCACTTGATAGAGTTTCTGACATTTTTTTTGCAAGGGATACAATGTTTGTGACTTCCTGTTTGCTTTTCTGTACACCAGTCCCGTTTTGAAAAGGGATCTGCTCTAAAAAGAAAAAAAGGGGAGTTGATTCTTCCCTTTTAGAGAATTGAGCAAAAATAATTTGAAAGAGTTGTCTCCCTTGACCATATGTCAGTTCCCTTTGAGTTTAGAACAGCTTTAACAAGTGCTAAAATTCAGGTGCTTCGTTCTTTAGACAAATCAGGGTTCTCACTAGGATCTTGAAAATTGGAGTCTTAAAGCCATTTTCAGAAAAAAGTCCTACTATGTAATTTTGCTTACTGGAGTCCAAATCACCAAATATAGGAGTCCAGACCTCATATTTGGAAGTAGTGAGAACCCACTTAAGTGCTTTAAACATTTTGTAAATTGTCAAGAGCATAATTCTAGCTAAGGCTTTTTGCATGTTCCCATATCAACGTAATAGAGAAGTCAGGAACTGACCCAGAATTGTCACAATATCTGAGTCAAGAAAGTATTGTAAATATCCTAAAATTTCATATACTAAAGTTCCTGACAAAATGGCATATGGAAACAGTGTAAACCCAGGTCAGACTATTCAGGGTCTACTCTGTTTGCCAGTCTACTAAGTACCTTAAGAAATAACTGCATAAAAAGCACATTTAGGAAAAAAAAGTATGAAATTGTGTTCAAAATTTTAGGACATTTAGAGAATATTTTCATTGAAAGAAACATTTTGATGTGAATATGTGAACAAAGAAAACCTGCTGACAGCCACATAGTGCAACCAAGGCCTTTGTTTATTGTTATATTCTATAGTTCCTTAACCCTTATCCTGCTGAACCCAGATATACCCTGCCTTTGCAAACAGTGTAGATCCAGATCAGTTGGCTCCTCCTTAACAAGCCCTCTGTGGCTTTTTTACCTGGCTGGCTGTTATGGTTTCATGGTTGAGTCTTGTTTCCGTCAGTCGTCTTTCCGTCCATATTTCTTTCCCGGAAGATAACTTGTCAGAGTAAATGTCCATGGATTTTCTCAAACTTGGTATGGGCATTGATATTATGGAGATCTGGTTTGGGATTGCTAATGGTCAGTTTTGTAAATTTTTGATGTAGTTACCTGCCCACCATATGTCTGTATTTTCTGGACAATAACTTGGGTAAATATGAATGGATCTTCACCAAACTTGGTATGTGTATTGATATTCCAGAGAGATCTGGTTTGGGATTGCTAATGAGCAAATTTCATCAATTTTGACAGAGGTATCTGCCCGCCACATGTCCATCTTTTCATTTCCGGATGATAAGTAAATATCAGTGGATTTTCTCCAACTTGGTTTTGCATTTATATCATGTAGATCTGGTTTGGGATTGCTCATGGGCAAATTTCATCAGGTTCGACAGAGTTGTCTGCCCACCACATGATGGTGGAGGGGTATATTGTGTTCCCCAATATTTTGATGTTAGAATTTATTTGTTGTTCAGGTCTAGATAAGAGTGGGTATCAGGTAAATAGTTTTCTTATGACTCAACAAAAACATATGTTGTGGGTACTCATTAGAAGTGCCTCACTGAGGCACTTCTAATGAGTACCCATAACATATGTTTTCATTGAGAAATAAGAAAAATATCAATACTTTTTGGTGGAAAAAAGCGCTTTATGAACGAGCTATGTTGTTATAAAGAATGTAAATTTAATGCAGTGTAGTGCACTTGTAGGAACTAAAGTGATGTTATAAAGAATTTTGCTGTTATAATGAATGCTGTTATAAATGTAAATGGATTGACTGTCTCTTCAACTCTTTTCTAGTTGGTGGAGCCCTTGAAACAAGGTATACCTGCTGTTCAGGGGATTTGTCATCAGAAGGTTGTCAGGTCTGCAAGGTATGTATTGGTCTTGTTTGTTTGAGTTGAGTTTTTTGTTTGTTTTTTTTGTCTTATGCTAGTGCTAAAATGTACTGAAGTTTTTTTATACTTCCTGCATAGCTCCAGATTAGAGGGGGTATAATGAAATTATTTTTCTTATTTCTCCATGAAAACATATGTTGTGGATATTTGATCATTAGAAGCACCTTGGCGAGTACCCATTAGATATGTTTTCATGGAGAAATAAGAAAAATATCAGGACCCAATTGTTCAAAGCATCGTTAGCTTAACGAGCTCGTTAGTGGTCAAAATGTTAACTGTTCTAGTAAGTTCAATCAAATGCAAAAGCTACTCACATTTTTTTCAGCAAAAATATTAGTATATGAGGGATGTTCGAAATGAATTGCTTATTTCTATCTGGAGACTTCAAATTTCAAGTGAGCCCAAAAGTACTCATTTCATGCCCTCGAAGTACTCCCCGTGGCTAGAAATGCAAAGTTTCAGCCGATGTATCCACTTCTTGAAGGCGTCACGGTACGCTGATTTGGGCACAGTAATAAGGTACTGATGAATGGCAGATCCAAGTGCCTGTCAGGACTAGTATTTCCGCCCAGCAAGGAATGCTTTCAATTTCGGAAACAAAAAGAAATCACATGGGGCAAGGTCTGGGGAATACGGGGGGAGGGGTGGGGGGGGGGGGGTGAGGCAAAACAGTTACTTTTTCTTTCTTCAAAAACGCCATAACTATTGCGGAGGTATGAGCTGGGGCATTGTCATGTAGAAGACGGACATGTTTAAAACCAGTGGCAGGGCGTTGTTTCTGATAATACTTTTTCAGTTTCTTCAGTACTACGTCTTTGTAGTACTTTCCAGTGATGCTTTTGCCCTTTTTCACAGGCACTTTTATTGCGACTCCTTCACCAGAGAAGAAGATTGCATACAAAACCTTCTTAGTACTCAAAGAACGTGTGGCAGTTATTGGGCGTTTGCTGTGTTTAGTGGCCCAGATCTTATTGCTAACCTTTCTGACAGGTTAAAATAATGGACCCAGGTTTCATCACCTGTGACGACATTGGCAAACTGCTTTTTGTCATATTTTGGAAACATTTGAAGCAGGTTTTAGGCCTCTTTAACCCGTTGCCTCTTTTGCTCGCCAGTCAACAGATGTGGCACCCATCTAGCAGAAATCTTTCTGACTTTCAAATGCTTCTTCAAAATAAGGTGAACTGTTGATAGTGATATGCCTACCTTTCGTGCAATATCAGTAACTGTAAATCTGGCATCTCCTTCAATGATTTCCTTTATTTTGGAAACGATTTCTTTACGAGATGCAGATTTTGGCCTACTTGATTTCTGTGCATTTTTGATGGACTCTACACCAGACTCAGATTTCTTTTTCCACCGCCGAACTGTTTCATAAGACACACAAGAAGGTCCAAAAGCAGTAGAAATTTCAGTCATCAGCTTCTTCAAAGAACAACCAAGTTTGGAGCGAGCTTTGATGTAAGCCCGTATTTCATCTTTTTTGTCGATGCTTCTACCAAACATTTTTACTGCAGTGGTCAATGACTGCATGTATTCAAATGGCAAATTTTATGTCTTACACTTAGTCTAACATGTACATTTATACACCATTGTGTAGATATTGAATAGCCCTATACAGGTATGTATTGGTTTTTATTGTGCCCCACGTGGATATCGAGCTAGAGGACAATAAGCAATTCATTTCAAACATCCCTCGTATATGCCATATTTAATGATTGAAGTTTTAACGATATGTTTACTAACAACATTGTTAGTTTTGAACAACTGGGCCCTGATTAATTGATAAAGGGTTTGCTCAGAGTGTGATAAAGATTTAAGTGCCAAGTTTTGCTCCCATGGAAACTAAATAGAACTACAGAAAGTATCAGCTAATGCACTGCTAAATTTAATTATTAGCAGATGATGTTTTAAAATATTTTTTCATTTTTCCAAGAAATTAGCGTTTGACCTTTTATACTTTTATATGAGTGACTTTTTTGGGAGAAATATGAAACACTTTCACAGACAGGTACAAAAAATATCCCTGTCACTCTGACTGTTGTTACATTTTCTAAGGATTACATGTGGATGGAATCATGTACATTAAATTTTGATGAATGTGGTTTGATTTTAGGGCTAGAAATAGGTCATAGGGTCTTATGTTATTTTCTCACTACAGGCTCATGTTCATGAGACAAACAAGAAAGAGAACCTGAGTGGTTATATGAAGACGATTCCTTGTTCTCCGCCTCCTGGTGGAGGTTATGGAGTGTATGCTCTTGACTGTGAAATGGTATGTTCATTTGAAATGAGTTAAAAATGCTCTTATACTAAATATGATCTTCAGAATAATCCCTAAATCTGAATTATACACCACAACCTCTTTTTAACACTATTGTTGGGGTCCATAGCATAAACCGTGTTAGTTAAACAACTGTGTTATATCCAAACAAAAATGTATAGATTATATTGAAAAATGACCATTTATGGTCATTTTTCAATATAATTTATACATTTTTGGGATCCATCTTTGAACCATGTTATATCCAAGACCGTGTTATAACGAACCGTGTTATAAAGAGCTTGTAGTGTACATTACATTTGAATCTTTCAATAGCTAATGACCATGTCACAGATAATCCAAGTACCAAATTTAATAGAAGCTGTTTTTTTTGTTGTTTTTTTTTCACCAACAAATTGGATATTTTTCATTTTCCCATGAAAAAATATGTTGTGGGTACTCCTTAGAAGTGCCTTGATGAGGTGCCATTGATGAGTACCCATAACATGATTTTATGGAGAATAAGAAAAATTATCTAGAGCTAAGCCAAAGCCAGGTTGTAAGATACCATCTGAACCAGGTGAAGCAAAAAGGTTTCTTCAAGCATATATGAAATTTATGATTTAGTTTATCCTGCATGATCCTATCAAGTCTCTGCCCCAAACTCATCCATGTTGATGTATTCTACAAAGTATTTTGATTCTTGAAGCAGTCAGTAAAGGTCCATGATAAGGCTGCATCATCATATCATATCATAATCGGGTTTTTGATTAACATGCAGGTAAAGGGGCAACATCCACATCAGTTGGCCCCCCCTTTGAGATAGCTGGCTTGCTGCACGCATGGCAGATTTCACACCAGATCTCTAGGTATGTCTATCATGAGGGTTGATGGCTGAGAGCTTCCACTCTCTGCAATCCCTCTCTGTCAACTGCTTCCATGTCATCTTGGGCCTCCCAGGCCCACGCTTTCCCTCAACCTGTATGTGAAAGGCTGTCTTGACTGCACCATTAGATGTGCAAACTGATCTCAGTCTTTGCTCTTGCAATGTCCAAAGATACCATTTTGCTTGACACAACCCATACAAGGCAGGCAAACACTTCCATATTTTTTCCTAAATATTAGACATCGTAGCTTCTTAACCCATTTTATACTGAATAAACTCTCCCCCACTTTATATTGGGGGAGTCCAATTTCAATTTTAGGTATGTCAGGCTATTTAATTTTGATATTCCTAGAGAAAAATGGCTAAATTGTTTGCAAACAGAGGAGACCATGATCAGATGCTGTGTTCTGCAATGTCTGATCTGGGTCTTCACTGTTACAAATTACCCTTTTAGAGTCTCCAGACTACAATGTGTTTTCTGAGGATTTGAATAAGTCTATTTGACTACATGATGGTGTGTCGGAAATATTGTGACTAAATGGCTGATAATGTAGACCCTGATCAGAATGCCCCAGTTTGGTCTGATAAATATAGTAAACACTCAGATCAGCCTTTACAACCATGCATACTGAGCTGTATCTGCACTGTTTGCATAAGGCTGCATAAGTCTGAATGTATGGTTGATATAAATTCATTATGTGCCCAATTATTCTACAGGGCCCAGTTGTTCAAAGCGTCGTTAGCTTAACGAGCTCGTTAAGGGTCATTTCGTTAACTGTTTTAGCAGATTCAATATACAGTATTCTGATATTTTTTGCTGAAAAAATGTGAGTAGCTTTTGCACTGCAAAAGCTACTCACATTTTTTCAGCAAAAATTTTGAGTATATTTGCGTATCACTTGATGTAAATTTTAACGAATCATTAACTAACGACGTCGTTAGCTTTGAACAACTGGGCCCAGGTGAACAAAAAACTCTGAGATGTTCTGTCTGATGAAGGTCTTCTGTGTTTACATATTTTCGCATGATGATCTGAGCAATTGTTCTATTTCTGTGAAATAACATAAACTTCAAGTCTCTTTATTGCTTGACATGGCTCATTACATGTATTTTATTTATTTACTTTTTATATCATTTTAGGTTTACACAACACAAGGAATTGAGCTGGCTAGAGTAACAGTGGTAGGATCAGACCTAGAACCTATATATGAATCACTCGTGAAACCAGACAGACCTGTAGTGGATTACAATACCAGGTAATGTGTGCTATAACTTACAATATTTACCCAAAATATTTGGGACAGACAGGGTTGAGCAGTGTTGAAAACAATCAGACACCACAAAATGCATCTGTTTTATTTGCCCATATCTAGCTGTTTTAGACACATCAACAGGTAGTAAAATGGGTTTGTTCAAAGTTTAGGATAAATATGATAGCTGGTCTTGATATGAGTGACATCAGAGCCTAGGGCCCAGTTGTTCAGAACTCACCAAAGTTGTTAGCTAACGTGACATTAAAATTTTTATCTAGAAATATGGCAAATACATTGAGTTTCTGAAGTGGACCCTTCCATTCTTGAGTTTGAACTTGTCTACTGATGCAAATAGAGGTTTCAGTCTAAAATAAAAAAAATAGACTGGCAAACAGTTTAGATTCTGCTGAGGTGGCTTGTTATGAGCTGTCTCATCTGGATCTACACTTTTTGCACGGGTATGGGCTTTGGGTCTGCCAGGTTAAAAGGGTTGAATGAAAAGCATCCTATATAAAATTTATGTTGTCGCTATTTCAGGTTCAGTGGAATCTCAGAAGAGGATCTAGAAGATGTTAGTACTAGTCTAAGAGACGTCCAAGCAGTCTTGCTGAGTCTGTTCACTGATAAAACTATACTGATAGGCCATAGTTTAGAGAGTGACCTTACTGCACTGAAGGTGAGAAGTGTACATCTCTTTAACACTCTGGATGCTGGGGAAACTTTAAGTAGATGACATTTTGAATTTTTTTTTCAAAGCCTACATGTATTTTCTGGAAAAACTAATAAAAGATATTGTCAATTTGTCATCTGCTGAATTAGCCCAGAGACTAGAAAAGATTAACAGATATGGTTAAAAACGTGGCAATCAAAGTGTCTAAAATAAAAGGGATTAGAGCAAATGCCCTTAATTTTCATGCACTAACTTTTCAGAAAAAGTTCATCTGTATCTGGTGATGTGTCTAAAAGACTGGCAGATAGTGCAGACTATGATTAACTGTTACTGGCAGACAGTGCAGATAAGAAATAGATCAGCTCTAGCAGTGATTTGTTGAGTAATAAATCGCTGTTTGGAGGTCAGTTGTTAAGTAGATCAAATCACGAGCGCAGAGCGTGAGTGATTTATCTTCTTACAATTGACCGACAAACTGTGATTTATTACTCAACAAATCACGCACAAGAGCTGATCTATTTCGATTCTAACACATAGGAAATGACGAAAATGTAATTGTATCCTTTAGATTTTTCAAACTTTCCGCCATCGAATAAAGAAATCCTGCCAAAAGTTTTGACTGTAACGCTGATGTTTACATGCATTTCTTACGTTGCTGAAGTGAGGAAAACAACGTTACACAGTCTAGCGTCGTAGAAACTAAGACTGACGTCAGCAGCGTGTCGAAATGACGTCGGAAAAGCGCCAGATAGCATTGCGCGTTTCCGCCCAGTGATTTATTGCATTATATATCACTGAGTTTAACCATTGGCTATATAGGCGAGGAGTGTTAGAATTATGGTTAACTGCTACTGGCAGATAGTGCAGACTATGGTTAACTGCTGCTGGCAGATAGTGCAGACCATGGTTAACTGCTACTAGCAGATAGTGCAGACTATGGTTAACTATTACTGGCAGATAGTGCAGACTGTGGATAACTGCTACTGGCAGATAGTGCAGACTATGGTTAACTGCTACTGGCAGATAGTGCAGGTTATGGTTAATTGCTACTGGCAAATAGTGCAGACTGGTTAACTGTTACTGGCAGATATTGCAGAATATGTTTAACTGTTACTGGCAGATAGTGCAGACTATGGTTAATTGCAATTGGCGGATAGTGCAGACTATGGTTAACTGCAATTGGCAGATAGTGCAGACTAGGATTAATTGCTCCTGGCAGATAGTGCATGCTATGGTTAAATGATACTGGCAGACTAGTGCAGCCAATGGTTAATTGCTACTCCTAGATAATGCAGACTATGGTTAACTGTTACTAGCAGATAATGCAATCTGTGGTTAACTGCTACTGGCAGATACTGCAGACTGGTTAACTGCTTCTTTAAGTGAGTTGACACTGTTAGCTCGCATATGACTGTCTTGATATTTAAGGAAAATGTGGTATTTACAAAATAAAAGAACAAGCTTATAAAACTAATTCCCAAGTTCAGAAACTATTTACATTTAAAAGTTCCCATTTTTAAAGGGGCTCTATACTCGGTAAGTTTTCTGCCCTTTTGTATAAGGGATATAACTTTAGTAACTTCTTCTTTGCTTTCCTGCGGACCAACCTCCTTCACAAAAGGGGTTTACTGTACAAAGAAAATATTTTACCCTCCAAGGGAACAAATTCTTTCCATATAAAATAGATTTCTAGAAGGGAAGGAAACTATTTTAACAGAGTTACCTCCTCTGAAAGTGTATTGTGCCCTTAAGAGAAAATGAGTCCTAGTGAGTTATAGGTATCCCCATATATTTTTAGAACTCTGAATTGATTGATTTATTTATACTGTGCTTCTGTGTTTCAGTTAATACACAGCTCCGTAGTAGACACATCCATAGTATTTCCACATCGACTGGGTCCACCATATAAAAGAGCATTAAAGAATTTGATGGCAGAATATCTCAAGAAAATCATACAGGATGATGGTTAGTACAGTCAACACCTTAAGGTGGCTGGATACACCTGGCAGATGTTCCAGCATTTTTAGCAAGGGAGATAACTATTTTGATGTCCTGTTTGGTTTCCTATACACAAACCACTTTCTCAAAAGGTGTCCACTCTGAAAGGAAAGAATTTTCTCCTAAGAGGAGAAAATTCTTTCCTTTTAGAGTGGACCCGTTTTTTGAAGGGAGGCAAAACAAGAAACACCTTCTCAAACAGTTTCCACTCTGAAAGGAAAAAAATTGCTCCAAACAGGAGCAAATTCTTTCCTTTTAGAGTGGATCCGTTTTTTGAAGGGAGGTAAAACAAGTTTGAAAGAGTTGCCTCCCCTGAAGTGTGTCAGTTCCCCTTAAATGAGCTGGTTGGCAGAGACATAGACCCAATAAATTCCATATTGGTATATGTATTGGCAGATAATCCTGGATACTTTTACTGTATTGGTATACTATGTTTGAGTAAGCATTAGGATCAGGATACAAGTTCTAGATTAGTTACAGCTCTAAAACACACCAAAACAGGCAAACTGGCCTGTAAATATGTGCATAAAAACATTAATATATAGAGACATAAACAAACTTACTGTTGTCAAAACTAAACATGTTTGTATGATAAGACATGTCAAGGAGGAGAATTTGATATTTCTGGGATGACTTTTCAGGAGAATTTGATGATACTTCTGGGATGATTTTTAGCTCGCTGGGACTGTGTCCCTGGAGAACTTATGTTGTCACCCAGTTGTTGGCGTCAGCATCTGTTGGCGTCCGCGTTAGCACAATGTTTAAGTTCTCAAAAGTGTGCATAGTTTTTAATTGTTTAAGGTACTGCTTTCATTTTTGGCCTATACCTACCTTAGGATTAGCTCACCAAGACTTTATACTTACTTATGTACCTGCTTATGTTGTCACCCAGTCGTTGGCGTCGGCGTCTGTTGGCTTCAGCGTCGTGTTAGCACAATGTTTAAGTTTTCAAAGGTGTGCATAGTTTTTAATTGTTTAAGGTACTGCTTTCATATTTGGCCTACATCTACCTTAGGGTAAGACCTTTCAATAGCATACACCCCCATCCCCAAGTTAGACCCTTTATGTAGGTCAAGGTCAGTTCTTACTTTGTCATTTACACCCATGTTTAAGTTTTGCGTTTAAGTTTTGAAAAGTGTACATAACTGCTGAAGTATTCAAGACAGAGCTTCAGAGCTTTAATATATGGCTCACACCAGCCCTTAGACCTTTCAATAGTACACACTCCTTCCTCAGTTTGAGCTTCTGCCTAGGTCAAGGTCAGGTCATACTTTGTCATTTAAACCCATGTTTGAGTTCTGTGTTTAGTTTTGAAAAGTGTTTGTAACTGCTGAAGTATTCAAGATACCGCTTTAATATTTACCCCACACCAATGTTAGGGTAAGACCTTTCAATAGCACACACCCCTTCCTCAGTTTGACCTTCTGTTTAGGTCAAGGTCAGATCATACTTTGTCATTTAAACCCATGTTTGTGGTCTGCGTTTAAGTTTTGAAAAGTGTTCATAACTGCTGGAGTATTCAGGTTACTGCTTTAATATTTGGCCCACACCAATGTTAGGGTAAGACCTTTCAGTAGTACACACCCCTTCCTCAGTTTGACCTTCTGCCTAGGTCAAGGTCAGGTCATACTTTCATTTACAGCTGTGTTTTAAGTTTTGAAAGTGTACATGACTGCTGAAGTATGTAGGATATAACTTTCATATTTCGTCCACACCAACCTAAGGGATTCAGCATGTATCTAAAGATATAGCTTTCATATTTTGTCCACACTAACCTAAGCGAAGACGTTTCAATAGCATATACCCATCCCTGTTTGACATTATTCCGACATCAAAGTCAGGTCATACTCGTCATTTACAGCTGTGTTTAAGTTCAAGTATTGCATTGAATCTTTAAATTTTTAAAGATTGTTTTCTTATCCAATCAGCCCTTCCTTTTTCTGACAACTCTTGTTCTTCTTGTAAACATAAAATGTGGGTATTCATTCAAAGCACCTCATTGAGGCACTTCGTATGAATACCCACAACAAATGTTTTAATAAACAACTGGAGAAATTTATTTCAGAGATATCACGAAATACTTCACCTTAAACTCAGATATATGAAAGGAGAAATGGAAAGAAGTTAAGGCAATGTATGTCCTGCACATGGGAAAATTAAGTTTAATAAGTTGCGAGTACAGATCAGGGTAGTTGATTTCCATTTATACATGTACAGGCATGCAGTCGCATAACAAGCACTTTCATAGCTGTAGAGAAGAGAAGTAGAGAAGTATTCAGATAAATATTTCTTTCTTACTATAGACACCCTAAGTATTGGGATACCTTCTTACCATACTTGTCGTTAAATTTAAAATAGTCCATTCTACTACATCATGATGACTTATGTATGGCAAACAGTGTAGACCCTGGTCAAATGCTGCATTCTGTGGCATCTGATCTGGATATACACTGTTTGCAAAAGCCTGTCTGTCCCAGTACCTAGGGTTATTATGGTATTTCTTACAGTGCTTGCATTAAGGGAAGTCTGGGAGTCAGAGACTCCCAAAAATTGCCCTGGGACTTCCAAAAATCAATGCCAGGAAGTCTGGGACTCCCAACTTTTAAAGATATTTAGTCATTTATAACAAAAATTTAGAATGAATTTATGTGTTATTTAGCTTAAGAATGGTGGTTTTACTCCATAAATGAGAGTTTAAGAATATTGAGGTTGAATTTCTGAAATTGAGCTAAAAAATTTGATCACCAGGACTTCCAGATATTGGAGCTAGGAAGCACTGTTTCTTAGTGAAAAAAATGGATAAATTTAATGAGATATCCTCCTTTTCAAGTTCGGCATTTGAATATTCCTTATATTTTATTAGTGACATGCATATAGTTGGGGGCATTATGTTTTACAATCACACATGTCTAATTCTTTTGACCACATGTTTGTTCTGTGATATTTCAGTCACTGGTCATGACAGTAATGAAGATGCCATCTCCTGTCTTCAGTTGATGCAGCTAAGATTGAAAGAAGATGCAAGAAAGGAAGGAAGAAGATAGCCTCAGCCCTTTGACAAGAACTACTGTTAACCTTAAGCACTCTCTAGTTCAGCAGACGACAAGTTGATATTTTTCTGATTTTTCCCAGAAAACAGGATTTGACATTTCATGCTGATTGTCTCCAGTGGAGACAATTTGCATGAAATGTCTAATCCTGTTTTCTGGGAAAATAAGATAAATATTTCAATATGTCATCTGCTGAAAATTTTACCCCGAGTGCTAAGCTTTAAAAATAATTATGTGGTGCAGGACAAGAAAACTTTACCATATGGCTTATGTGTACAGTTTCAGAAATTTTTTTTTGCTTAGCCAAAAGTGCTGATATTTTCTCCACAGAAACACATTTTGTGAACACTCGTTAAAGGTGCCTCATTGGTTGCTTCTAATGAGTACCTAAAATGTATGTTTTTATGGAGAAAATATGTGGAATACCCTTCTTATTAACAGCTATATTAAATGTATATGTAGAGCAACGACAGACTAACCTATGCATCCAGAATCACTTTTCATGGGCAGGGTTTCTAGATTTTAAACACAAAGTTCTGGATAAACCATAGACTAGGAGGTTATTTTTCAAAAAACAAAAATACATATATGTTTAAGGTGCTCAAAGAATCACTTTGCTGAGGTGATTCAGATGAGTACCCACAAGCTATTCTGTAGTGGCAAAATAAGAAAAAATATTTTCCAAAATACCTCTTGTATGTGGAGCTGTTTTCACAGATTTAACTAGTACGTGTGTGTAGTGAACAGAAAATTACTTGTTGTTTGCCATAGGATGTGACTTTTCATTTCAGGAGAGACAACTAAGTCAAAATTGTTTTGGTTCCTTCTGACAAGGGGTCTGCTCTAAAAGGAATTATTTCCTTTTAGAATAGACCCCTTTTCAGAAGGGATAGGGAGCAAATTCTTTCCTTTTAGTGTAGATTCCTTTTCAGAAGGGGCTTGGTACAGTAACCAAAACTGGAAGTCACAAAAGTTATCTCCCTTGAACACAATGGCAGAAAATCTACTAAGTAGATTCAGTCCCCTTTACCCTTTCAGCCCAGCAAACCAAAACATACCTGTGCAAACAGTGTAGATTTAGATAGGATGGCTCATAATGAGCCGTCTCATCAGGATCTACACTGTTTGCTGTTCTGTTTTTGATTTTGGACAGAAATCCCTTTTTGGTTCAGTATGTCCAATTTCAAGGCTGGGAGAGTCCACTTCAGAAACTCAGGGATGATAGGGTTAACTCTTAAGACGGTGAAGAAAGTACTCCACATGGTTTCAGTATGTCACACCCACACATTGGTTCTACTAAGTTCTTGTGTTTCCTCCACAGCAGTTCCAATATGACATTCATTTCCACAGGCACTTGGAGAAAAATAATTTTACATGTATACTCATATATCACATGTCTTGTTTTCATTTCACTTGAAAGAAAAGATATTTCCACTTTTTCCATTTATGGGGAAACACAATACCATATTTCCATGTGAAAAACATAACATACCATTTTACTCAGTGGATACATCACATTTATACAAGGTCACATGAAGGTCGATGCAATGTGACATAGCATGGACATTCATGCAATGTTGTATAAACATCAGGACATTACAGCAATGTTCATGGGACCTTGTATATTGGGACCTTGTATAAATGGGACAGTGTATAAACATCATGTCCACTGGATATATTATAAAGAAAATGCATTTAAATATATACTTGTTACCAGCAGGGTAAGTAATAATACCCCTCTTATCTGTAGCTAGAAGTAAGGTTAATGATGCATGTCATGAGAGTTTTAGATGAATAGATATCCCGTCAAAGAGAGAGCACTCTAAGTTTACAGTTTTTACCTCCCTTTTTAAAAGGAAACCACTCCAGTGGAAATGAATTATTGTGTTTGACCTAATTATCGCACTGTGTGCTGAGGTTTTATAAAATTACTAGGAAAACTTGTGGTAAAATATGTATCTGCCTACTAAGGGTACACTTTAAAAATAGATCAGCAAAGGATTTATTTGATGATGTTTATGCAATTATTTTCTGATTTTCTTTATAAAAGAATATGCTGTGGGTACTCATTTTAATTGTATCAACAAGTTGTTGCACTTCAAAAGGGTTTCCACAACATGCCTTTATAAAGTAGTAGACAAAAAGTATACTGGCTATAATCTGAAACTATGGAATTGCTGGATTGTACACTTATAGGCGGTAATTATCCTGATAGAGGAATACCTTCTCAAAGGGGGCTATTGTTAAAAGAAATAATTTGCTTCCAGGGGAAGCAGTTCTTTTCTTGAAGAGTAGCCTCCTTTGAAAGGGGAGTTCTCCCTAGGTGTGTATACATTCACTTTAAATTTGGAGTGCTCACGTGACTAGAATTATTGTCATACGTTTTGATGTGTATTAATGTTTGTTGCATAATATTTAAGGGGAGCTGATACACTTTCAGAAGAGACAACTCTGTCAGAATGAGACAGCAATAGTTTTTCTGTTATCTCCCTTGATAGATAAAGTACAAGGTAGACCAAGTATTTACAAGAAATGTCAATAAGCAGAGCTTATTAGATATTTGCCCACTCAGAAACCAAAATGTAACAGATGGACAGACCTGAAAACAGTATATAGAGGGCATGATATGTAACCTAGATCTGGTTAGCATCAATGCATATACAAAATTTGGTCAAATTCCATCAATTTATTCTCAAGATATCCCAGCAGACACATGACGATAATACAACGTCGCCTCAACGTCGATGCAACGTCTTGACCTTGCATCGACGTTGAGCCGACGTTGTATAAATGTCATGTGCCCACTGGGATTGAGCAGAAACAAAATTAACAATAATCAAGGACCATAACTGTGTTGTATGTTTGCGAAAAATTGATATGTAACAATCCTAAGCTAGATCTGCTCAACATCAATGCATCTGCAAAATTTGGTCTAATTTCATCAATTCTCTTCAAAGGATTGAGCGGAAACAAAATGTTGACATAATCCAAGGGCCATAACTGTGTTGTAAACTTGCAAAAATGGATACGTAACAATCCCAACCTAGATCTGGATAAGGTCAATATAATCATATGCAAAATCTGATCAACTTCCATGGATTCATTCAGAAGATAATGGGCAGAATTGAAATTCTGATGATAACCAAGGGCCATAAATGTGTTGTAAATTGACGAAAATGGACGCATAAGAATCCCAGCTTAAATCTAGGATAAATGCATGTGCAAAATTTGATCAAATTCCATTGATTTGTTCACAAGAAATTGAGTGGATACAAAATTTTAACAATAACTAAGGGCCATTGTGATGATGTAAATTTGCGAAAGTTGATGGATAACTATCCCAACCTAGGTCTGGTTAAGGTCATTGCATATGCAACATTTAATCAAAGTCCATCAATTTGTTCACAAGATGTTGAACGAAGTAAACAGGAAATCACAAGTTATCTACCTTGTGAAAATGACAGCTATCTCCTGGTGTATCAACTTGCCTTAAACTTATAAAACTGAGGTTATTTATATTGTCAAGTATGTTTTTGCTTTATTTTGATACAGCTGCAGGCTCCTTTACCAATGCAATTTATTAAAGACTTCCATGTTGTACATACATGTGCAAACAGAAAATACCACCGAAAAAAGCAATAAAACCGACTCCCAAAATCCAGGGATTCTGTTTCTACATAAGGCTTAACTGAAATGCAAAGCCTACAGGTGGTTGAATGGTTAGCGTTTCGGAGGTCCTGGTTTCAAATCTGCCTGAAGGCGGAATTCGGCTGTTGACTGCATGGCGCTGTATTTCATAGAACCTTTCATTCTCACTCTCCCATCATCTTGATATGATTGACTTAAATAATGTTGACAGGGATGTAAAACACCCAACCATTATCATCATTAAATGAAATGCAAACACGCAAGGGCTTGATCTAAGTCAAGTTGACAGTCTTGCAGTTTTATCAGGGCTCTGTTATTGGCAAATCAGAGGGCTTGTTAAGGAGTATTTGGTGATAATTCTAGGATAATTTTTCTTATTTTGCCATAAAAAAAAACATGTTATGGGTACTAATTATACCCCCGACATACGAAGTATGTGGGGGTATATAGTTTTTGCTTTTCCGTTCGTTCGTACGTTCATTCATTCGTCTTCCCATCACAGGGTCAAAGTTTTTGTTAATTAATCCGTTTGTGTGATATGTGTGAATACACTGAGACTGCAAAACATCAGGTGCCGTCGGCGTGTCCAAAAGATCAAAGGTCGCTTTAACTGAGAGTGATAAAAGAATGCACCGCTTGAACGCACCAGTTTTCTTCCTCTTCTCTTTTGTTTTGATCAACACAGTTTGTCAGTCCCAGATTTGATAAATTAATTCCCAAACCGTGTACGTCCTGATCAGATGTCACATACAACGGATTCTGATCTGGGTCTTATTGTTTGCATTTTTTTTTTTTTGTTGATGGCCGTAACACGCGAGTATAATTCAAGGTAGATTTCCCAGTAAAAATAAGTAATGCACCACTTGCGCTAGACAAGATTGGTTAGTGCTTAAAATTTAAGCAGTCTGGTCAGATCTTGAAACATTGAAAACTGCAAAACTGCCCCTGGTGCAGGCCTTTTTTTATTAGACCTAATTAGGTCCATGAAAGTTGTTTCGTTCCGTCTCTCCTGTTTCCCGCCGTCTTTGCGCTTACACAAGACGGGAATCAGTTGTTTATAAATAGTTAACTAGGAAAACCCTGCGGAGGTGGAAATAACAACAAATCATGCCTTTTTTTTTTCTTTCTTTTTACATTACTGACTGTATTTATTGATGACGCCAGCTTTGATCATGCTCGTTATACCCGGACTTCGTCATATCACGGAGATGAGGTGTATTATTTAAAAGGAGTTATAGGACTGCCAATTGTCATTAGTTTTCGTGACAGGTGATATTATATTTTTTTTGGAAATGGGCTCATTGATGACATTATCGTCATCGGCTGGACCGATTCAGATTTCAGAATTTCCAGAGCCCTGAGATATAGGTCTAGAGTTTTACTCAGCATGATCCCCATCCCGGGGTATGATCTTGAGGTCAAGGTCACAGACTTAGAAATTTCATATAAAAGTAAAACAATTTGCATATAAGTTTATATAGCTATACCATTAAGACTTTTTGTTGAATTCGTTATCCTCCTACTGAAAGGTTTAGGGGATATAGCTATCAGCATGGAATCCATCCATCCATCCAACTGTCTGTCCATAAATGCATTATTGTGCACCCCATAACTCCTAAGTACTCTTTGAGCTATTTTCATGAAACTCTGTCAGGTTGTAGAGGGCATTTGGTAGGGGTGTCGGGTACAAGAAAGACAGCTCTAACTGACTTGGTCCATGTGTTATATTCCCTTGTCTCGGAAATTGTAAAAATTTTGTGCGAACCATAACTTTAAAACACGTTAAGATATTTTCATGATACTTCACCAGTATGTAGAGGACATTGAGTAGGCATATCACATTCAAGAATGACACTCTATTCTGCAGTTTTTGCTCTTGGTTATTTAAATCTTGTGTGGGCAATAACTCTAAAAATTCTTTAAGATATTTTTGTGATACTTTACCGATATGTAGAGGACCTTTAGTAGGCAGGTCACGTTAAAATTTTCATTAAAACATATAGCTATATTATGAAGACCCTATTGTTGGTTTCATTAATATTAAGCATGATGGTATATATAGCTCTAAAGTTTTTCTTGGCACCATCCCCAAGCTGGGGTATGGCTTTTAAGTCAAGGTAACAGACTTTTCGTACAAATGTCATTTTTGCTTATATTATAAAGACTGATTGATTTCACTGGTCTATGGTGATAGTTATAGGGCTGGTGATAGTTATAGGGCTAAAGTTTTAATTAGCTCAATCCCTGCACCTGTTCCTGACCTTTGAGGTCAAGGGCTTCACATTATGTGTGATTGAATTCTTTCAATGTTATAACATATAGCATACAACTGCCATCCCCAGAGTCAAACCTACATATTTTGTGCTCTTTAAAACGAGGCGGTAGCTCTGGTCGGGGGTATACATGCCCCACTGGTCACTTTGTCTAGTAAGAAGTGCTTTGGTGAGGCTCTTCTAATGAGTACCCACAATGTATGTTTTTACGGAGAACTGGAAAAAATTATCCCAGAATTATCACCAAATACTCCTCCTTAACAAGTCCCCTGCCAGTGTTTCTGAAGTATTGTTTCTTTCAGCAAACAGTGATTGCCCCTATTAGACTGCATGGATCCTCACCATTACCTTAAGTTTAGATAGTTTGGTGTTTTATATCCCTTTCAACATTATTTAAGTCATATCTAGACAATGGAAGGGTGATGATGAAAAACTCTGTGCAACGAAGTGCTGTACAGATGTAAGCTGAATTCCGTCTTCAGCAGGTTTCGAACTTGGGACCTTGTGGTCCGAAGTCGGGAGCGCTAACCACTCAGCCACCTGGACTCTTCATTAACATATATATTTAAGCAATTTTTATGTCATGTGCCTCAGTCTATAAAAGCATAAAATAGTATTTAGAATATTCACATTATGAATCTTGCTGAATGATAACACTAAAAAGAACTTGGAAAGTATTAGCAATGTAGAGAAGTGAAGGATCCAGATTGGCAAAAGGAGGTAATTAAATTATCTGCCTCTGCAGAATGTTACAGTAATGGTCCTCAACATTAATACACCAAAAATTCTGACAAAATGGCATATGCAAACAGTACAGACCCAGATCAGACTGCTTTAGGAGCAGTCTGATCTGGGTCTTCACTGTTTGCCATTTTAGTAAGTATTTAAAGAACAAATGCATAAAGAGTAAAATTTAGGCAAAAAAGTAGGAATAAAATGTTTGAAATTACCATATTTCCCTTTCCTGGCTGAATAAAGGTAGGTAATAATATCTTGCAGTGATGTAGTTCATCCTGTCTGGATATTACAGCACATACTAAAATTTTGGGCTGCATCAAGGGAAAAAATGCCTTCCAACATGCACAAAATAGTGCAGATTTAAATCATCATGCACATGTGCAAATTATCATCTGGGCTTTTGAATGCCCTGATCAGACTGCACATTTTCACATGGTGGGGTTCATTTAGCACCCTTAGCCCAGTTGTTTAAAACTTAACACAGTTGTTTGCTAACGTGACTTTACAATAATTAAATTTCTATCTTGAAATAATTATGGCAAATACATTGATATTTTTGCTGAAAAAATGTGAGCAGCTTTTGCAGTGCAAAAGCTGCTCACCTTTTTGCAGCAAAAATATCAATGTATTTGAAAATACTTTAGCTACAAAAAGTTAACAAGTTTGTCATTAACAAACTTGTTAAGCTAAGCATGCTTTGAACAACTGGGCCCAGTTTGCTTGACATAGTTACTGTAAACATTCAGACACCCTAATTCTATGCTGTATTTATTCTAAAATTTTGAAGTATTGAGTAAACGACCCTTCCGTGGGCACATGATGTTTATACTGCATCTATTTACCTTCAAATTTGAACCAGTGTGCTAAATGAACTTAGCAGGCACATGTGTTTATACGTCGTTTTTTTTTTTTTTGTTTTGTTTTTTTGTCAGTACAGCATCATGATGTTGCATCAACATTAAATTGGCATTATATAAACATGATGTGCTTGCTGGGTAGTGTTATGTCTAAAACATGCTGGAAGAGTAGAGCAGACTGGGTCTGCTAAGTTTGCTTAGATCTGTTTGAATATTTAGGGTAAGATAATTTACAAATTTTATTTTCATTTGTTTATTTTCATACTTCATACATTTACATTTGTAAGAAGTATACTTCATACATTTACATTTGTAAGAAGTATTCAATTACATTTCCCCCAGTATTTCTACCTTTGTTTTGTAAAATTAATATATACTGTAGTTAAAAGTAAAAAAAAAGATTAATAAATGTGTACATGTATGCGAATTGTGTTCAGGTTAATTTTATGTCCAACATATTGTATTCAGACTTAGGTTAAAAAATGGAGTAGACCCAGATCAGATACTGCAGAATGCATTGTCTGATAGAGTCTACACAGCCATTCATCCAGCAGTTTTTATAGACATATCTACTGGTAGTGAAATCAGAGGACTTGTTAAGGAGGAGTATTTGGTGATAATTCTGGGATAATTTCTTATTTCTCCATAAAAATATATGGTGTGGGTACTCATTAGAAGTGCCTCAGCAAGGTGCTTCTAATGAGTACCCACAACATATGTTTTTATGGAGAACTGGAGAAAATTATCCCAGATATATCACTCCAAAGAAGTCCTCTGGTGAAATGGACTGGTCCAATTTCTAGGACATGTATGTTAAGAAGTTAGGGTGTCCCAGTATTTAGTGTAAATACAGTGGCAGCAAGGTTTTGCATGAGTAAAACTGGTTTAAACCCTGCCCCCCCCCTCCCCCCCCCCACTTCGCCCCCCCACCAAGTTGTTTTTCAACAGACCATTTAATACATGCCATAAGCTGTGGACTAAAATCTGAGATAAGGCAAAATTTTAAGGAAGATTTGACAAAATTCTGAGATTTTCTTCAACATCACTTTGGAGTTCCCCCGATATAGTTTAGTCCTTTTTTTTGTTTTTTATGTAAAAGGCTTGTGCTTGTGTTGTCTCCCAGAGAAAGGGAGAAAAGAGATAGCAGAGAAGATGAAAGAGAGGGGTAGGGAAGAAAGAGGAACAGAAATGAAAGGGAAGAAACAGAAGAAATAAAAACATTCCCCTCTAGCCTTACCTGCTATAAGAATAGCAAGCCTTGCCCAACTGTAAGCCAGTATCAGTTGGACGCCCCAGTGACTTAAGACACACGACACCTTTGCCACACCCAACCACCCCAAAGAAGCTTGTGAAAACCACAACAGTGTGTGATTTATATTTATTTCTTCAAAAAACTTGTCTGAAAATTCTGTGAGATTTGATTTTTTTATAGGAATTGCCTTACAAATGGGCCAAATTCTGTGAGATTTTATCTCACTGTGAGATATGGCATGTATGCCATTCCAAGAGGTTTCCTCAGTTACATTTCTTCTTTCTCTGTGCTTCGATGATTTCATATTTGGCATTTGTTTTGTCATTATTTATTCCTCATCTCTCCTTTTTGTGCTTTGGGAAGGTCATGCTTCATGATCCATTTCCTGATATTTTCACTTACAGTTTTATTAATTCCCTTTTTTGGGAACTCTAACATTGCCACCAGCAAAATGTACCATTTAACGCAGGAGAATAGCACAGACCAAGATTAGTCTGTTTGTCGGTGTCTATGCTGTTTGCTGTATAGAGGGTATAGTGGAGGTTGTGAAAAATATTGATTTACCTCCCTTTTGGAAAGGAATGTACTCTAAAAGATAAGAATTTGCTCCCTATAGGAGCAAATTCTTTCCTTTTAGAACAGATCCTTTTCAGAAGGGACTTTGCATGCTGTTGTCTCTGTAAAAATGGCCAAAATCTACCCAATTCCTAAGCAAACTTTGAACAAGCATAAACTTTGAACAAGACAATTTAATAACCTAATGATGGGTCTACAAAGTGCCAAACAGTGCTAGATCAAACTACTCTGCTAGGACTATTAATTTAACAATAGATAATGTTTATCAGGGCCCATAAAATGCTTTGTGTTTGAATCAATTGTCTGAATGAATCCAATGGAAAAAACATCAAGCCACATGAGGACAATAATTTGCCAGTTTTTAATTTTTTATCAGAGGTCAGTAGTTCATGTCAGAATAGACGTGAAAATGCCATTTTCAAACTGAGACCATTTAGTGGTCATTATGTCACTAATTTGATTGAATTTGGTCCAAATTTGAGTCATTGCACAGAAAGCAAGTTTATTATTTATCAGGGGCTTTAACTCATATCACTAGAAACTTAATAGGTAAATGCCCCACAAGATACAATCTACCCCTGTGGAAACATGCAGAATGTCTGAGTAATTGTAGAAGTTGCACCAATTGTTTTTAGTTTGTTTATATAATGAATGTTCAAAGATCACAGGTCAAGATAAGAAGAGTCAAAAGATGACTTATTCTTATTTTCTCCACAAAATATATGTTGAATATAGGAGCATTCAGCAAGGTGCTTCTAATGAGTACTCATGATATATGCTTTCATGAAGAAATGAGAAAAAATATCAATATACACCAAAACCTCTTTATAACACTGTTGTTGGGGTCCAAAGCATAAACCATGCTAGTTAAACAACCGTGTTATATCCAAACAAAAATGTATAGATTATATTGAAAAATGACCATTTATGGTCATTTTTCAATATAATCTATACATTTTTGGGATCCATCTTTAAACAGTGTTAAAATCCAAAACCGTGTTATAACGAACTGTGTTATAAAGAGGTTGTAGTGTAGTGATAATACAGAGGTATGGCTGTCGCTTGCCACTGCTGTGACCTGGGTTCGATACCCTGCATTATCATGTGGCAGGGCAATGATCAACTGTCCAAGGTTGGTGGTTTTCTCTGGTTTCCTCCACCACATATTACCACTAAGCAATAACAGCCACAACTTCAAGAACACATTTACAGCTTCACTGAACTTTCTGCATCATCAAAGTAAAACAAACTTTTTAATCAGATCAAGCATTTGACCTCCATATTTATAAGAATCACATGTAATTCACCAGCACCATTTGGAGTGCCAAAATCTCAGTAGAATATTATCAAAGCCTTTGTAGGAATTAAATATTTTGGACATGTGCTTGAGCAACTGTGTAGACCCAGATCAAACTGCTTCTTTAGCTGAGTCAACACTGTCATTCCATCAGTTAATTAACCCTGTTCCTGCTGAATCTGGACATGCCCAGCCTTTGCAAACAGAGTAGATCCAGATCAGTTGGCTTCTTCAGAAGCCAACTGATCTGATCTGTCCTGTTTGTCACTGAGTATGTGAATTTGTATCAACAATTTGGTTCAAGTAAAAATACTCAATGAATTTGTTATCAACAACTTGGTTCAAGTAATCTGATTGGCTGAAAATTGAAAATGGGTGTGGCAGCTTAATTTATTCAGCATCACAAGGGTTAAGACATGTCACCAAGTAGTAAAAACAATTTTTTTTTTATTTTTTTTTTCAAATTTTTCAACATATGCAGCAAGGAGTGAAAAATATTTAGGGTAAATCGCAGCTGAAGTTTTAAGTTACTGTCAACAATCTTTCAGTCATGTCTGGACAGTTAATTGATGTAGCAGTCAGAAATGATGCCTTTTTTAAAAGTGCTATCCCAGATATTGGAGTACCAGTACAACTTTACTATACATTTATCCTCTGTACCAGGGTAAAGGATTTATCAAATTTTATTTCTTGTCCATGGGCAAATAGACGGTCAAAATATACTTGTCTATCCAAGACTTATTTGCCCCAGTATTGTAATTTTTCTTATTTCTCAAAGAATACATGTTGTGGGTACACATTAGCAGCACCTCACCGAGGCACTTCTAATGACTAACCACAACACGTTTCTTCGAGAAATAAGAAAAATATATATCTCATAATCTGGATACTCTTCTTAGCTAGTGCTAAGAAGTCCTTGTTTCTTACCTCTGTGAAATGGGACAAGTTGAAAACCGGTAGCTTCTATAATGATGTCAGTAGCACATCTGACAGCAGTTGCAAGGATTCTAAATTTGATTCCCAGTTCAGTTATACAACTTTCAGACTGATCAGGAAATCATCTCTGCACGTTTAGAGGACTAAGCCTGCTCAGGAAGAGTAGGTTAACTGACCAGCTCGCAATGACCTTAACATAGACTGGCTCCAGTCTCTAGTGACTAAATATTTATTCTTTTAAGCCTGTTTGATACATCCACTAAAATAGAATCAATATAATATCATGATTATAGAGGCTGGTTGAGAAATCAGGAAAGAAAAATTTAGGTTCATTTGATTCTATAAGTACAATAAATGTATTTTTATGCACTTATTGCTTAAATCAATAGACTGAAGCCAGTCTAACCTTAACAGTGTTGATAGGGCTGTAAAATTCTGACTCAAACTAGACATGTGTCCAAAGTACACAAATGCCTCCACCCTTTGGTCTTTGCCCTTATGGCAACAACACTGGATGCATATCAACAACTATTTTCCAAATGCTGAATCTGCTCTGTTATACAATTTGACCTCTAGCCCCATCCAAGGGCACAACCTGGGGCAACTATCGCATTTGTAGGGTTAGGTCTGAGTCAGTAGCATACAAAATTTCAACTGCCTAACATAAACGGTACCAAAATTATGAACTCCCAAGAGAAACGAGGATGTAAATGTCAATATAAATTTGAATGTAAACTTAAATATTTGTTAGACTCTGGTGACATACGCATGTACATACAAACGCACATACAGATGTAACATCACACTCAAATGCTATAGGTCCCACTACTGCCTTCAGCAGGTGGGGGCATGAAAATCCTTTCTCTAACAGTTTCCTCCCTACAAAGCCATTATAACTGATTCCCAAAGGTGTCCCTTGTAGGGAGACTGTTAAGACATGATCCAGATCATATATAACAAAATCTCTAACCACTATGAATAATCTCTTTAA
Organism: Anodontia alba; assembly: GCA_964016985.1. NCBI lineage: Eukaryota > Metazoa > Mollusca > Bivalvia > Lucinida > Lucinidae > Anodontia > Anodontia alba. Next base: position 7,260,771 of record OZ024825.1, on the reverse strand, counting down.
TAAAATACATCAAATTAGTTAAAATTTAAATATGGTAATTGCCCTAAAATTTTGAACACTTTATTCAGTTTCTTTTTGGCCTAAATTTTACTTTTTATGTAATTGTTCCTTAAAATATTCAGTGGAATGGCAAACAGTTAGACCCTGATCAGACTGCTCTTTCAGGAGCAGTCTGATCTGGACCTGCACTTTTTGCATGTGCAATTTTGTCAGAAACTTAGATGTACAAAATTTTTGGACATTTACCATATGTTTCAGTTAATTTCTGTTAATTTCCACTTCTGTTATCTTTTCTACACATACTGCACATAAAATAGTTTTGAGGTATTATCTAATCAGAGGATGAATATCACTCTCATCATCTTTCAGTCCTCTCACATAGCTCCAGATAAGAGGGTGTATTCAGGGTTCTCTTTAATTCTTCCATTCCTGAGTTTCTTAAGTGGACTCTTCAGTCCTTGAATTTGGACATGTCCATTGATGCAAATAGGGGTTTCAGTTTAAACTAAAAGAATAACAGAATGCCTGTGTAGATCCTGATGAGATGGCTCATTACGAGCCATCTCATCTGGATCTACACTATTTACACAGGTATCTGTTTTGGTCTACAGGGCTTAGTTAACTCATTTGGAGTCCTGGACTCCTATTTTGGTGGTTGGGACTCCTATTTTTCAGTGCAATTTAGCCAAATTCTGGGACTCCTGTTTTTATGCCAAAAGGGCTTTGAGACTCCTATTTTCTTAAATCTTAGCGAGAACCCTAGGTACTGACATAATATTTTTCTTATTTCTGCACGAAAACATGTTGGTGTTAGAAGTAAGATACTGCAAATGAGACCTCAAATTTCCAGGCAGAGAGAATTTTTTGGTGTAAAAGTAAAAAAATCTGTACTTCTAATATAAAATAAAACTGTGAAATGATATAATACCCTGCCACTATTGTGTGGTGGGCAGTGACAGGCAGATAACTCTTGTCAAAAGTTGACAAAATTTACCCATTAGCAATCGCAAACCAGATTTCCTAAATATCAATGCAAAAAACTCCATAGCAAAACAGCCGAACTGACAGACTCCTTATCTGGAGCTATTTGTGAGATGTCTGTATGTGACTGGGATCTGATGTCCTTTTATAGTGCAACCTCACCGGAGTATCATGCCCAAGACACATCAGCCCTTATGGGTCATTCTGTGCCATCTCCCAAAGGCACAGAAGAGCAAGTAAAAGATTAAAAGAATGAAATAGAGGATGATGATGGAAAAAACAAATGACAGTCAAGAAACAGAAGAGATACTAACATGCCCCATCACCTAACTGCTGTTAGTACTGCACCAGGGTACAGCAGGCCCTTTCAACCTCTATACCACGAACATATCACTGTCATCAGTCAATTTTATTGACACTAGGACAACCAGTCCTAGCATGTCTTTCTAATGCCCAGAGCCAAGCAAAGGAGTAGTTAGTACCAAATTTATAAAGTCTTAGGTATGACCCAGCTGTAGGAGGATCTAACCTGCCTGATCTGAAGACTGATGTGTAACCAACTGAGTCACAAAGGCCGGTAACTGAAGGTACACTACCTATACAGATCAGTATTTTTCTTAACTCTATGCATGCTGGGTAATTTTGCATGCTGGGTAATTTTGCATGCTTTTTTATGGTCTGTGGATTGTTTTTTTTTTAAATGAACTTATGAACTTTTTCAAAAAAATTTCAGAAATACTATCAGAGTGTCAAACAGTTTGGATCCAGATCAGGCCCGATGTTTTGTCCGGCCTGATCTGGGTCCAAACTGTTCGCAAAGGTTATCAGCAGACAACAAAAGTCTCCACTAGCGGAGAAAGAGATAATTTCCCCATGAAAATGTGTTATGGTCATATTGGGCAGGTGAAAAAAAATACGTTTTTACATGCATATATCTAGCCTTTTCTGCACGGATCACCATCAATTGGTGCACATTTTAGTACAGTAAAACCTGTGTAAGAGAGCCACCTTCAAGACTGACTTTAAATAGTGGTAGATGTGGAAAAAGTTGTTTGTCTTATAAAGGTACATGTCATGTAATTTTGCTAGCAAAATTACATGACATGTACCTTTAAAAGACAACCACCTTTCCACATCAACCACTAAGGTCAATTTCAAATGTGGCTGTCTTACACAGGTTTTACTGTATTGCTGTACATCTGAATGAGTATCTGTATATCTGATACCTCCAGATAAGGTACTTTTTACAACTGAAAAGCATCAATATTTTCCTTTTTTTCTCCTAAAAACCTATGTTGTTGATACTCATTAGAAGTGCTTCGGTGAGGCACTTCTAATGAGTACCAACAACATACATTTTTGTGGAGGAACAAAAAATATTATGGTAAATGTCCAAAAATTATGAACACTTTATTCTATACTTAAATTTGGCCTAAATTTTGCTTTTTATGCATCTATTTCTTAAAATACTTAGTGGAATGGCAAACAGTGTAGACCCTGATCAGACTGCAGTCTGATCTGGGTCTGCAATGTATGCATATGCAATTTTATCAGAACTTTGGTGCAGGAGATTTTAGGACATTTACCATACCTGGATACCTGCTCTTATCTGGAGCTATATTACCTACTCTATCAATTTATACTCACCCCAGGTTAACTGAGTATGAGCTAGGTGGCAGGTGACTTGTTAAGGATGAGTATTTAGTGATAATTCTGGGATAATTTTTCTTATTTCTCCATAAGAACATAATGAAACAGTGTTGAAAGTGCTGACTACATCTCCAGGGCCCAGTTGTTCAAAGCTAACGATGTCGTTAGTTAACGATTCGTTAAAATTTACATCGAGTGATATGTAAATATGCTGAAATTTTTTGATGAAAAAATGTGAGTAGCTTTTGCAGTGCAAAAGCTACCCACATTTTTTCAGCAAAAAATATCAGAATATTGTATATTGAATCCGCTAAAACAGTTAACGAAATGATCCTTAACGAGCTTGTTAAGCTAACATCGCTTTCAACAACTGATCCCTGAACATTACCATCACACTACTTTCTGGCAGGTCATGTTCATATCCTGGGATATATGTGTTTAGTCCATAGAACAGAATAAAATAGGTGGGTATCCATTAGAAGCACACTGCCAAAGTGCTTCTAACTGGTGCCAACATATATTTTTATGTGGAGATATAAGTGTAAGAAAGATATTTTTCAAGACATACATCTTATCTGGAGTTATGGAACTTAACTACATACCGTATTTGACCTAATTACTGCACTGTGCACTTAGGTTTTTCAAAAGCACTGGGAAAACTTGTAGTAAAATAGCCAACTAATAAGGGCACACTTTAAAGAAAGTTCAACAGAGGACTTTATGAGAAGCGTATTTAATGATGCTTATGCAATATTATTTTCTTTTTATTTTAGAAGCAGATGTTGTGGGTTCTCATTTGAATTGCCTCGACTTGTCGAGGCAATTCAAATGAGTACCCACAACATATGTTTTTATAGATAAAGAAGCAGATAAAAGTACACTGGTTGTAATCTTTTAGATTACTAAATTGCTTGACTGTGCACTTATAAGAGCATGTGCGGTAATTAGGTCAATAAAGGTAACTCCAGATGAGGCACTTTTTTCAACTGAAAAGTATTGATATTTTTCTTATTTCTTCACAAAAACATTCCTTGTGGTACTTGTTAAAAGCACCTCAGCAAAGTCCTTCTATTGATTACACACAAAATGTTTCTGTGGAGAAATTAAAAAAAAAAATATGTGGATAGCCCCTCTTATCTTGAGCCATATTGCAGCAAAGCGCTTCTAATGATTACCCACAACATATGTTTCTTAGGAGAAATAAGAAATGTGGATAACGGATAGCCCATCTTGTGCTATATGGTATCTGTTCCTCACTTGGATCATCTTCAAAGAGTAGTTATTTCCTGCTTAATGTCTTTCTCAGTACTACTGCATGTTATTATTTGTTGTTCACCAATTTTCTCATCATGCAAAGTTGTCTGTCGTTCAACATTTGTTTCATTAATTTCATCAGTATTTATCTCTTGCTTGACAAGTTTCTCATTATTACCAAAAGTACTAGCCTCCTGTTCACCAGATTTCTCACCAAAAATATGTGTAATTATCTGTTGTCCAATTACTTTCTCAAACACACTTTCATCTTCTTGTTTAATTTTATCCTTTAGCACTGGAGCCTGATTTTCATTTTTTGCATCAGTATTAGATTTCTGCTCTTTGTCATCATCCTCAGGATCTTCAGGATTCATTGTAATAATCATTTGTTGCCCATCTTTCTTCTCTGCATGTATAACATTATGATGTTCACCATCTTTATCTACACTACGTATAATTATATGCTGCTGTACTGTCCCATCCGGTAAGAACTTCATCACAAAATTTGCAACTGGGGGAGTTTGGCCCTCACATGACCGCTGTTCCCCTGCTTTCATTGGAGCAAATTGTGCCTTACACACATTACAGATCACTGGCAGAACCTCTTCTTTGTGTACCACAGCATGTTGTGACAGGGCAGCAGGGTCACGAAATGCCACATTACACTTTCGACATACAATACTTTTCCTTTGGTTCATGCTTAGACTTCCATCACACCACAACATATGTCTTCTTAGTGTCACCAGCTGAGAAAAGCTTCGGTCACAAAGATGACATATGAACCATTTCCAGTCAGTATGGGTCAGCTGATGATTTTTATAACTGGTCTCATACGCAAATGTTTTACCACAGGTTTCACAGGAATATGCTTTCACCCCAGAATGAATATTCATATGCTGTTGCAAATTTTCAGGCTGAGAAAAACATTTGCCACAATCATGACAGCGATATTGAGTATCTTCTGTGTGGGTGTCCAAATGAGTTGTTAGGTTCTGCAACAGGGCCAACTCTTTATCACACAGAGGGCACTTACGTTCATTCCCCATACTGTGAATCAAACTGTGCATCAGGAGCTTTCCCTTCTTAGTAAATGTTTTCTCACAATACTTACAACTAAATACATTACTATCATTATGTGTTTTCATATGGTCGAGTAGGTAGTGTTTCTCAGAATATCCCTTTCCACATACTGAGCAACTGAATGGTTTTCCACCTGTATGTTTGCACTGGTGCACATCAAGCTGCCTTTTGATCTTGAATTTACTATCACAAAGATCACAAGCATAGGGTCGTTTGCCAGTACATTCCAACATGTGAAGTGCAACAGATCTCCTATAGCGAAATCTTTTATTGCAAATTAAGTAGGGATGTGGCTTGATACAATAATGAAGACGGACATGTTTATTTCGTGTGATTACGGCAGGGAACTTCTTATCACAAAGAGTGCAAGGATACCACTTTTCTCTCTTATGAACTAAATTGTGCATTGTCAAACTTGACAGTTCAGAGAATGTTTTCTTGCAAATTCTACACAGGTAAGGCTGATCTCCAACATGTGTTGTCTTATGTTGCTCAAGTGACTTTGCACCATAGTAGCGTCCATCACAAAATTCACATATCAGTGGTTTCTCTCCTGTGTGTAAGTGCATGTGTCTCCTCAAACCTTTTGAACTGGCAAATCTTCTATCACAAATTTTACAGCTGTATCTTTTTTCTGAGCCATGCCGCCACATGTGCCACATAAGATCTGAAGGCTTTGCAAACTTCTTACCACAAACACTGCATGCATGTTTTTGTTCTGTATGATTGAACATATGAGAGTAAAGTGATTCTCTTTGTGCAAATTTTCTGCCACAAACATTATAAGAGTACAGTGTCTCCCCTGTATGTAAAACCATATGTGTTTTTAGACTAGATGCCTGAGTAAAACACTTGTTGCACTTGGTACAGATATGTGGTTTCTCTCCAGTGTGAGTGAGTAAGTGAGTCTTCGCACTTGAAGAATGAATGAATTGTTTGTTAATTAGATAGCATGTTTTGGAGTTTTTGCTGACAGGGTTGTCTGAAACCAGATCTTTATCTTGTATAATATCAGACTGGTTCTGTTTCATCCCACTGTTTTCCGTGACATTGTGATGAGCTACTGGTGTTGACAACTCAATGTCATTGACCCAGTCAGTATCAAACTGCTCTTCATCTGTATTCATAATATAATTGTACTCCATGTTAGTCGGTTCTGCCATAAAGTCTGGCTGCAGTGACATGGTGACAATGGTTTTGAGTTCTTGCTTAATGATATTCAACACTTGTGGGTCATTTTGTGTCACGGCTGACAACTGTACTTATTCTGATGTACATTTCTGTTCATGAACTACTGGTTTTCTGTACTAACAACCACCTCATTTGTCAAAGAAAATAATGCTGTTTCCTGAAATTAAAAGAAAATAAAGCTATTACAAGAGGTCCAAGATGGCCCTATATCGCTCACCTGATTACTAGACAAGTTTCGAGCCAACTAGCCTTTCAGTTCTAGAGAAGAAGTTCAATACAGATTTTAAGATGGCAGCCATGGCAACCATCTTGGATTTACAATAAGAACTATTTTAGCTTTTGGTTTTTATCTACACATGACCCAGATACTTCAAATGAGGTTTCATGTCAATTGGCCTTTTGATAAATGATGTGATCAAAATAGAATTTTCAAGATGGAGACCATATGGCAGTCACCTTGGACTTCTGATTGGAATGATTTTAGCCATTTTTTATCCACAAGTGGCCCTAATACATTTACTTTCTATCAAGTTGTGAGTCAATTGGCCTTTTGGATTATGGAGAAGAATTTTGAAATAGATTATCAAGATGTTAGCTGTGGCAGCCATCTTGGATTTATGATCAAAACTTTTAAGCTATTTTGACTTACAAGTCACCCTGATACTTCCTACAATGTTACCTGTAAAATAAGGTTTTAAAAGTAAAACATATTTTAACTATCAATACTTAACCAATAAATAATGTGCTATTCTATTCTGTTTTTCACATCTTCCACAGAAAAAACGACCTTTTAGTTGTCAATTAACGTCTTAAAGTCTTAATCCAGAAGGTCCCTTAGGCAGTTACTTGTGTGACGTAACTCTTCCCGCTTAACTGATCACGTGTCAGTTTCTTTGATGTGTAAAACAATAGACACAATTAGAAGAGCGATGCAGGACTATTTTAATTATCTGCAGGTTAAGTATTGATAGTTAACATGGAATTTGCTACTGTTTGATCCAAAGCCCATTTTGTCCTGATAGGTTTTTCCAATCTGGTTAGGCGGTCTGCTAAGATGTTGAATTCGCCTGGGATATGATGCACTCTGATTATGATGTCGTGTTCCAGGCACCAACTGAGTATCTCCCATACCTCTACGCAAAGGTTGGGAGAGTGAGTGCCGCCCTGTTTGTTGATATATGAGACCACCATAGTGTTGTCTGTAGATATCATGATGCAAGAACGGTGAATAAATGTAATGGCTTGTTTCAGCGCTAATCTTATGGCCATCATTTCTAACATGTTGATATGGAGCTGGGATTGAAAGGATACTCTCACTGGCTCTAAATGAGCTCCCCATCTTAAATGACTGGCATCTGTATAAAGGAATATATTGGGACCTGGAGGGTGGATAGGAGTTCCCATTTTGAAGCAAATGGTGTTCATCCACCATTGTTAGTGAGATCGAATCATACCGGTAATCGGGATTGGATGACTGAGAGGAGGAATATGAGGTCTCCAGACACACAGAAGGCACATTTGCAGGGGACGTAAGTGAAGTCTGCCCAGGAGAATAAAAACTGCTGCTGCACTGAGTTTGCCCAAAAGAGAAAGGAAAGTTCATGCTGATACTTGTTTGCATGAGTGGATAGTCAGAATTAGGGTCTCTACTCGGTCCGCTGGTACCCCGACTAAATTTTGCTTTCAGAAATTCCATGCCTATGAATGTGAAATTCTGAGAGGGAACTAGTTCCGATTTCATGATCTAGTCAATCCATATAATGTGGCAGTTTCCAGAATTGTTTCTGATGTTTTTGCCAGTGACGCGCCATAAGTAGACTTCCCAAATCCCGGACATACGCTTCTACCGATATTTCCTTCGTTCAGGCCCATGGGCATGGTGGGCGAAGCTTGCTTACCAAGTAATGCTTACTATCCGCGGACGCCTGATTACACCCTTTGTTCTGGGGTCCATGTCTGTTGGTCTGAACATTCTGATTCGTCATTCGTTTATGGATTTATGATTTTGGATTACGGCTTTGGTACCATGACCGCAACTACTTCTTTAGATTTGGAAGAAAACCTAGACTCTGAATTATTTGAATGCAGAATTTTGTCTGAGAAATCCATCGATTGCATATCAGATCTTTTATCAGCCAATCGTCTAGGTACGGTAAAACTGAGATGGTACGTTGTCGTAAGAACGCTGCTATGATGTCCATTCGTTTCGTGAAAATCCACAGACTTAGGGGCATTCCAAATGGTAAGGCCATGAAGTGAAATGTTTGATCTTCATAGACGAATCGAAGATACTTTCTGGATCGAGGATGTATCGGAATGTGGAGGTATGCATCTGTCAGATCTATGGAGACAGCCCCATCAATTGTCTTACTGACTTGACTGTCTCCATCTTGAAAGACTGTTTCTTTATATATCGGTTCAATAAAGATAGGTCTATAATTGGCCGTAACTTTCTGTTATTTTTTGGTAGAAGGAATATCCAGGAATAAAAGCCGGGTGTTCCCAAATTCTGTTGTCGGCAACATTCTTTCGTAGAGATTGATCATGAAATATTTTCTACGGTCATTCTCTCCCTTCCGCTGATTCAAGAAGGGCAGTTGTCAGTTTCTGGCGAAAGTATGTGCACAATACTGAATAACCTCTTAGAGGACCAAGCCTGCCCAGTAAACGTGTGGTTAGGTAAACTGACCGCGCTCGACATGACCCCATTGGGTTGACTGGGCTGTAAAAACTCAACACAAACAAATTCTCCATGAAAACATATTCTGTGGCAACTCATTAGAAGGGCCTCACTGAGGCATTTCTAATGAATAGCTCCAACATATATTTTCGTGGAGAAATAAGAAAATATCAAAACACATGACTGAAATAAAATAGTCTGGAGCTGTGTTTATTGTTTGCTTACAGTCACTGAGTACCTTGATTTTAACACTTACCATGCTATGTACAGTGTCTGCAGATGACAAACTGACAATATTTTTCCTAAAAAATTTGATCTGACACTTCATGCAATTTATCATCTAAGGAGACAATGTGCATGAAGTGTCACATCCTATTTTCTAGGAAAAATAAGAAAAATATTTCAAAATGCTGTCTGCTGAAATTTTTACCCAGCATGAAAATGCAGGAAGCATTTTCTTTAGACTTGCAAAACTTTAACCCATTGTAGACTGATAAATCTCCCCTCCACCCCCTCCCACCCCCCCCCCCCCTCCACCACCAAGTATAATTTTTGGAAGATTCTAATTTCTATTTTAGGTTAAGTCCGGTGTAACAGTTTATGTGGTGTCTTGTCCCTCTCTTGGTTATTTTATCCTTGGGGACAAGATACCATGGCTATGGTATCTTGTCCCGGTATTTTGTCACCCCTCTTATTTCGTTTATTTATTTGAGTCTGCTTTTTTTTTTTTTTTCAACTTCAGTACACAATGTCCTTCATTTCCTGACACTGATATACAAATCATACTAGTTCCAGTATAGCTTCTCATTTTAACTGTTGTCATGAGATGTTAACAAACTTCAGAGATTTGACTGCATGTCTGTCTTAAGAAAATAAAGGTACAAATTTATACTATTCTGTTGTCTGACAGAAAGACCAAAAGGAAGAGATTTCTGAGAAGGGAGATGGGCAGGGGTTTACTAGATACTACAACTGTGTCATACCATAACATGTTGTCCCCATTACCACCACACAGCATTTGGTTAGGTTGCAACAATTTATAAGATTAGGTTAAGTGCTATCCAGAGATTAGTATTTTTGGCCAAAATGGGATACAGTTTTTTATACCCCACAAACATTTTTTTTTCTTTTTGTAGGGAGGTTATATTTTTCTCAAGCTGTCCTTCCATCTGTCCATCTGTTTGTCTGTAACAATGGTTTTTCCTAAATATCTTGATTAATACTATTAGGATATCTTCTCATATTTTGCAGGGTCAATACTGTTATAGTTACTGTCCTATGTAATTCTTTAAAAGTTGTCCTAACACTTTTGTTTTCCTGTCTATCTTGCTTATTATTTTTAAGAATCTTATCATATTTAGCATAAATTTTGATACTGGTAAGATTTTGCTAGGGCAAAATCAGGGTCCAGAGATCAATACTTATATAGTTACCCCCTTTGTAGGTCTTTGAAAACTGTTTTTTTTTTTTCTCTCGCACGTATCTTGATTAACTCTTGTCCTGCTGAACCCGGATATACCCTATTTTGCAAACAGTGTAGATCCAGATCAGTTGGCTTCTGAAGAAGCCAACTGATCTGGATCTGCACTGTTTGCCATCAAATATGCAAAGTTATAGCAATAATCTGGATCAAGTAATCTTGGCTGAAAATTAGAAGTGGGCATGGCATCTTAATTTATTCAGCAGGACAAGGGTTAATATTATTAGAAATCTTATCATACTTTGCATAAATGTTGATATTCATGAGATGTTGCTGTTACAGAAAAAGAAGGGTCAAGGGATCAACACTGTTTTAGTTATTCCCCTTTGTAATTCTTTAATGTCATAAAACTTCTGTTTTTCCTGTCTATCTTGCTTAATAATTTTGGGAATTTTGTAATATTTGCATGAATGTTGATATAGATAAGCTGTTGTTGCTATGGAATTCTTTTTAATATTCTGAACAGAGCTGCTGTTTTTAATGACCATTTAATACCTTGTGGCGGGTATCTGATAAGAAGTGCTTTTTTCACTTTTTTCATTGTCATTTATTTAATTATACCATATATGAGTAGGATAATAATGACAAGGGATGGACAAGATACCATAACCTGGTTTATCTTGTCCCCACTCCTACAGCCAATACCCTGCATTTTGTTTGGTTAAGATATTGATGGTTATGGTCAGCACTGGAGATACAGAATGTGAAATTGACTGAAAATGAGTTTGCATAGAAATGTTGGAGGACAAGATACCATACATGTAGCTGGTTTATCTTGTCCTCACCCCCCTCCCCGCCCCCTGCCTGCACCCCCCCTGCCTGCACCCCACCCCCCCCCACCCCCACAGCCTTGCCTACTATCACTGCCTACACTTTGGATTCTTGTTTGGGTAAGTTCAATCTATGTGCATGCTAATAAAGTCAATGAGATACAAGAGATACACTACAGTTTTGAAGATTTGTTAGAATTGGTGGGTTTGGCAAGGCAGACAAGATGATAGCTAGTTTTTTATGTCCACCCAACGAGGGAAGTGGGACATAGTGTTTTTGGTGTGGATCCCGTTTGCATCAGTGTCAGCTTCAGCTTTGGCATCAGGGTTTGCATTGGCATAGCCTGTTTGAAGCACTATATCGCTTGAGCCTATCTAGTGGTTGGGTGAGGTGAAGGTGTTGTGTATCGTGTGGGTGTCTGTCCAACTGATATTGGCTTACAGTTGGTCAAATCCCGCTGTCCTTGCAGCAGGTAAGGGTTGAGGTGGGGGTGGGTGGGGGGGGGGATGTTATTTCTTCCATTTCTACACCTCCATTCATTTTCTTCTTTCCCCCCTGTCCTTCACTTTCATCTCCTCTACTATATCTTCAATAAATCCACAAAGACAAAAATTGTGATCTTCCATAGAACAATCACAAAATAAAGATTTTCTAGCTTGTTGAAAGAAGAAAACACTTGTAACAGAACTGAAAAATTGGCAAAGACAAACAAAAAAAAAGCTGAAATAAGAGTGGGGACAAGATACTGCGGCTATGCTTGTTATTAAAAGTTTTAGAAACCATCCATTATTTGTTGTTTTCTTACCATTCCAGCAAGTCACTGTTTTACCTTACCCACTCTTACTGAACTATCCCATATTAGACAAAACATTTTGTATCTCATATGCGCTAAAATATGCCATTTTATTAATGGTAGCACTTAGCCTGAACCTGCAAATATGGCGAGCCCCAGACATATATGTAGAATGAAGTTTGGGAGTAATTCAATTAATAATGAGAAATATTGTGATCTGCAGAACAATGACAGAATAAAGATTTCATAATGAGGATAATTAAGGGGTATTTTTTTCACTTCTCATTAAAAACCTATATTGTGGGTACATGCGCTTGTTTGAATCACCTTACTGAGGCGAATGAGACAAGTACACACCAAACAATCTATTCAGAAATAAGAAGACTGATTCTTGAATTAAACCTGTTGAAAGAAGAAAACCTTATAATGGAACAGACAAAACAGTACAGACAGATAAAATTACTCCTAACAAGAGAGGGAATATGATATCGTCTCATGATTAAACCTGATCAGAAACATTTCAATGTGTACCTGAAGGAACTGTATACATTTATAAATGAGAAAAGTAGATTAAAAAAATATATATATAAAAAAATAAAGATGTTATAACCAGTTGAAAGAAGATTTGTTTGTGTTGAGGTTTTACGGCCCAGTCAACACAATGGGGTCATGTCGAGCGTGGTCAGTTTACCTAATCACACGTTTACTGGGCAGGCTTAGTCCTCTAAGCAGTTAACCAGTATTGTGCACATTCTTTTGCCAGAAAGTTGAAAGAAGAAAACACTTGAAATGAAAACAGAGCAAATAGCTTAGACAAACAAAAGAATAAATAACAAAAGAGGGGACAAGATACCCTGGTATGGTTACTATGGTATCTTATTCCCTAGAGGGAAACACTTGAAAAGGAATAGGGAAAAAAAAAAAAAAAAAAAAAACATGGACAAACAAAAAAAGACATGACAACAGGGAAATGTGGGGGGCAAGATACAGGAGGGGAAGATATACTGGGACACCAGCTCTGTGGTTTAGATATCCCTTAGAGAAAAATGACAACAGGGAAATGTGGGGGGCAAGATACAGGAGGGGAAGATATACTGGGACACCAGCTCTGTGGTTTAGATATCCCTTAGAGAAAAATGCTTGAACTATTTGCAAACAGTGCAATCAATGGAGACCCTAATCAGATGCATTGTTCTACAGCATCTAATCTGGGTCTGCACTGTTTGCCAATTACTCTTTTAGGGATCTCCAGACTACAATGGGTTGAACAAACCTTTGCTTTTCCATTTATTTGTTTCTTGGATTTGCAACTCTCTAAAGAAGTGTTTCCAATGGTCAGAGACATCTCAATCTACGGTATGCTGACATCTACCAACAATCTAACTACCCTGAGATGCAAAGAGCAGACATTTTGATTTTATTTAAAACCCTTGACACTCGTGAAGAGAAATCAAAGATCAGAATTCTGCACTTCTTTAATATCCGGTAATCAGCAAGTTAAAAGAAAATGGTACACAAAAGATAATTGACCTTAGAATTCCTGCATGTCAGTAAGCTTGCCAAAACATAAACCATCGCTCATCAACAAAATCAAAGGAATTAAAAACTGTATTTGATTTAAGACAAGATTAAAGCACCTATAGGTATTGACAATTGTTTTTCACATCACCATTAATCAGTACATGTTTTACTAATGTCATTTAAGGGTGCATCAAGATAATGATAAACAAAATAATTGAATCTATCTATCTATCTGCCTACCAGTCTGTCCACTATCTTTTTTATACAAAGTACAAGTTACCCAAACTAGGTAAGACTTGACTTGAGTGGTATGAGTCGGTCCTACTAATCACCCCATGGTACCCCATGGCATCGAAATACATGTATATCTAAAATAAAAATATGTATTTAGAAGGACAAGAATAATTTTGTAATACCTGTCTTCATCTTAATAAACAGAGAATTTTTATTGATGACTTGTGTTTGATTTGAAATTGTTAATACGTTTAAACTGTAAACCTCTAGTAAAGTTTTGCACCCCATGGCATCAAAATATATGTATATTTGCCATAAAATATGTGTTTGAGATGGACACTGATAGTTTTGTAATACCTGTCTTCAAATTAATAAACAGAGAATTTATATTGATGATGAGTTTGATATAAGACATGATAAGAGAGGCAGGCAGATAGATAGATCTATCCCAAGCCCCGTGCGTGAAAGCAGAAGAGTCTCTATATGTTATGCACAGAATATGTGAGAATACCTATACTTATTTTACATGCAAAAACTTGAATATACAAGATACAACCTTATTAGAAAACTGAATACAAACATCAATATTCACTTGACATTTCATACTTCAATGTGGTTAGAACATTTCAAACAAGAAAGGACACAATAAAACAAGCAATAATAATAGAAATCAGTACATATAGGTCAATCATGCAGCAAGTATATTATATATCATTTCTTAACTGTTGAGCCACTTTGATAAATTTGCTAAGACAAAGTGTCTCACTTCAATTTCTCGGATTTAACAAAAGGGACAATATGGATATACCTGTAGATATTACATCAATATCAAAGTCTTCATATAGTTTCTTTCTGGGTATGCAGTACCTATGGCATTCTGTGAAAAAGTGAATTTCAGTTTCTATAAAAGTACAATGTGGTAAGATGTAATTTTAAGTCAAAACATATTTTTAATTGACTAACAACTTATACCACTGGTCTCTTTGATATATTTTAGCATCATTTTGAATCTTGGTGTTTAGGGCTTTAGAGTTTGAAGTAAGGCTAATGTCTTAAACTATCACAAAAACAAATTTTGATACATAAAACTAATACCCTGGTGTAATTTCAGCATTTACTTAATAAAAACAATGAACTAATTTAGTGCTATGGGATGAAACGGGGTGTTGTGGGTGCTTTGTAGGACCTGGTAGAGTTGACCAGACAACGGGTATGAGAAAACCAAAAATAGGTATGCTGACTAGGGTGAGAGTTGACCAGTTATCATTGGAAAACCAGGAACCAGTGAATTAATGCAGATAAGGTCAATAAGCCTAACAAAACTCTTGTCCCCGATGCTCACCCGCTTTTGTCGAGTGATTCCGGATTTCTCTCAGCCAGTCTTAAATTCTTTCCTATAGTAATATATTAGTTTTTCTCACTTTTTATTTTAATAGGCAGGCTGTAAAAACAAAATACTAAGCTTTCTATTTTGATAATATAAGCTTTACTAGTAGATTCTCCTCCAGTTATCTACACCTAAATTTTTCCAGTATAACTAGTTAACTGTCAGTGAGAATTCAAACTCCGACTACTTTCCCTCACCGTTTGTGACGTTTTGAATGATGTCTTCAAGCAGTTACAAGAAATTCTGTCATTTTCATATTTTCCCAGCTTTTACAAAATTTTAGTGCATTTTTTGATGTTTCTCATGTTATCGGGGTGATTATAAAAGCCGGGAGTAAAGGTCAGGAGTCGGGACCAAAAGTCGGGAGTTTTTGGACAATCAAATAATAACACTAAACTTGCACCTATCAGAATGAAATTAGGAACAAAAGTAGAATATACTCTTCTTTAAAATGCATATAAGATTTTATATTATTATCAATTATTTTTCTCGTTATTGTATGAAATATACGACTATGTCGCTCATATTGAGGTCGGGACCAACTTTTGCGGTGTTGACGATGTCCAGCATTTTGCAAAATATAGTAAGGCTAGGGATTCCATACGAATTGTTTTATATATTATGAATTAAAAACATGTTACAGATTATAAAAATGTAAAAATAAAGTTATTTCATTGCACCGTCTGGCAATCCGCTACTGACCATAATTTGCACTAGATTGGGCAGTCGATGGCACGCCATCGCAAATCCCTACGCTTCTGGCAGAAATTGCCCTTGTACCACACAGCATAGTTTTAAGCAACCAGGCAAAATTCTACTTGTATGTTATTCTACTCATCATTCCCTTCAATTTGATATGTCACATGACCATGTTGTGAGAAACTTAATTTTTGACCTCGCCCCATCCCCCCAAGTCCCACTCCAAAGGGTGTTCCTGGGGTCACAAAGTAAATCCCGTTCAATATGTTTTACATCTATCACTACTGAGTATATGTGCACATTTTCGCATAAAAATCTTAAAAATTGACTTTGAAATTGGAAATTGTTAATATTTGACCTTTTGACCCCTCCGCAAGGCCCCTGGGGGCGGGGCCAAAAATAAACGTGCTCTTGCACGCCCCACTTGTGTAAGCAAGCCATTCACCAAATTTGGTTGAATTCTGTCCAGCGGTTTGGGAGGAGATAGCATAACGGACAGACGGACGGAGGCGATAACAATATCCCCGACGCTTTTTCTAAAAAGCGCGGGGATAAAATGCTTGACATCGTCTATACCGCAAAAGCTTAAATTTAGTCCCAACCTACTCCCGTGTTAATTAATTACTAGACGGTGCGATGAAATAACTTTAGTTTTCACATTTTTCTAATCTGTGACATGTTTTTAATTGATAATGTATAAAATAATTTAAATGGATGGAATCCCCAGACTGACTATATAATTTGCAAAATGTTTGACATTGTCAATACCGCAAAAGGTGGTCCCGACCTCAAAATGAGCGACCTAGTCGTATATTTCATACTATAACGTGAAAAATACTTCATCATAATATTGGTCCTATTAATCACACCATGGCACCCCACGGCATCAAAATATATGCTTGTTTACCATAAAATATGTGTTTTAGATGGGCAAGAATAATTTTGTAATACTTGTCTGCATCTTAATAAACAGAGAATTATTATTGATGACGTGTTTGATTTGTTTGTGTTGAGGTTTTACGGCCCAGTCAACCTACTGGGCAGGCTTAGTCCTCTAAGCGGTTAACCAGTATTGTGCACATTCTTTCGCCAGAAACTGACAACTGCCCTTCTTGAATCAGCGGAAGGGAGAGAATGACCATAGAAAATATTTCATGATCAATCTCCACGAAAGAATGTTGCCGACCTCGGCTGGGGTTGAACCCACGACCTCCTGGTCTCCAGTCGGACGGCAAATCCAACTGAGCCACCGAGGTCGACAATGACGTGTTTGATTTAAAATTGTTATTATGTTTAAATCTCTCGTTAATTTTTGCACCCCACGGCATCAAAATATATGTATATTCGCCATAAAATATGTGTTTTGGATGGACGATGATAGTTTTGTAATACCTGTCTTCATCTTAATAAACAGAGAATTTATAATATTGATGACTTGTGTTTGATTTAAAATTGTTATTAGCTTTAAAACTCTCCTAAATTTCCAAAATAGATAGATAGATAGATGGGTCCCATGCTCCGGTGTGAAAGCAGGTGGATCAGTTAATGTTATGCATAGAATGTTTGAGAAAACCTATACTTATTTTACATGCAAAAGAACTTGAATATAAGATGTAATTTTAAGTTAAAACATATTTTTATAAACTTAACTTATACCACTGTAGTTAGTAAATACAATGAAATAATTTAGTGCCGTGGGGTGTCGTGGGGTGCCATGAGGTGATTAGCAGGACCCTCATAATATAGAATCTTACGTGCATTTTAAAGAAGAGTCTATATTCTACTTATGTTCCGAATTTCATTCCAATAGATGCAAGTTCAGTGTTATTATTTGATTGTACAAATTTACTCCCGACTTTTGGTCTCGACTCTCGACCTTTACTCCTGCCTTTTATAATCACCCTGTTATCTCCACCCAAAAAACATTGTTCAAAATAAATACCAAAGCAAAACAAGCTTGCATTTACTTTTTTTGTTTTAAAGAACCATTAGTCATACCAACTTCTGTGTAGGCTTTTTCATTTTAGAACTTAACATTTTGTTATAAAATGTAATTTGTTAGGGGTACCCTCTAAAAATTAGAATTTTTTTCATATTTTACGTTTTTGCTCCAAAAGTAAATATCATTTTGCAAAAAAAAAAAAAAAATTAGCTAGAATTTACTGGTAAACTTACCTTGAAGTGTCGGCTATTTTCCTGTATTAGTATTGAAGTGTGGAAAATAAACGGGAATGGACGGTAATACGAAAATGAGGGAGGTAGATTTGTGGTGAATAACGCCTACAAATGTGAAGAATTTTGGTAAAAATATCCTGAAATAAGCACAGCTCCAGATGAGGCATTTTTTCAGCCAAAAACGTACAGTCATTTTTCTAATTTCTCCATGAAAATTTAAGTTGTGGGTTCTCATCAGAAGCCTGGCTTCTGTGAATATTCTATGAATACGTACGTATCCGGGGGTTACTTACCAATCGGGACAACTCCTTGCAGCATATTTTCTATACCTACAACTGCACTTCAAGTTTTGTTTAACCTGCTGTTATGAATAAGTTTCATCTCTCTTGGCAAATTCAACAAGACAAAATTGATATTTTTGCTTTTTTTCAGAAAACAGGACTTGACATTTCCTGCAAGTTGCCAGAGACAATGTGAATGAAATGTCAATTCTTGTTTTCTGGAAAAAAAAAATAATAAATAAGAAAAGTTATTTCAATATGCCATCTACTGAAATTTTTACCAAGTGTGTTAGATATGAATCCAATACACTAATGTTTGCAAAAGATATCAAACTGAAACTATTTTGCAACATTGAAAAAGGGCCATAATTGCAAAGATAATTGGTGGATCTTACCCTAAATCGAACTTGATCTATATTTTATAATTATATGCTTGTGTATAAACTATGAATCCAATTCACTATTTTTTTTTCCAAAAGTTATGGAACCGAAATCGTTTTTCAAAGTTGAAAAAGGACCATAACTCCCAAAATAATTTGTGGATTTTACCCTAAATCAAACTAGACCTACATTTTATGATCATACACCTGTGTATAAAATTTGAATCCAATGCACTATTCTTTTCAAAAGATATCGAATGGAAACCATTTCTCAACTATTTTTCAAAGTTGAAAAAGGGCCGTAACTCCAAAAATATTTGGTGGATTTTACCCTACTGTGCTTTCGACATCTTTCAGAAAGTCGTTATTTGCTTGACGATTTACACAGAAGAAGTAAATTTGCAAATTTTTGTCATGATATGATGCAAAACCATTTGTCGTAACTACCTATGTACAAAAAATTTTTATTCTTGTCACTGATTTTTAAAAAATCAAATATTTTCACTTTTTCCTATGGTAAAAATGAAGCCAAATCATGCAGAAATCTATAGGGTAGGTAACTTGGAGCCAAATTTTCAAGAAGTTCCACTTGTTCAATTTTTCTGAAATTTTCACAATATTGTTGTAAAACATCAATAATTCAAATTCAGCAAAGAAAAGTTAAAAATATTTTCTTAGACAAAAATTCCAAAAAATCACTTTACTATAGAAATTGCACAGGTCAGACCAACTTTTGACCGTAACTTTAATTTTTGTGCAATTATTTGAGAACAAAACACAGAAACATAAAAGACAAATGGTTTCTGATAAGATATGGTCAAACAGAACAAAATATTTTCATTTAAAATAAAACACCAAGCAAAAAACGTCTTTCCAAGAGATGTCGAAAGGACAGTAAATCGAACTTGATCTATATTTTATAATTATATGTTTATGTATAAAATATGAATCCAATACACTAATCTTTTCAAAAGTGATGGAACCGAAATCATTTTTCAAAGTTGAAAAGTGGTCATAACTCCCAAAATAATAGGTAGATTTTACCCTAAATCGAACGACCTACATTTTACGATTATATACCTGCGTATAAAATTTGAATCCAATACACTATTCTTTTCAAAGGATATCGAATGGAAACCATTTTTCAACTATTTTTCAAAGCTGAAAAAGGGCCGTAACTCTAAAAATATTTGGTGGATTTTACCCTAAATCGAACTTGATCTATAGCTTATAATTATATGCTTGAGTATAAAATATGAATCCAATACGCTAATCTTTTCAAAAGTTATGGAACGGAAACCATTTGTCAAAGTTGAAAAGGGCCGTAACTCCCAAAATAATACGTGGATTTTACTCTGAATCGAACTTAACATACATTTTATGATTATATACCTGTGTATAAAGTTTGAACCTAATCCACTAATCTTTTCAAAAGATATCGAACAGAAACCATGAAAGTTGAAAAAGGGCCATAACTCCCAAAATAATTGGTGGATTTTACCCTAAATTGAACTTGCCCTACATTTTACGATTACGAGTATATACCTGTGTATAAAATTTCGCTCCAATACACCAATCATTTCAAAAGATATTGCACGGAAACCATTTGTGTTACGTACGGGACAGACGGACGGACGGGGCGGGATGGGACGGGACAGACGGGATGGACGTACGTACGGACAGCGGTGATACTATATGCCCCCCGCCCCCATTGAAAATGGCGGGGGGATAAAAAGAAAAAAACAAAAACATCAACCCTGTTCACTGTAAAGAAATTCAGTCGCGTTGCTCCCAGACTATCGAGGTAGCTCTAACACTAGTGTGACAGTTCCCACGAGTTTATTACAACAAAACAAAATACGTATGCTTTCATAAATGACCAAAATAATGAATCACTGCTTTATATGAGTCACAATGCATGATATAATATCTCCGTTCGTACTTGTTTTTAAAACTGGTACTGGTTTTAAAACACCAGTTGTGAACTATATATTTGCCTCTTTAAATAACTTGGTTATTATTTCATTAAGCGTTCATGAGGTTTTATGCACACAAGGATTATCCGAATCCGTCTTATGATCGACATCTCGTGCATTGTTAACGGTATGTAAAGAAAGACGTCATTAAAATTAGTAAAATTTGAATCCTCCTAACATCTTTTGTGGCAAGAAATTATCGCAATAGCTATTTAGCTGACAGAAATTTGCCACCATATAGAAGTACTGAAATTGGATCTTGTTATCATGAATTCATTTGGGAAGGGGAGCGATGGGATGGGGTAGAGTACACAAGGGGAACATCCTGTTTCATTCTTGCCACAAAAGACTCACCTAAATAAAAGATTCATTATTTTTGCTCATTTATAAAAGCATACTTATTTTGTCATAATAAACTCGTGGGAACTACCACGCTAGTCTTGAGCTACCTCGATAGTCTGGGAGCAACGCGACTGAATTTTTCAAGAATAATTCTTTACAGTGAACAGGGTTACTGAGATTTTTACTCGTACGTCACAATGATATACTGTAACCAATTTTATCAGGTTTAGCGTCAGATCCTTTGATACTCGTCAAAAACTGAAAATATGCTACAAAATCTGTGTGCTGTCAACGCACCGAGAAAATGCAGATCCACGGTTGACCTATCCAAATTGTACATTTTTTCGGCCTGCATAGATAGTTAAATCATATATGGAATAGCACTGCCGGAATTTTGAGTGATTCGCTCTTTCTTTTTAAAACATACTAAAAACGGCGGTGCACTTGCCTTTGTTTATAGAAAATTTGGTGTTGTCACTACGTCGAGAGGTACAGGATGTGGCGTGGGATCAATGTCGCGTTAACGCATTTTCGAGGTAGTTCCCCTGATTTCCACCCGTGAATACCGAATGTTTGATTGTGTTGGGGTTTAACGACGCGCCTACCTTTGTGGGTAATTTTGTGTCGTCTTCCAGACAAAAAGGGGGAAAAGAGATAGGAAAGGAGATGAAAGAGAAGGACAGGGAAGAAAGAGGAACAGGCATGGAAATGAAGAAAGAGAAGAAATAGAAACATCCCCCCTCTACCCTTACCTGCAACAAGGATAGAAGGCCTTGCCCAGCTCTCAGCCAATATCAGTTGGACGTCCTGATGACGTAAGATACACGACACCTTCGCCATACCGAACCAACCCCATACCCAATAAGGCTAATAACAGAAGAGGTACCCTGTGACCCGGGCTCTCTGAGCACTATTTAAATCATAATCGGTCATCGACGAGAAAGAAAAGAAAAAAAAAGTACACATTATGTTACTTTATGTCTCGGGGGTAACTTAAGGGTAATTGTGGTACGGGTATGCAAGCCAGTATTTCAAAACCTACCCCATTCATATACCTGGTCTTTGAAAAAACGGACCCATTCATATACTTGATCATCCAAATGTTGACATATTCATATACTGCCCTTTGATTTATTGCTGGTTGTTGGACAAATATCACAGTCAATTCATTGAATACCAAAACAAGCAGCCTCAAAAAATCTCTGAGCGAAAAAATATGTGCATATACCAGGATGTCAGAAAAATGGTCTTTCACATAGGAATCCAGAAAAATAGGGTCATTCATATAGTTTTTTGTTGAAAAAAGGGGGCCAATCATATACCTAGCAGCGCTGAAAAAGGGGGCCATTCGGCACGCACATCCGTACTATGCCATATATAGGAAGTTACCCACCCCCAGCCCCCGAGCTTTATGTAGGCAAAAGTATGATTTTCACTTTAAACTGCTGCTTATTTACGCTTAGCACTCTGTGCATTTTTTTCAGCAGACATTTTTTTTCTTCTTTCTTCCTGAAAACAGAAGTGTCTTTTAGGCAAACTGAGGCAATTTGCATGGACTGTCAAATCATGCTTTCTAGGGAAAACAAGAAAAAAAAGTTGTTTTTTTTTTTGTCTTATTACTCCCTGAAAACAGGAATTGACATTTTATTTGTCTCAATTTGCATAAAATATCAAATTCTATTTTATGAGAAACAACGAGAAAAAAATATCACCAATTTGTTGTTTGCTGAATTAGCCAAAAGAGTGTTTATAAGAGCAAATAAGAAGCTATACTTATAT
Source organism: Anodontia alba (assembly GCA_964016985.1). NCBI lineage: Eukaryota > Metazoa > Mollusca > Bivalvia > Lucinida > Lucinidae > Anodontia > Anodontia alba. Next base: position 7,238,117 of record OZ024825.1, on the reverse strand, counting down.
CTACGAATTTGCTACATTCACCATACCGAGTACCGTGGATTCCATATAATAAGAGAATAATTTCTAAATGTTACAAGCAGAGATATTGCAAATAGTAAGACCAATTTCACTGGGCTGCGATGGCTCACGCTAAAGACTAACTAGAGACAACACATTATGGTACTCTTGGAACCACACTGAATTGGTACTTACAATATAATTGCTTATGTCGCACGAATACTGCATAATGCCAACTGACTGCATGAACTTCAGGCAACATGAATAAATAAATAAATAAATATATAAATAAATAAATAAAATAAACGGCGAATTTCTCTTGGAACCACATTAACTTGTGCTAAGAACACAATTTCTTTTGTCGCATGGATATTGCACAATGTCACAGGACTGACCTTCTGGCGAAATTTAGACCCAGTTCACCTCGAGTTCTTATACATATCGCGAGAATGTCGCGCGAAAATCGCGAGACGAAATCGCGATTGTTTGGCATTTGCGACTGGCACGCAAATAGACGCGACAGTCGTATGCGATAATTAATGAATCGGATCACCTTCTCACGTTTCTCGCAGATTGTGACTCACGGAAACTAAATTCAGAAGGGTCTTAGAAGGGTTCGAGACACCAAGGACGACACAGTGATTATTCTGAAAGAAATGTAAAGTGCAAAGCCGATACTTTATGAGTGTGTTCATTGCTTTCAAGGGTCATTCTTTCATAACCTTTATCTTCGCTACTGCTGGTGTTAGTGCTGTGTGGCGACCGTAAAACGTCTTACCGTACTTCACTGTACAATTTTAGTTCATATTTCATGGCCCTTTCTTATCATTGAGCCCATACCGAGATTTTTTGAAATTTTTAAAAATATGTTTGAACATTTTTAAAACTGTGTAAATATGAAATGAAGGTTCCTTTATGTAACTGTCATACTACCAAATCTTACTACAGTGAAACCTGTGTAAGAGAGCCATCTCTGAGATTGACTTAAGTGATTTAAAATAATAATAATAATAATAATCGACCTTATTTATAGAGGGTAACACATTTAGTAATCTAGTACTAATCTTCCATGTGGCCCTCTTTTTTCCTGGGTAGAAACCAGTACTAAGCAATGTGGATAAAGTCTCTTGCTCAAGGAAACAACACTTGCTGTTAGTGGGGATCGAACCCGGTACCTATCGATCTCGAGTCCGACGCGTTACCACTGCACCAACATTTACGTGGACAGGTGACTGTCTTATAAAGGTACATGTCATGTAATTTTGCTAGCAAAATTACATGACATGTACCTTTATAAGCAGACACTTTTCCCACATCAACCTCTATTTTAAGTCAGTCTCAGAGATGGCTCTCTTACACAGGTTTCACTGTACAACCGTAGGGGATGTGTTTTGACAAATTGTGTTTTGACAAATCCTTGACCTGCGGAATTCTTTTATATAGGCTACTGATCATTAACATGTGTAACTATAAAAAAATAATAGTCCTTCTGAATAAACTTTTTTATTTTGGTACCATTTAATCTAATATTTCAAAGATGTATACGGACCGGTGAAGATTATAATTCCACCATGACTGGATCGGCTATAGAGTAAACCAAGACAAGACAAGACAAATTTTGTTTAAAGTTAGTAGGTTATAGCAATTTAACATTAGATATTTACCGACTTGAAAATTAAACATGCACATACATATCAGTAAAGTATTTACACTGTTTCAAGCAACATCATCTAAGCACTGGAATTAAATTATTATAAGTACATTGAATTTAAGTAAATCTGTATTAAAATAATAATGATAACTTAATTAAGAAACTCTATGCAAATTTATGCTAGTCATTATCACAGCGAGATTTTATTTCCACACATAAAATACCCAGAAAAGACAATCACACTAAGTTTAAAATTCAGATCATAAAACAAATAGAAAGACAATTTATAAATATTACCCGAGTACCCATTCCATGGCCACACAGCATGTGCACCAATGATCAAAAATCTCCACTGCCAAGGGCAGAGAGCATATGGTGGAAAACCAATGTCCAGACATCACGCTCCACCTCCCCCCACCCCCTCACTGCCCCATCTAATATGCATGCCGATATGTCTGCCATTCTTATTATGACTTGCAAACATTCAATGAGACCAACAAGCACGTATAAATAAATAAATAAAAAATAAATAAATACATGAATAAATAAAATTTGTAAATGCAGAAATAAACAAGAGGCTCAATGAGCCTGAACTGCTCACCTGAGAACAACTTACACGTAAAATGCATTTAAACTCACCAGTGATTTAACAATAATTGTTCCAAGTTGGTGCTTCTTCAGTGGCCAGTGTTTTATTTCATTTGCCTATTAGGTGTGTTATCATTGTTATCTAGTTATGTTCGGGTTATTAAGTCGCCACCTGTTCGAGAAAGAGCTGCTCATTCAGAATGTCACATGTTCGGTCAGTTTCTTGAGGTTACTTATATTTGCTTCTTTCCCTGCAGTGTTTGGGGCAGGATGCATCTTTTACCTCAAAATATAAAAAAGCACAATCTTTCATTCCCCCTGCCCAAGGATGCTACAGATAAAATTTGAACCCAATCGGCCCAGGGGCTTCAGAGCAGATGTTATTAGAACGTGAGAACGGACAACGTACAGACAACTGAGCCTCACCATACTAATACCTCGCATGATCCCTTGGCTCAGGTGAGCCAAAAAGGCATAAAATAAAATCATAGGGTCGATAAAGGATGAATCAAGGAACATTTTCATAAAAAAAATGTCAAAATATCTGGAACGGCTAGGCACTTATTAGAAATTTTCAATTTTCCTCATTTTAAGTATATGGAAAGTGAAAGTTGGTCAAAGTAACCAAATCAAAAAGCTTGTTTTCATACAAAACACCAACTTTCATCTCCCCAGCCCAAGGATGCTATAAACAAAATTGGAACCCAATCGGCCAAGTGGTTTCAGAGAAGATTTTTTCAGTTATTTTTTTATTTTTTGCCTTTCGGTTTCCAATGGCAACCAATAAAATGAAGAATAGGTATAAAATAAAAAAGCAGCTAGAGGATTTATCATGGAACATTTCTTTAAAACATGTTGTCAAAATAGCTGCAACGGTTAGTCACTAATCGAAATTTTTCAATTTTCCCCATTATCAGTACATGGAAAGTGAAAATAGACCAAAGCAACTTAACCGATAAGCTGGTTTTCATGAATAAAAGGAACATTTCTATAAAGTTTTGGTCAAAATATCTTCAACTGTTTGGCAGTAAATGCCATTTGTCGGTTTTCTCCATTAAAAGTCAATAGAAACTTTAAGTTGCCATAGCAACCAAACTGATAGGCCGATTTTCATAAAAAAAAAACCAACAAACTTTCATTCCCTAAGCCCAAGAATGCTACATGTAAAATTTGAGCCCAATCGGACCAGTGGTTCCAGAGAAGAAGATTTTTGAAGGTATTTTTAGTTATTTTTTTGCATTTTGGTTACCATGGCAACCAATAATGATAAGCAGTTGCATAAAAGCATATGGCTATTAGAAGAATATTAAAAGAAACAATTTTAAAAAAGTTTGGTCAAAATATCTTCAACTGTTTGGCAGTAAATGCCATTTTTCAGTTTTCTCCATTATAAGTCAATGGAAACTTTAAGTTGCCATAGCAACCAAATTAATAAACCGATTTTCATAAAAAACAAAAATTTTCATTCTTTAACCCCAAGGATGCTACATATAAAATTTGAGCCCAATCGGCCCAGTGGTTCCGACGAAAAAGATTTTTGAATGTAGTTTTAGTTATTTTTTTGCATTTTGGTTACCATGGCAACCAATAAAAATAAGCAGTGGCATAAAAGCATATGGCTATTAGAAGAATATTAATAGGAACATTTGTATAAAAGTTTGGTCAAACTAACTACAACTGTTTGGCAGTTAATGCAATTTTTTCATTTTCCCCATTATAAGTCAATAGAAACATACGGTTGCCATAGCAACCAAACTAAAAAGCCGATTTTCATACAAAACACACACAAAATTTTGTTCCCCCTGCCCAAGGATGCTCCAGATAAAATTTGAGCCCAATCGGCCCAGTGGCTTCAGAGGAGATGTCGTTTGAAAGTGTGGACGACGACGGACGGACGGACGGACAACGGAGCTTTGCTATACTAATACCTCACATGAGCCTTCGGCTCAGGTGAGCTAATAATACCAGAGAATGCAAGCACTACTGACTGTTCTCACGGTTTACATTCCTGCCGGGAGTCAGCTGTAGATTAACCCTAAAACTGCCAATCACAACAATTGTCGTCTGCTTTATCATCTGCTTGTGATTTTAAAAGTCACCTTTGCAAACAGTGTGGATCCAAATCAGACTGCTCTTCTAGGAGCAGTCTGATTAGGGTCCACACTGTTTACCTGTATGCAAAAAATTGGTTTGAAAAAGTTTGCAAGAATATTCAGCAGACGACATAAATAGACGACATTTTCAGATGCAGGTTTTTTAGCATTTTATGGGTTAACTCATGACTTGTCAACAAAATAAAAGCAAAAAAAAAAAAAAAAATAAATAAATAAATAAATAAAATAAAATAAAATAAAATAAAAATAAAAAAAAATAAATAAAAAATAAAAAATAATAAAAAAATAATGGAACTAAGTAAATAAATCTAACAAGCATCCTTTGCCAGCTTTGTTTGTTTGTGTTGAGGTTTTACGGCTCAGTCAACCCAATGGGTCATGTCGAGCGCGGTCAGTTTACCTAACCACACATTTACTGGGCAGGCTTAGTCCTCTAAGCGGTTAATCAGTATTGTGCACATTCTTTCGCCAGAAACTGACAACTGCCCTTCTTAAATCAGCGGAAGGGAGAGAATGACTGTAGAAAATATTTCATGATCAATCTCCACGAAAGAATGTTGCCGACCTCGGCGGGGGTTAAACCCGCGACCTCCTGGTCTCCAGTCGGACGGCGCATCCAACTGAGCCACCGAGGTCGGCTTGCCAGCTTTGGGAAGCACCACATTTCATTCAGTATATTAACATTTTAACAACAGAGGGTAATTTCGAATGCCGAATAACATATTTTCCAAGAGTTTTGCATTCTTTTTTCATGGAATTGTAATTACTAAACGCATTTAGGTATTACAATCGAAATCACAGATAACCCCAGTCCCCCACCACCACCACCCAGACAACCACAATATACCAGAAAATTCGATATATTCTGTTCTATTTGATAATGCAGATGTCGTCAATATGGATTATGTATGCTTCTGTCAATTTCTCAATGCAGATGTCATCAATACGGGTTTAATAATGTAAGCTACGATCAATTTCTCACTACAGACAAGGGGTTTCTTTATGAGCCTCAAGATGAGAAAATGTAATGTCTCATATACGCCCAACGACGACTCAGATCATTAATGAGTCTTCTGTGTCCGCATGAAAAAACTTTGCACTCTTGGATGTCCGGAAATGCACGCAGTGAAGATTCTGATCAGACTGCGTGCAAGCGTAGGCTGGTCTGAATCTTCGATAGGCGCACATATCCGAAGGTACGATTTCTAACGGTACGGCTCATGTCAACAGAGGGACACCTTGCTACTGGTGCATCTGACCCCGGGGCGAGTATGTGTGTGTGTATGGGGGGGGGGGGGCACTCACTATACATAGGCATGGGTAGGGGCATGTACGGACAAAAGGGGTCTTATTTTCAGTCTGCCCGGAAAAGGGGTGTGCTTCAATGTGAAAAAAAATAGTGCTGCGTTCAGAAGAGCAAGTTTATATTTGCCAGTGTTTTGCCCTGGACTCCTGCACCTACTGGCGGTCGTCAGTGGCTATCGCTTTGCATTACTGAACGCAGCCAAGATGTCACAGGTCACTGGACAATGTTATATTTGATCGATGTCGTTCAAAACAAATAAATAAATAAAATAAATAAATAATAAATAAATAAACAATTTTCGAGGCACACCTGAACCGCGTTTGCTAAGAGGAGTTTTTCGGTGTAAAGTGGAAACGTCCGTGTCGGTTTGTGTAGTGTTTTGTTGTAAAAATGATGACCCACAGTTGACACCGTCTTCTCTGTGTTATAGGTGAGAAAGATCTGTTATTGTACTCACCTTGATATGTTGGCGAATCTAATCCCCTCTAAACTTTGTGGTTACCACCATACACCTTAATGAAGAATAACTGTACCTTAATGAAGAATAACTGTTTCTCCACTTGTATCACAGGGAAACCATGATTTCAGCACAGAGGGTGATACCAGTAAGTAATGTATTAAAAAATCCAATAAAATTGCGGACAGGTAAATCCTGCAATACCTGTAAAATAAATGGACGAGCCGACCAGGTAAGTCATATGAAGTAGGATTCATGGCTTATTTTTACACTCGCAGTTTAGGTCGACATTCTGCGCAGAATAAAGTTATGAACTTACCTATTTTGCTTTTTTTATCCTATTAATGAATTTTTGACTATGTGTCATTTGACCTATAATTAATTACCTGGTAAACAATAGATCAAACTTGTGGACTGACGTGCCAATGTACTTTTAATATTTAGACGTGTCCAGGGTCAAGGTAAACAGGTTGTTACGAGAATAAATTTCGATCCCGTGTACACGAGTAGATAAACACTCGCACTGACTTTTAATACAGAACTGAGAGCCAGGACGCGAATTAGAGCCCTCTCATAACATTTTTTTTCCTTTCCTTGTTCATCCATTTGTTATTTTTACATATATATATATATATATATATATATATATATATATATATATATATATATATATATATATATATATATATATATATATATATATATATATATATGTATTATTATTATATTATTTGAGCCTGTGGACCCTTTTTTTAATGCCTATTTATTTTCATAAAAAAAGCCTGCAATAGTTTCGTGCTATTAGAGGTATCATGGAAAACGCAAAAATATAAGTGAAGATACCCAGGAAATGCCTTAATCACGAAATACAGCCTTCCCGAGACACCAACAGAAGGAGAGATGAGGAACAAATAATGATGAAATAACCGCCACATACGGACGCTTTAACAATCACTACAACATATACAAATTCTGATACTTGTTTTTCCATAATTCTGCTCAAAATCACAGATTGTGGGTACTTGGTGAGGCGATTCTAACAAGTACCGTACCTGCAATCTATGTTTTTAAGCAGAAATAAAAAAAAAAAAATACTGCATACCCTTGTAAGCCCCAGTTTTACTATATAAAAGTGGGGTTTAAGGGGGTCGATTTTATATAGGCAATTTTCGTTATGGTGAAATTAAATATCTTTTCCAAGTTCTACCTATATTTGCATAACTCTATATAAAGACAATGAAATGGCGGAAGTTGTTTTAATGTTTGCACAATCAACCAAACTATTTTGAGAACAAATGTCACCCTATAATACTGTCAACAGAGTCGTCTTCGTATATTGTACAAGAGATTTTCCATCCTGCAAAAATAGTGCAATCATTGCCGTAGAGGTGACCATTTAGAATATAAGCGATAGTAACCATGTCATAGACAGGCGACTTTTCGAATGTCATGTCTACTTTTCTACCTCCTGGGCTTACTGATATGCTACTAACACGCTTCGATGACATAGGAATCCACTTGTTTTCACCGAGAACCGCAATAACAGTACTGCAATAAAATAAATCGCAACGTGAGAAAACGTACATTCAGACATGTTAGCCAAACGAAGACTCAAAACAGCCTGCGCATCTACGTAGTCTGATAAGACTTTTCGGTGTCCGCATGAAGACATTTTGCGTTGTCTGTATGAAGACATTCCTTGGCTATCCAAACTGCACCCAGTGAAGACTGACCAGGCTGCGCCAATGTGCAGGTTGATCCGAATCTTCACAGTGCATACATGTCGAAAAGGTACGGTTTTGGATGTTGCTGCTCAAATTTATAAAGTGTAGTTACACAGTATAAATGGCTCAGCCACTTTACACCACAATGGATCGTAATATGATGCACTACAAATACCTAGATATGACTTATCAAGACCACAATATTGCATAAGCAATCAAGATGTTTGTCGGCGAACAGCGACGGTGTCGAGAGGACTTCATGCACAGCTTGATCTTTGCTATGTCTCTGTCCTATATGCGTCAAGCCCTATTTGAAATTAGATACGGCGCAGTGCCTTTCATGGAGGTTAAACATAATTATTTGCGCAGGTACGCACCGGACCAGACTATGTGCAGCTCATCGTTATTTCAATGTGCTTATACAATCCGATATGCAGTGTATGAAAAATATCATGTTTTTTTTATCCAGGTTCCGTGGGAGGTGTTGAAAACCGTGGCCGGAGGCCGCGGTTTTCAACACCTCCCTCGGGACCTGGCGAATGTTAATGCATTGAAAAACCATGTTCAATCGCTATTATTACAAAAAATCTGAAAACAATGGCTACATTTCGCGTTATTTCTTGCACTATTTTGTTTCACCTTTTCACCGATGTCTCGCGAACACAATTTTCTACGGACTATGCTCGTTCTAGGGCCGGGCACTACACATCTCATAACGGCAGCAAATCTGTGGCCCCGGTACGATCATATTGAAAGTTGCATAGCCGTGCATTAACAGCGCGTGAATTGCCTTGTTAATACACGGCTTTTCGTCGGTTAATGCACGGCTGTTAATAACGCGCGACATTGCTTTATATGCAATAATTTTTCTTTGTATGTATGTCGGTGATTGCTTCTATACCCTTGTGGGTTGCCGTTATTTGTTTCTTATATCTACTCTTTTCGGTGTTTTCAAGAAGTCTGTACTTCAAGCTTGCGTCCATTTCTGGGTAACTTCTTTTATATTTTTGCAGTTTTTACTTTAAACAGCATATACTGAAGATCTTCTCTGGATAACACTCTGTACTTCTGCTATCATGAATGCGATATATTTTCAAAGTACGCTGTTGTATTCAGTTCAAATAACAATACAATTATGCTTTTCGACTAGAGTATGTCATTTATGAGAAAATAAAGTACGGAATGTTAAACATTTGTAAATAGTGTTCTTCTCTTGCACCAGCTAACTGATATTTCCGTATATGTCAGAAATGATTAGTATGATTTAAACTCTCGAATTGATTCGAAATGCGGTTTTGATATACAGTCGAAACTCGATATCTCGACCTCGCTTATCTCGAAGAATCACTTCTCTCAAAGTGAAAATCTGGTCCCTGTTTTAACATGGAAGTCTAACAACATAACAAAGTATTGTCGAAAAAGGGGAGAAATTGCTACCAAGGAGCATTTTTCCCATATTTCCTCAATATATTAATATATCTCAAATTTCAGGAGTCAAACTACAAACTCATTGTGAAATGTGGTTGTTCGATTTTTTTCCTCAATTTTGCAAATTTGATATGTCGAGGTACGGATATCTCGAAGTATTTCAAAGAGTCTCTTAGATTTCGAGATAACAAGAGTCGACCGTATGCTTTGCTGTAACGGATGTCCTTATGCCACCGACATGATATAAAATAGAGAGCCGCAACACAGAAAACGGACTTTCGGACATGTGCGCCCAGCGAATACTCAGATCAATCTGCACATTCCCACAATCTGATCAGAATCATCACTGGGCGCATTATGGATAGCCAAAGATACACAGTGTTTTCTTACGGACGCAGACTGATCAGAGCCCGGATAAGCAGACTAAATTAGTCCAACTGTTGGTTTACTTTTATTTCAGCATTTCACTTATATTTTACTGTCGAGTCCTCATCGTTGTTTCATGTCTGTATTCGTTTGATTTTTTATGTTCTCGGAGATGTTGCACTGATGAGTTAGGAACCCTTCACGCGGACCGAACAAATACCTTGTGAATATATCACGACAGAACTAAGGGCGAGGGTTGTGGCCACGAAAAATCGATTTAACCGCCCCATTAATATTTTTACTGACCGTTAAGAGGCGGTGCTTCTGTCGTGGTTTACTATTTCTGTCATTTTATGTATTGCACGTATTTCCTGGTGAAATTATTGTTTTGGATAGTCGCCTGGCCGATTTTTGGGAAAGACACTGTCCTTTTTGCTTTCTGCTTGTAGCGGTTTGATTGTGGTGCCGTTGCTTTAAGCGCGTCCTTCTTTCCCTTTGGTGTCTTGGACGGAAGGTGTTAGGTAATTGTATCGATTCCTGAATACTGCCTTCTTTTCTATCAGTTGGGCGCCTATGTCAGTAGGTACATTCTCTCACGTTGCGGCTTAAGTGTTTCAACTTATAAATATAGAGTGCCAAAATTCACATCAAAAACACCTAGGAAAAAAAAGAACGACAAATATTATTTTTTATCTGTTTCAGAAAAGAATACAGTCGACTCTCATTATCACGAAGTCCAAGGGACTCTTTGAAATACTTTGAGGTATCCCTACCTCGACATATCAGATTTGCAGAACTGAGGAAAAATAGTCGAACAATCATATTTCACAAATGAATATGTAATTTGACATTTGAAATTAGATATATTGAAAATATTGTGGAAACGAGTAGAAATCCTCTTTTCCCACAATATTTTGTTACCTGATGTAAGATTTCCATAATAAAACAGAGACCAGATTTTCACTTCGAGATAAACGATTATTCGAGATAATCGAAGTCGAAATAGCGAGAGTTGACTGTATTGCTGTGCAAAATTACCCCATCACGTTATCCCTAAAATCAAACTTATCGGTACATGTAATGAACATGTATTAAGCAAACAATAACAAATGTAAGTATTTTCATACCTGCTTAGATACGGGGAAAAATGATAAAGGCAGAAGTCCTTCTTTGTGCAACTCGAAAGGTCAATTTTCGTGCTTGAATTGAAAAGTTTCCACTGGCGTAGGTTATTGTGTTCGTAGAATATGCCTTCAGAGAGCTACAGAGCAATGGAAATCATTGTAGAATTATAACATGACAGACATCATAGTGTTCAGCAAAACTAAAACTGAATATAAAACTACCTACTGACCGATCTAAGCCTTTACTTTTATTGTGGTGTTTTTTTTTTTTTTTTTTTTGTTTTTTTTTGTGAAATGCTCTTTAGTGTTTCAGAATTGTTTTCCTTTTAAAAATTATGTAAAGTAAACATGCATTCAGTTAAACTTGGGTAACAGAGTTGCCACCTATTTGGGAAAGGGCTGCCAACTCTGTTTGTCATCGTTTCTTTTCGTGGTAGTTTTATTTGTATTTGTCATTCTCTTTGATGTTGAGAACTTGATATGGATTTTAATATATAAAAAAGGTAAGAGAAAAATCCAGAGAGTACCACAATCACAAGCCGCAGCCCTTCCCAGACATCAAGAGGAAGAGGAAACAGACAAAACCAAACAAGCGCAAATCGAACAAAGATTAGCTCTCTCTTCCCCAAGCGAGGTAATTGCAATGTCAAAAGGACTGAAAAACTCAAGAACAAAATAACACAAGATAAGACTTAAAACAAATCGCCTCGTAGAATAAACCACAAAGGAACAAAGAGTCAGACTAACACCGGGACCACCGCCTTAGAACGGTCAGTAGAATAAACCACCTGTGACCATAATGCTTGTATCACAACATAAAGAATAGAAAGAACTGCAGGAAACACAAAGCTACAAAGAGTAAGAACAACATCAGGACCACCGCCTAAGAACGGTCAGTAGAATAAACTATCGGGGAGGTGGTGGAGGGGGTAGTGTGAAGAGAGTGGGGCGGGGTAAAGCACTTTAACAGCCGACTTACTTCACCCATGGTCCCGATTCCTCTCTTAATCACAACTAGTAAAACAGAAAACAAAATGGGCAGCTGTTGGAGGCACCATAATGCTAACATCACAACACAACTGCTAAAACAGAAAGCAAAGTGGGTAGCTTTCGAAGACGGTGATCACAATGCTAGCATCACAACATATAATAGAAAAAAACAACAGAAAGCAACGTGGAAACCACAAAGCTACAAAGAGCTACAAAGAGTAAGAACAACACCAGGACCACAACCTTAGAACAGTCACTAGAATAAACTGAGTTTACCTATTATCTAAAAAGGTGTCAAATATGTGAAAAACCCTCCCAAAGAACTTGATAAGGGTTTTTAAATTGTTTCAGATGGTTGGCACCTGATTATCAATGTCTTTGTTGTGCCATTCGTGGTCCTTTTGGTGGTCTTTTGGTAGCTGGTGTTGTGCCGTGTGGCGGCCATTAAAAGCCTCCCCGGTACATCATCATAGTGCAGGTTATATTTCATTTCATCTGGGATCATTGAGCCCATACTGGTTATTTTTAAATGGAAAACCGCTTAAGCCGGCGCTAGGGGAGGCGTATGCAGCCTCGGAAACTACAGTTTTGTATACGAAGAGACTCAATCAAACCGAATGTCCGATTTTCGTGATTTTGTGTGTTTGTTTCCAAAGGCAATCCTTTTTGACTTTTGTTTTACTCGTGTTTTAGTTTCAGATCGCCATTGCTTTGTTTCATCACAGTGTTTTTGATTATGTGTGTTTCACTGTGATGTTTCAAAGATGAGGTAGAGGACCCCTTTTCAGACTGAACTTATGTTTGTAATTTGGAGCTGCGTCAGATAAGGCTGGATTTTCGCGCGAGTAAAAATCCCCCTGTAGGTTTCCGACTGACCGTTCAAAGGCCATTCTTCTGATGCAGTTCTCCTTTCTTTGTGTGTCGGCAATTTCATATGTGACGGTTTTTTATGTGATTTTGTTTCATCTCTCATTTTTGTGGTGCCTCGAGCAGATTGTGCTTCGTGCTTGTAGTATTTCCTGGGTATCTTCACTTATGTTTTTAATAATATTTGTCCTACTAAGCCCAGATATGCCCTGCCTTTGCAAACAAGATCAGTTGGATCATTTAGAAGCGAATTGATATGGATCTTCACCATTTGTTATAAGTAGTGATTTTATATCAACAATCTGGATCAAATAATCTGATTGGCTGAAAATTAGAAGTGGGTGTGGCATCTAAATATTTTGAGCATGACAAGTGTTTAATACATGAAATGACAACACAGAATAAACACGCTGTCGGAAATAGAACAAACCAACGAAAACAGAACGAACAAGTAGTTGCGGTCATGGTACCAAAGCCGTAATCCAAAATCATAAATCCATAAACGAATGACGAATCAGAATGTTCAGACCAACAGACATGGACCCCAGAACAAAGGGTGTAATCAGGCGTCCGCGGATAGTAAGCATTACTTGGTAAGCAAGCTTCGCCCACCATGCCCATGGGCCTGAACGAAGGAAATATCGGTAGAAGCGTATGTCCGGGATTTGGGAAGTCTACTTATGGCGCGTCACTGGCAAAAACATCAGAAACAATTCTGGAAACTGCCACATTGTAGGGATTGACTAGATCATGATGTCTCCCATAGAACTTCTTAAGTGTTGCTACCAGTTTGGTTTTTTGATACCCCTGGCTCAACAACTTTTGAGTGAGCACTTTCCCACGCTCCATGAAGTCCTGATAATTTGAACAAGTTCTGGCATAACGGATTAACTGTGAAACGTAAACGCCGTATGCTGGTGCAGAAGGGATATTACTGCTCAGGAAAGGAAAGTTAACGATGGGAAAATTGAAGTCATCCCGTTTGTCGTAAAGCCTAGTAGTAAGCTTTCCATTGTCGATGTAGAGATAACAATCCAAGTATGAGGAGGAGGCTGAAGTCTCCGTTGTTTCCTTTATTTCAAGTTCACGTGGGTAGATGAATTCTAAATACTCTGCAAATTTTGTGTTTTTCAGAGACAATACATCATCTATATATCTGTAGGTGAAATTGAATTGTTGTGCGAGGTGTTTCTTGCCTGCTTGGAGGAGACTTTGTACAAACTCTGCCTCATACGAGTATAAAAACAAGTCGGCAAGTAACGGTGCACAATTAGTACCCATCGGTATGCCGATTGTTTGTTGAAATATCCGACCGCCGAACTCCACAAAAATATTGTCGATTAGATATTCCAGCATCTTAATGACATCTGCATCTGAGTATTTTTGTGGTGCATCAGAGTGATCCCGAATGAAGTATGTGTGTTTGTAGCCAATGACAACATACTGAAATCGACGGTTACCATTCTTGTGGAAGAAACACTGGTTGATAATTGCCTTTAATTTAGATTTCAATTTATCACGAGGAATAGTAGTGTAAAGAGTAGAGAAATCGAAAGATTTTATACTGTTGACGGAATGAAGAGATTGTGCCTTTAGGTTTTCTAAGAGCTCTTTGGAGTTTTTCAGGATCCACATCTGATTAACACCACTTCTGGCATATGCAGTGTCACAATACTTCTGAAGGCCTTCTTTAACTGCGGTTAGTATTCGTGTTAGAATCTGAGAAAGAGGCTTGGTTGAGCACTTAGCTGAACCAGCAATATATCTCTGCATGTACGGATTCTTGTGAAGTTTAGGAATCCAGTACAGTTTGGGAAGGTCAATATCTTCCTCTGGGAGGGAAATTCCAAATGTCAGCATCACCGAATGGTGGTTTTGTAGAATTTCTTCCTTGGACATAGCAGTAAGATTATATGTAGGGTTTCCGGTCATGGTACTCATACCAAGCTCTTCCATTAAGCAGTTAATTACATATTTGTAATTTAGAGATGTATCGGATTTAAGGGCGAGGTTGACACCTCAAAACGATGGGAAACTACAACATAAATACTGCCTTGGAACTTTCAAAAAAAAAAAAAAAAAAAAAAAAAAAAAAGTTAAACGACTTGGTAATATTAGTTTTGAAACAATACAAAAATCTTTTCAATCGTTACATTTTGTAACCTATCTTTTTAGTAAGGGCTGCCAATGTATTTGAATTGCCCCAAAATGTTATGCTACAAATCGCATGCATGTAAGATTATTAACATTGATATGATTGATAAATATATTCTAACAGGAATTGTAAGCAATGAACGCACTCACAAAAAATTGCTTTATTCTTTAATTGCAAGACTACGAATCAGACCTTAGACTAAATCATGCTTCTTTTCTTAATCTGTTTCAAAAGGTTGACACCTCAAAAGTCTCTCAGAATTACTCTCTCTAGTTATGCCTATCGCGGCCAAGCCAGAGGTTTTCTTCTGCTCTGGCTTCAGATGACCACTGAGCCCAGTTCTTTGTTACATTAAACTTTTTTGATTATTAATATTTTATTGCACCAAACAAGACCAAATTCATATTTGTAATTTAGAGATGTATCGGATTTAAGGGCGAGGATTTGCTTGAGTAAAATGTGTTTAAGCCCCCTCCCCCACATCCCCACTAGGTATTTTACATGGCTATCTGTTCCAGGAGGGTATTCTGATATGATTCAGTTGCTGAATTTCTTACATTATGGTCACCCGCTGTACACTACCCTCTTTATTTTCTGTTTTGTTCTCTTGTGTCGTTTCCTTGTTATCATTCAAGCACAGTTCGAGGGTTGAGTGCAAGACTGGCGTAAGTCAGATGGTTGTTTTTCCCCAAACTTAATCTCCTCACCATGAAGGCGTTATGAAGATTACAACATTTCTTTCTGTGAACAATGAAAATTTAGGTGCCATTGCTCGTATGAGCAATGGCACCTAAATTTGGATTGTTTACAAAGGGGTCAAATTTGCCCCTAAACAAGGGTTTAAAAAATGTGTTTGAGTTACTATAGTCTTGCGCTCAACCCTCGAGTTATTAACTTCTTCAGCAACTGGCCACTTTGATGTTTATTTTCTTTCTGTTGTATTGTATTTTTGTGTAAATGATTGGAGCTGCATAAAAGTGATGTTTCGATTGAGTAAACATTAAAGCTCTCAGTATTTTTACTGCTGACCGATCAAAGGCGGTTCTTATGTTTCAGCTCGTCTTGCTTTGTGTGTTAGATATTGCAACTGCGCTATTTGTATTTTTGTCAGAGTTTGTTTTTTATCGCTTCATCCTTTGGTATCTCAGGGACGCTGTGATTCGTGATTACGATCCATCTTTCCTGGTAATGTCGTTTATATTTTACGCATTTACCAAATAAAGTTTTATTCAGATTACTCACACAGAGAAAAGTAATGTAAATGCAACAACGTCTTAAGCAGAAACCTATTTGCACGATTACATAAAAAGGGCTTAGTTGCTGTTAAATTACGTCAGACGGCGCTAACACTAGCAGTAAAGAAACTGAGAATATATTTTGGAAGCCAAACATATTCATCAAACTAACATAAATAACAGACTCGTGTTTTTTTAGTCTGTTCATGAACAGGTATGTAACGTGCCATACACGCCAGCTAGCCCACGCCGCGTGATATGGCTAGGTTTAGCTCTGTGGTGAGATTTATTGACTAAATTCCCATATCACAGGTCCTGGTTAATAAATGTCATTAGCCGTATCACCAGTTAAAATGCTGGGCCCAGTTGTTCAAAACTAACGATGTCGTTAGTTAACCTATCGTTAAAACTTTGATCATTAAATTTGGCATATATGCTAATATTTTTGCTGGCAAAATGTGAGTAGCTTTAGCATTTGCAAAAGTACTCACATTTTTTTTCAGCAAAAATACCTATGAATTAGACATTGTACTTACTAGAACAGTTAAAGTTTTGATTACAAACGAGTTCGTTAAGCTAACGACGCTTTGAACAACCGGGTCCTAATATGCTCTTTTCAAAGAAACCCAAATAAATTCAATGATCCAGGAGCACAGATATATAAACTACACCAACGTGAAGTATTTAACACCAGGTGTAGTGAAGGTCTGAAAGCGGACGGGACATATAAGAGGCTATGCAAAGAACGTATCAACAACACAAAAGTAAACTGTCCAGATATTTAGGGTTAATACGGTAACCAAAATCCCTGATCGAAAAATTCTTCAATCCAATTTTAATCTTACCGCATTAAAGCCAAGGTCTTCAATTCCAACCGAGAACTGGCCCGTGATATCAGCAGCAAATAATATGCCATATTCTTTCTCTTCTCCATTCGTTGTTATGAACGAGTGCGTAGTCCAGATCTCACCAATCTTCAGAGCTCCCTTTGGCCTAAATGCATCCTTAAAAAAGGTCATAACCATGAAATAGGGAGGCGTTTTAAACATTTGAATCGCAATCCTAGTATAGATTCAGATTAAAGTACATTACAGTCTATAATATCTAATGAATGCTCAGACCAGTCTACCCAAAGGCTAGTTTCATCTAGTTTCAGTAGGTGGTAATGATTTTCAGTATGTATATAACCAGCAATTAAGTATTGGTATGAATATCGAGGTACGTTTAACGAACCAAACCCATCCACCGTTTAATGATTGTAACTTGATATTTTAAAAATATTTGTGTTTTGCTATGAGAAAAGGGGACCGGAATCTATGCCGGAAAGCATAGTGGATACTGTACATTAGTGTATAGTAAAGGCTTATAAGTACCTAGCTCCAGATAGCCGGCCTCGATGGCTCAGTTAGATGACGACAGCTGGAGACCAGAAGGTCGCGGGTTCCACACCAGCCGAGGTCGGCAACATTCTTTCGTGGAGATTGCTCATGAAATATTTTCTACGGTCATTCTCTCCCTTCCGCTGATTCAAGAAGGGCAGTTGTCAGTTTCTGGCGAAAGAATGTGCACAATACTGGTTAACCGCTTAGAGGTCTAAGCCTGCCCAGTATAACATGTGGTTAGGTAAACTAACCGCGCTCGACATGGCCCCATTGGGTTGAATGGGCCATAAAACCTCAACACAAACAAACATAGCTCCAGATAAAAAAGGTGTTTCATATAATATGTTTCTTATTTCTGCACGAAAACTTATCTTGTTGGTACTCATAGAAGGCACTTCTAATGTGTATTTCAACATACCTTTTTATGCAGAAATGAGAAAATGAGAAAGATAACGGTACTTTTCGGATGAAACAAAAACGCCTTATCTGGAGCTAAAGAAGTAGATCAGCTGGCTCCAGTGACCTATTTGCTGATGATGCAGCTCATTTATGTTATCCACTATTCATACAGCGCACAGCTTGGAAAAGTTAAATGCAGATTCTGGTTTTCAGTTGAGATACTTTTTTTCAAATTCATTGCTATAATAGGACTGTGTTCATGCCTCTTGTGGGCGCTTTGTTATAGTATTCGTAAGTTTTCTAGAAGGGTATGTTATCAAATGATAGGAATATGAATTCGCTGGCTTATAAATTTGTGTTCTAGCTGTACATATAACAGTCATTAATTAGATATCCAATACCGATGCTACTGTAACGTAGTTACTGTGGGCCGCCCTTGCGAGCCGCAAATAAAGGAATTATGTGAATTACACATCAAATACTGGAATTAAACCGAACTCAAAAGCAGAAGTAACTATCAAGACTGTTGACGCAGTAGTCGTGCATCTGATAATGAACAGAATAGAATGATTTATTATCCAAATATGGCCTCGTTCGGGTGTGCGTTTAACCCATTTATGCCCAGCGTTCCGTATAAGACGCGGTGGTAAACCGTATAGACCTGGATCAGCCGCAAAATGCAGCATCTGATCGAGGTCTACATTGTATTAGGTACACAAATCTATCATAAATAATAATACAAAAAAAAGCATTTCAAACACACTAACTCTGAAATAAACCTGTCCAAAGAGTAGTTTTACTGGCATTAAAATGAAAGCATTCAATCGTCTAATCAGCTAAAACTAGCCAATGACTCCCCTATCTATTCACGAAACTTCATATAAATATCAATCAACATTAGTCGACGTGCATAGCGCAAGAACCATAACCCTTGCGTTTATACGTTTTGACTTATTTCTCTTGGAATTTTGTCCGTCACAAAATCTGCTATAATCAAAATGTTGAAAAACTCACAGGGTAACAGTTACTGCTATAGTCAAAATGTTGAAAAACTCACAGGGTAACAATTACTTTACCAGCTATTATTTGTGTTTACGTCAGAGGTACAATTGACAGCTCGGGGTGAACAAAAACTCGCGAATAATTGGAGTCATTTAAGTTAGTTCAATGTGTTTTGATAAATATACCATCATGTACACGGTATAAGCCATCATAAGCGTACGTGCAATTGTTGAAGCTAAACGATCCGCAAGCTTTTTGAAAACGCTAATACTTGTTATAGTGCTCGTAAGTTTTGATAGCTTGGTTTCGTGCCACATCAAATACAATAGGAAAGTTTCAGTGAACTCGAAGACTGTGAATGCCACAGCCCTACGTAAACTTTAGGTGGATATGGAGAATGACTATTGCAAAATAACCATTTGAACCGGAGTACAGCATTTCTTTCAAGATAGCATATGCGCCCGGCGAAGATTCGAATTAACATGCGCGCTCACACAGTCTAAGCAGAATCTCTGCCGTCAGTTTAAGCAAGCTAGGATGTTTGACTACCCAAAGAATGCCAAACAACGACTCTGCTCAGCCTACACGTTTGCTTAGAGGACATGTGATCTTGTAGGAAATGATGTGCCCCAGCTAATTTTAGGGTAATTATTTTATATCAAATATTTCAATCGAGGCATAAGGATGATTTATATTACTGAACTCCAATATGAAACAATTCGACTATCTATGGAGAGGGGTAGAGGCGAGATGAACAGCTAATTCCCACAGTGCAAAGATGACGTCACCTGCGAAGGGAAATAGAACTATTTGATTCATGTGGATATAGGAAGATGCGAAATAAAACGAAATGATCCGAATAATCATTACGAAAACACGCCTGTTCAAATATATTGTAAATTTTACCACCAAAAAACTGAAAGTTTTCAGAGAAAAAAATCTGATGTTTTTCCCATTTCTGCTCAAAACATAGATTGTGGGTACTCGTTGGAACCGCCTCGCCGAGGCGGTTCTAACGAGTACCCACAATCTATGTTTTGAGCAGAAATAAGACAACTAATGTATACCCCTGTAAACCCCAGTTTTACTATATAAAAGTGGGGTTTAAGGGGGTCAAAATTATATAGGTATGTTTCCGTGATGTGGTGTTGTATTTACCGTGATAATTTGTTTGTCAATAGCAGTGGCAGGTCTAGAAGGCTTCAGAATAAGACCATCTGTATTACAACACCTGAAATTATATAACAGATATACGTATTTAGACATAATCATAGATGCAAGTGTAGATAAATATTTGTTTTTTTTTGCTTATTATTCCAGGAAAACATATATTGTGGGTACTCATGAGCGTTACGTTTCAAAGAGTAAACCCAACATATAGTTAATGTTAAAAAGCGCATCATAAGGAACTATACCTACTTAAACATTCGTAAAATTATTATGGAGCTATGCATGGCAAGCCATAATCACGGAAATCACAAAACGGCACTTTTGAACATCGAAACTAAACAAACACATGCAAAGAAACTGTCACTGAAGTACCGCACTGGAACGACCGGTCAAGAACACAACTATTGTATGCGTGATCTATGTGCGGGGGATGGGGGGGGGGGGGGCTGTTTTTACAAACTTAAGACCTGGCTTATAATCCTGTATTGATTCAGCTTCTACCCATGCAGGGATTACCAATCTGCTTAGCTTTAGATAAGAGAGGATACAAGATAAATAAGTTTTATACAGTTTTGATATATAGAGCAATGACACTTCTTCAAGATTACTTTGCTACGTTTTGCTGGTCGCATTTCTTTTTTTTTTTTTTTTTTTTTCACCATTTTGTCCTTATCACCAGTTGAGATATAGACTCTTTTAACTCCCTATATTTTTTCTTTCAAAGAGAGATAATATAAATGAGTAGCCATTCAAATTACGTTTTATTCCTTTTTCTTCGTGTTGATGTTTGGAGGCGCATCGGGAAATAAGGGCGAGGTTTCGCACAATTAAAACTAGTTAAGGTCCCACCCATCCCTCTCAGAGTTTTCCTACTCCCAAGGCTGTCCTCTATGCAGTTCTTTGTTTGTGCCTCTGTGGTATCATATGTGCCATTTGTGTTGTCTCCATTTGTTCCTTATCTCTATTTCTGTTGGTGCATTGAGAGAGCTGTACTTCGTTATTGTGGCATTTCCTGGGTATCTTTACTTACATTGTTGCCACAGTGCCCTGAGAACCACAGACCTAGGAAACATGATAAACTAGAAGTGTGTTTGTAAAACAATGTGCCCAGCTATACGCTTGTTTATACAAAGTGTCAAAGTTGGTAATGGTCATGATTTTGTAATCCGATTTGGTTTCAAATGTTAATCAGATAATTTACTCATCATAACCAATAAGCACACCAAGTTTTTAGACCCTAGCTTAAATAGTTGTCTATATATATTGCTCAACAGATTTCGTACGGACGACCAAACAGACAGACTTGGGGAATAAAACATTTTGCGCAGTATACGCAACTCATACTATACGTGTATATATTGGCCCTTAAGAAGAATCCCAACCATCTGAATAGTTCTTGATAAACTGCTCTAAAGAATTTTATTATGTTTCCCACCTTTAGGGTTCGCAGACATACTGTTTTTCCCCGGGCGTTTGTCTGTCTGACTGTCTGTCTGTTCGTCCGTCTGTCACACTCGTGTCCGCTCTATAACTTGAAAATCGTTCAAGCTATCCTCACGAAACTTCATATAAATATCAATCAACATTAGACGACGTGCAGAGTGCAAGAACCATAACTCTTGCTTTATACTTTTTGACTTATTTCTCTTGGAAGTTTGTCCATCACAAAATAGTGTCTGCTCTATAACTTGAAAATCCTTCAAGCTATCATCACGAAACTTCATATCAATATTAAAAAATTAAACGACATGCAGAGCGCAAGAATCATAATGCTTGCGTTTATACTTTCTGAGTTATTTCCCTTGGAACTTTGTCCATCACAAAATCGTGTCCACTCTATAACTTGAAAACCGTTCAAGCTATCTTCACGACACTTCACATAAATAGCAATCAACATTAGTCTACGTGCAGAGCGCAAGAACCATAACTCTTGCGTTTATACTTTTTGAGTTGTTTCTCTTGGAAGTTTGTCCATCACAAAATCGTGTCCGCTCTATAACTTAAAACCGTTCAAGGTATCTTTACGAAATTTCAAATAAATATCAATCAACATTAGGCGACGTGCAGAGTGCAAGAACCATAACTCTTGCGTTTATACTTTTTGACTTATTTCTCTTGGAAGTTTGTCGATCACAAAATAGTGTCCGCTCTATAACTTGAAAACCCTTCAAGCTATCGTCACGAAACTTCATATCAGTATCAAAAAATTAAACGACATGCAGAGCGCAAGAATCATAATGTTTGCGTTTATACTTTTTGAGTTATTTCCCTTGGAACTTTGTCCATCACAAAATCGTGTCCACTCTATAATTTGAAAACCGTTCAAGATATCTTCACGACACTTCACATAAATAGCAATCAACATTAGCCTACGTGCAGAGCGCAAGAACCATAACTCTTGCGTTTATACTTTTTGAGTTGTTTCTCTTGGAAGTTTGTCCATCACAAAATCGTGTCCGCTCTATAACTTAAAAACCGTTCAAGGTATCTTTACGAAATTTCAAATAAATATCAATCAACATTAGACGACGTGCAGGGCACAAGAATCATAACTCTTGCGTTTATACTTTTTGAGTTATTTCTCTCGGAACTTTGTCCGTCACAAAATCGTGTCCGCTCTATAACTTGAAAACCCTTCAAGCTTTCGTCACCAAACTTCATATCAATATCAATCAACATTAGACGACGTGCAGAGCGCAAGAAGCATATTGCTTGCCTTTATATTTTTGAGTTAGTTTCCTTGGAACTTTGTCCATCACAAAATCGTGTCCGCTCTATAACTTGAAAACCATTCAAGCTATCTTCACGAAACTTCAAACAAATATCAATCAACATTAGTCAACGTGCAGAGCGCAAGAACCATAACCATTGCTTTTATACTTTTCGAGTTATTTCTATTGGAACTTTGTCCATCACAAAATCGTGTCCGCTCTACAGCTTAAAAACCGTCTATCTTCACGAAATTTCATATAAATATCAATCATCATAAGACGACGTCCAGAGTGCAAGAACCATAACTCTTGTATTTATACGTTTTTAGTTATTTCCCTTCGAACTTTGTCCATCGCAAAATCATGCCCGCTCTATAACTTGAAATCTCTGCAATCATTCACTACAAAGCATTCATATTTGGAACATTGGTGCCTGGGAGGGTCTTCTGCGATTGCATGAGAACAGACCTCTGGGTTCACGCCCCGGGGTGGGGCTAGGTGTCAAAATCTAGGACACCTTTGTAAAATGCTCTATTGCTGTGTTTAACTTTTTCATTTGCTTTATATCTTAGTAGGCAGTTGTCAATAAGCATTCATATTCGGAACATGGTTGCCTGGAAGGGTCGTCTACGTGCCCTGTGTTCATTCCTTGGGGTGGGGCTAGGGTTCAAAATCCAGGGCACCTCTTGTAAAGTGTTAAGTGCATTTATGAAAGTGTTTTGTTTGTGGTGTCATTGCTTTAAGTGCGTTCTTTATTCCCTTTGGTGTCTTGGACGGAAGGTGTTAGGTAATTGTATCAATTCCTGAGCATTTCCTAGACAGCAACCATCACTCTGAATGACAGAAATCAATTCACTTTTTGAATCGTGTAGCTTAATTTTATCTTTTTATATTGTACCGGTACATCTCTGTATTAAAGTAGTCGTTCTAAATCTTTAGCAGAAATCATCATAAAACTCGGGTCTCCACAGACCTTAAGAACTATTTTGAAGTCACCATTATAATTTGAAATAAATTCAGAATAAAGGCGATACAAAAAAACAGGACCCAGTTGTTTAAAACTAACGATGTCGTTAGTTAACGTATCGTTAAAACTTTAATCATTAACTATGCAAAAGCTACTCACATTTTTTCAGCAAAAATACCTGTGAATTGGCTATTATACTTACTAGAACAGTTAAAATTTTGACCACCTATGGGCTCGTTAAGCTAATGATGCTTTGAACAACTGGGCCCTGACGTCCAGAAGAGACACAGTCACAGAACATAACCTATTAATGATACGAAGTGTAATAGTAAACAAAATACGCCGTACAGTACAAACTGTACAAACCAATAAAAAGCAAAGCTCCCTGCTCTCTCGTACCACACAAGGTCATCATAATGCCAGATAGCAATGTTAGTATCAGAATAAGAGAACGTAGAAAAAAAATCACTTATTTTGTGATACGATGCCTTTGTTTTAGAAAATGCAGACAAAAGATTATTTTGATTTCTTTTCGATGCAGGTGACTGCAGGTGACCACCAATGAGACGGACGAAGACGGATTTTACTGTTAGTTTTCTTACTTCATAAGCAGTCTCACATCACTCCCATTGATCATGTCACTAGGTCCTACAGGACCGGCTGTTAGAGAGGATACGGCTGATTCCAAGGCTGGATACGGCTCCGTTCTGTCTGAAACAGTTTGTGGTGACTATGAAAAATCATCATCACAACAGCCAATGCATCAGCACAGTGTCGCTGGGTTCCGTACTCTTATATTTTCCAACAGAAAGGTCAATCGATAATTATTGTCAAAAGAGAAACATACGACATTTTAGTTATAAAATGTATTACTTAAACTTATGTAAGTGGTAATTCATAAATTCATGTAAACAAATCTGCATACTGATTCACGCTATATATTCGAACAGATACACCTGAACAAACAGAGGAGACACGACTAAGACACCGCAGAGCGGGGTCTACACTGTTAACCAGACTTGCTGCATGTTTATGATACATCAGTCAGCAGTAAAATGGAGTTCCCAGCTAGCATTCTACATAAATCTATAGCGGGCCGTTATCAGCCCTTTAGGGCAGCTGAAGGGCCGATAACGGCCCGCTATAGATTTATGTAGAATGGTTACTGGGTTTTAGGATAATAATTGGAATGGTTTACGTTGTTGCTGTGCGGATTGTTAACGCTACCAGACACCCGAGGCACATACAGACAGAAGCGATTGTTACGTGTATGTATTTGTACACCCTTGCTTTCATGGATCACCCGTGGACACTTTGTGCCGCTGTCTGTCACTGAGCGCAGCCTTGTCTACTTATACTCAACACAGGGCACGTCGAATATGAGTTAGGCGTACTTATGGTCTGAAAATGATCTCGCCCCGAGCGGTATTCGAACCCACGATATTCCGCTTGAAAAATGGAGTGCGCTAACCACTAGACCACCCAGCCCACATGGATTATGATGTCCGTATATTTGAAGTAATACGAGCGTATTCAAATAGAAAACAGCTTTAACAAATGCATCAGCATATATCAAGATAAGCCTGCTCCGCCACGCAGACTGATCGGTGATACGCTGTTGGCTTATGTATACTGACTTGTACCATTCGTACGAGCAGTTTAAGGGAATCGGATAGACCTGGTGGAGTTTTCGCCATATTGTGGCATCCTATTTTTTTTTTTTTTTTTTTTTTTTTTTATTTTATTTTATTTTTGTTTTTTTTTTGTTTTTGTTTTTCCTTTTGCATCTGTATGAAAGGAAATAATCTGCCCCCTTTTTATCTTTTCTGTAGACAGGCAAAACAGTTTACCCATCTAAAAGTGCATTAATTATCATGAAGCATAGCAGCTGAACTAAACAGTATGTCGTAATTACAGGTAATTATTTAGTTTTTGGAAGGTCTAGATGTACACCAGAAGTCTGTTTTCACTGTGCGGAACATTGAATAAATAACAAATCCGTAGTACTATATGTAAACAGAATATCACATTCCCTTGTATCTGCAGATTATAGTTACTATAAGAACAATAACCTGAATGTTTGGTGAGTTAGTCTATAAATTCAGAAGCAATGTTGGTACACAACATGCATAAACCCAACAGCTATAGCTGATAACTTGCTTCCCTTTTTAATTAAACAACGTCATTCCTCATACTAGAGGACGGCTGTCTCCTGAATCTGTTTAATTTGTCATTGTTCCTCCTCTCCTTTTGATGCCCCGGGAAGACTTAGCTTCGTGACTTGGCCATTTCCTGGGTATCTCTACTTATATTTTGGCTGCATAAGCGTCCTGTCCGAGAATTTTGCAATTCACAAGCAAAAGCAAGACTGAGACAATTACATATAACTTTTAAATATAACTTCATGACATCTTTATTGGGTATATATTTTGTTGTTATACTTCTGCCTTACTGTAAGGATTTCCTGGCTGAACTGTTGTAGTCCAAAATGTGTCCTTATATGGCTGTAGCCTCATCGCCCTGGCAAATATAGAAGATACGCCTACTTTCCACTGGGGTTCGCGATGATTGTGTTCCTCGTACAGGTAATCATCGGATACTCTGGCCTATATTTAAAAAAAATAATTTCAATTCTCGAACACAAATATAATCGAAATTTATTTTGACCTATGTTGTTTCTATCATGCATGTAAATAATTTTCTTGGTGATGCTAAAAATAAGTTGCTTTATTTTGCTGATTTTTAATGACACTTATGACATTCCTGTCAAATTTCAAATATTCTTAAAATCTGGAATATGTTGAAATCGTTTCTTAAATCTACCAAACCTATCAATTTCTGCATATTTAGATATGTAAAAAGCATTAAATATTCAATCCCTGAAACAAATAATTATACTTACCTATTATTGTATACTAAAGCTCTTGAAGTAATCAACCCATTTATGTCTGTACCCAATCAAAACACTGACAGTATTGGTAGGTCCATTGTCACTGAGTGTAGGCTGGGAAAATGGTCCTGAACTTGGACTGAAGAGACTGTTTCATTTAACACTTAACTTCCTGTTATTTAAGCAAACAGTGCAGACCTTGATCAGACACTGCATTCTGCGGCGTCTGATCTGGGTCTGCACTGTTTGCCAATGTCCAAAGTGCCCCAGTTCAGGTTTTACAGATAGCCCTTTATCAACTGCGCTCTGATGTCTCAGCGACAAGAATAGCGCGGCTATGAATAACCGTTACCTGATTTCGTCTAACGCGCGGTTTGACTACATTGGTCAGTGATAATCACGTGGGCAACTCCCTTTAAAAAATGGCGTTTGTATACTATGGCTCGATTGTAAAAACACGACTCTACGATCCTAGAAAGGGAGAGTAGAAAACAGTGCAGACTCTGATCAGACGCCAGAGAACTGTTTGCAAATAAAATATTATAATGGTAATGATACAAAACTAACCAGATACCCCTCTTATTGGTAATAGATCTGTCCAATATATCTGAGATAGAACAGTCCACTCTGCGTAAATGGATTACTTATAAATGGTAGCTAATCTGCTTCTTCTACATAAAGAGCCGTATAAAACTACTACGAGCTGTCACAATGGTAGACATCACGAAAACACGCCTATATAATGTTGACCCCATTAAACCCCACTTTTATATAGTAAAACTGGGGTTTACAGGGGTATACATTATTTTTCTTATTTCTGCTCAAAAACATAGATTGTGGGTACTCGTTAGAACCGCCTCGGCGAGGCGGTTCTAACGAGTACCCACAATCTATGTTTTGGGCAGAAATATGAAAAAATATCGGAATTTTTATCTGAAAATTTTCAGTTTTTTGGTGGTGAAATATTCAATATACTAGAATAGGCGTGTTTTCATGATGGGATACAGAGTTTGCTTTATCTGCAGTATAAATATTACTTGTGTAACAACTGGGAATTCCATGCTTTGGAGAGCATGCCGGGGATTGGCCATACAGTACTGTATCGTCTGGTTGTTCTCCTTAGCAGCGTTTGCCATCTGCAGCAGCCAATCACGTCCTAAGGTCAGACTGGTCAACAGCTCCTCCATATACTGTGTCTGTATATTTAGCCAGTCCTAATCAGAAAAAATCCGTATTTAAGTCTCATTTTAGAATTGAACCAGTTATTTACGTTTTTATAATTATAACGAATTGATTACAGACAACCCTCTTTATACCGACACTCGATACAACGACAAAATTCGTAATAATGACAATTTGGCTGTCGCGAAACCTTCGCTTAATGTAAACTGGCATTTGCGGTAGCAGCTACCACCAGAAAATGTAGGCGGGGCTTATTGATTACTGGTCAGCTGTCTAAACTGATAGCTCAGGATGCTACAAAATAAAGTATATACTCAGTACTAGGTATGAACATGGCAAATAAGATTTCAATTTGTGCCTTACATGCCCGGCTTACATGTGGCACAAACTGTTGTGACTTTTAATAAATTGTACCTAGCAAACAGTGGCTAAATGACATAATTTGTTTACTAAATTTCAGTTAGTTAAGAAACAGGATTCACAATATATTACATGTATTAGTGTAATTTCCATTGCTGGAATAAAATTGTAACTGACTTCTTAATCATCTCCCTAGATGCCTACAGATTGCCTAAGCTCCTATAATCGCCTGTTAATAATGGTTTTAACAATTTACTACTTGAATCATGGAATATGAGTGCAATTTACTCTGAAGGAATCTAAGACAGAATAATTTATCTGCTTTGACTGTGATTGCCATCTTACAAGTGGACAGTGTTTGTACTCTACACTCCAGGTTGCTATGTTTACATCACCTGACAAGGTTATATCTAATTTGAATTTCTCAGCACTTTCAGGTGATTTCATTCAGCATGCTCCATTAATAATTTTTTAACGTCAAAAAGATTGCCTTTGGAAACAAAGAACACATTACAGATCAGAAAATGGAAGTCTCGGTTTTATTGAGATTCTTCATAAGCAGTGATGAAGTTTGCAACACTGCTTACGCCCTGAACAGAACTCCATTTTCAAATGTAACATAATGGGCCCATTGATCCCAAAGGAGATGAAATCTAATCTGCACTATGGTAAAGTACGGGGAGACGTTCTACCGCCGCCACACGGCACTAGTACCAGCTGCAGTGTAGTGAAATAAACGTCAAAAAGGTTGCCTTTGGAAACACACTACAGATCAGAAAAGGGTGTCTCGGTTTTACTGAGACTCTCCATAAGAGACATGCCTATTAGCAAAACAAATTTTGTGTATGAAGGTTTTCTAATTCTTTATTTTTATTGTTAAAGCTTCTGCAAGTAACAAAATGTAAAAGTCCTCCACCATTTTGAAATAAGTTCCGCCTACATCCCTTTATAAAACAGGTTGGGATTTAAGAGGCAACAATTAGTCACAAATTATGCAAGAATATTGTAGTTAATACTTTCAAGAAAATTATGTTTTGGATATTTGTTAGAATCGCCTCAAAACATATATTCTGTAAGGAAATAAGAACAAAACAAGACTTTTCTTTCATATCAATCTGCTCATTTAGTATTCTGTACAACGGCAAATTTATTTTAATGGCAATGTCTTTGGGAACAAAATTTAATGCTGTCGCTGTATTGTAGTAAAACATTGGTTATTATAAATCAACAAAGAAAAATAAATTTCCTTCGTTAAAGATTCCAAAACATAACATTACTATAGAAGCTACATAGTTCAGATCATTTTGGCCGTAAATTTAATTTTAGGATAAAGATTTGTGAATAAAATAAAGAAACGGAAAAGACAAATGGTTTTGGATAAGATATGGTCAGTCAGAACAAACAATTTTCATTAAAACAAAACGCTATGCAAAAACATAATTTCAAGTGAGGTCGAACGG
This sequence comes from Anodontia alba, assembly GCA_964016985.1. Classification (NCBI taxonomy): domain Eukaryota; kingdom Metazoa; phylum Mollusca; class Bivalvia; order Lucinida; family Lucinidae; genus Anodontia; species Anodontia alba. Next base: position 7,208,592 of record OZ024825.1, on the reverse strand, counting down.
ACAGTAGTCAGTTATTTATTTATGAAAGACTATTGTATAACTAACCTGTTCATAAGTAATCAAACCCCAGTTCCTAGCCTGTGCAAGTAAATAACTCCAAAAGGACTAGAGAAAACAAAAAAAAAAAAAAAAAAAAAAAAAAACAAACAAACAAAAAACAAAAAAAACTGTAATTAAGCACAGACAGAACAGTCATAACTACAAAAAGTGTTTATTTATAATTTTAACATAAATTGAATTTTACATATTAGAATGAAGCAGACATGAAGGCAAAAGTGTGTACACTACTACCTATATTGTTGTATAAATAGTATCTTAAATTTAGCGGTACGTTTACATTGACTTAAATCAAAATGTATACAATAAAAATAATACATGATATAAGACTTGACAAGAACTATTTAGGAACTACATTAGTATCAAGCGCGAGGTTTTGCGCGAAAAAAGTTAGCACCTTTCCTACGGACCGTTCCAAGGCGCTTCCTCTGTTGCAGTTGTTTGTTTGTGGTCTGCAATTTCGTATGTGGTGTTTAAGGTGTCCTTATTTGTTCCTTTCTTTGATGCCTCGGGAGGGCTGTGCTTCGTAATTGTGACATTTCCTGGGTATTTACACTTGTATCTGCATTTGCAATGCGTTCTAAAAACAAAAGATTATATGAAAATAAAGAACAAAATAACGAAATCGAAAATAAAGGATCCAGTCTTAATGAGTTTGTTCATAAACGTAATGTAAATATAATCACTGCTCAAGCCTCTTAGCACCGACTTAAGCAATCTTCTTTCTTTTTTTTTTCAAAACATTACGAACTGTCTAACTTATCCCAAAAGACCAGATAGTATTAACCACCGCAATTGTTGAAAGTAAACAAATTATTTTTAAACAGTACTTTTTTTCCAGACATTCTAAGATGGTTCCTACGTTAAGTGCAGTTGTGTTGTGCATGTATGCTGGGTATTGCAACTGTGCCAAGGTGTTGGATCGTTCGTCGCTCCTCACTTCTTCTTCTTTTGCTTTCGCGTGAGACTGTGTTTCCTTGGGAACGTATCTATAGTTTGAAGGAGCTGACTTTTTTCTGTTATCCTAACCATTCTAAGGTTTTCAGTGTTGCAATTCTGTTTCGCTTGTACGTCAGTTATTTCAAATGAGCCGTTCTTTTTTTATTTTTGCTTTTAGCGTAGTAATGGTTGATAGCTTTGCTTTCCTCCTTTCAAAGCGGTGCATCTAAAACTATATGAGAGTGTCAAGATAGAACTTTTATTAGAGGGCTTATAACTGCCCAGTAAGCATTCTTTACAAATCTACAGCGGGCCGTTATCGGCCCGTCAGGGTAGCTGACGGGCCGATAACGGTCCGCTGTAGATTTATAAAGAATGCTAGCTGGGTGATGTTGTGTATTGGGTCTGGTCTTTCTAAGTTCTGTTGTTTTTATTTTTCGGGCTGTTGTAATGGGTCTTAAGGGTCATCTTCATAAGAACTTATATATTAGTGTTTTCTTGAGATCTAGCTGTCAGTGTCTGAGGTGTTTGGCATCAGCCCTCATGCTTGTTTCCTCAGGAGGTATTAATACGATTTACAGGCTTTTCCTTGATATATCACTGAAAGCATTAGGAAGCGCTATGTGAGCCGTACATTTTGTTTTTGTATTTTCACCACACTTGAACCGAGAGTGTAGATATGTCGCCAGCAAAAGCAATTTACACCCCCTGTACCCAGCTACCATTCTTAATAAATCTATAGCGGGCCATTATTGGCCCCTCAGCTACCCTGACGGGCCGATAACTGCCGCTATAGATTTATAAAGAATGCTTACTGGATAGTTTTATTACTGTCCGTGCTAGGATGATGGTTTTTGTGTTATGGTTCTTTGTATGGCTTTATAGCTGTTCGTTATTGGGATTTTTATCGGGTTTGATTCTGTTTAAAGTCTTATTGTTGTGTTTGATGGGTCCCGCCTGATCTGTTGAACACCTCAAGCGGGAATAGAGTGCTGGCTGCGTTGGTTTGGTTGCTTTGTAACGTGTGCGGTCCGTCGTATTCTTTTACTCGCCCTCTTGCAGTCCTTGGTAGGCCACGTTGTGAGAATGTGCACGTCCTGGACATGTGTTTCATTACTATATCCTTATTGTTTCGTCGTCTCTCTCGTGATGAGTCCGGTATGTATTTTGACCTGTTCTCGCTAACTTCAATTATATTTTGCATTTATGATCTGTAAAATTTCTACTCAAATTAATGCGCAGCACCATGATAAGACAATTTACCTTTCGGGCATTTGCAGTCAGCAAATATAAAGATCAATCGGAAAACTCAACCATGCTGATCAAAGAAAATGCTTAGCATATTTGGGGGATAATGTTATGATGGTTCCTTATAAATAAAGCAAACACATTATTAGCTACAACCTGATCATTTGGAAGTGATATCAGTTGTCCAATAATAAATGTAAAGTTCCCTCCGTTGTCTTTAGCGTATGGTGTCGACGTTGACCTGAAATATAGGAAACATGTCGTTTAAAGCAAAATATCAGTTTGATAATATTCCATCTTGTGTCATTGATGGCGTTGAAATTAATTGTAAGAAATTCTTACACACGCAGCATTCTAGTTTTTATTTACTGTCAAAATACCACAGATTACACTCCTACCCTACACTGTTACTCGATATAAGCCTGTTGTTTGAGTCACTCGTGTATTTGCATATATTACAACGATCGTAATTATCAGCTGATAAGACAAACGTTTCATCCGTAAGCGGCTCTCTTCATTCTTTAAGTCTGATCAGTTTCCATTTTCCACACAAAGAAACTATGTATCATTCGGTTTCCAAAAATGCGCCCTGAACATTCTGATTAGACTGCGCGAATGCTAGATGCGCCGTGAAGATTCTGATTAGACAGCGCGAATGCTAGCATTCGCGCAGTCTTATCAGACTCTTCACGGCACAGCCAGAGATGCAATGGTCCAGAATTTCTTCGTGAAAATAACGAAGACTGATCGGATGCGCAAGCTAATTTGAGTCTTCGCTGGGCCCACGTGTCAGAAGGCACGTTTTCTCATTTTACGGCCGATACTCTAACGGCGAATCACGAATGTAAGGAGTTTCAAACATGTCAGTCCAATAAAAAGGTATACCTGCATATGCTGAGGGCAATTGAAGTCGATATAAACACATTTGGGTGAACTTGCTGATACAGCTGTTTAACGCGTATGGTGTATGCCAACAGCAAAGGCCCAGATCAGGCTGTGCACTTCGCAACGCAATACTGACAGAAGCACACAATGCTGAGGGGTAAACTGGATGAAATCGTCCATTTTGTGTTAGTTTATCTAAGTATTTGCGGTTTGTATATAATTAACGGCTCTCTCTTAAACCACTGCTTTTAGTGTCATTAGTATCATTTATGCTTCTTGAGTTAAGCCAGATGGCATGTACAATTTGCTCTTGATTATTTGTACAAGAACGGAAAGTATGTAATAACATAACATAACATAACATAACATAATTTTATTTCGTAATACAAGGCCACCGGCCCATAATACATATCTCATAGATACATGCAAAGTGGAGTGGTTTGCTTGTAACAGCAATTAAGTTTGTCTAACATCTTAAAAAGAGAGGTTCTCATCTGGCATATATGTTTATAAATACATGTAAAACTGAAGTAATGTACTTAATGTTTGAAGAACATTAGTGTATAGGAAAAACATGTTTCTACAGTAAAGATTTAATGGGAACATGTATATTTCGTTCTGTCTTTGCAATGAAATATGAGCCATCTCATGACAAAAAAGGTAAGAGAAAAGTCCAGGGAGTGCCACAATCACAAACCGCAGCCCTTTCCAGAGCCCAAGAGGAAGAGGAAACCGACAAATCTAAAGCACAAAACGAACAAACGCACGAAAAGCACTAAGATTAGCTCTCTCTTCCCCAAGCGAGGTAATCACAATACTAAAAGGACGGAAAAACACAAGAACAAAATGACACACGGAAAGACACACAACAAATCGCCTCGTAGAATAAACCACAAAGCAACAAAGAGTTAAACCAACAAAACCAACAAATGGTTTGTGCACTCAGCGAAGCCTCAGATAAGCCTGGGTATCTGCCCAGTCTGATCAGAATCTTCGCTGTGCGTTCAATAAGAAGCTAAGTAGCTAAGCTTTCTTAATGCGGACAGCGAAGAGACATTGATTAGAATGCAGATGCCCAGACTGATATGAGTATTCGTTGGACGAACATGCAATTTTGTTGGTTTTGTCATGAAATGGCTGAAATGTAGATTCTCTTTGGTATATCGCAAATTAAGTACTTGATTAATCCGATGCTTAAGTCCCCTGTAATTTACATTAGCAACACACACACACACACACACACACACACACACACACACACACAACATATATATATATATATATATATATATATATATATATATATATATATATATATATATATATATATATATATATATGCTCTAGCAACATGAATCATTTATATGTACTTAGAAGAATTTTGATAAATACTTACCAGTATCTGTTATGTGCTACGATCGGCAGGTATGTCCTATCACTCAGATACCTAAAAATTAAACGAACCCGGTATATTTAGACTGAAGACCGCAATGTGGTTTCAGGGATAAGGGTTCAATCAAGTCATGTTTCTCCTGTCTCGTATCTTGCACACACACACACACACGCATGCACGCACGCACACACAACCCTACTATCGGATACATATACAGCTGTTTTTTGTATATATAAACAAACGTTGGAAACAAATAACACACTGCGTATTAGAAAATGGGAGTCTCGGTTTTACGGAGATTCTTCATAAGCAGTAAAGAAGTTTGCAACACTGCTTCTGGCACATTTTCAAAGATACATCACTGGGCCCAATGATTTCGAAGGAAATGAAAATATAATCTGCACTGTGGTGAGGTATTGGGTGACGTTCTATGGCCGCCACACGGCACCAACACCAGCTCAAGTGAGGTAAAATAAAAATCTGAAAAAGTTGCCTTTAGAAACAAAGAACACAATACAGATAGAAAATGTGAGTGTCCGTTTTAGTAAGATACTTCATAAGCAGTAGTGAGGTTTACAACACTGCTTACGCCCTCTACCGTATACGAGCGGAACTCGATTTTCAAACTTCTTCTAGAGTATACGTGCAAAACTTCATTTTAAACCGCCACGTCAGAAAACATACTAATTGTACCGAAAAATCAGTTTTACCAACTGAGCAAACAATGTATCCAAAACATACTTTACTGTTGAAAGGGATTTTTGTTTATCATTTATATGATCAAATTAGAAAAAGAATAGTTCTCTCGAAATATCTTTTTACCAAATTCCTCTGATAAATGCATTTGCAGATACATGAATACGCACGATCAAAAACAATTATTTCTGTATGTTTATATGCAGTGAATTGCACGATATCTGGTCATTTCAGTCACGGCAAAGCATGCTGGCCAATGGTGTATTATAACCCTGTTGGCTCATCACAAGTATGATTTTAGGCGAGAGTACTGGTGTATTTGTACTAACCTTGGATGGGTAGCGCTCGTCCGCCTACATCTTGTACAGGAGATCGAAGCCAGCCATTGACGATTGGCATTAATAAATTGTGTCACAGTTTAATATTCCAGTTGGCAAAATAGCCTACTTCTGTTGCAATTTCTCTTCGTGTTGGCTGCTCTACACAGTCAGTGGTTTTGATTCAGAAAAGTTAAAGGTTTGCTTTAGCAAAATAGCAAAAAAGAAAAACAAACTTAAAAACATGATTATTTAACTGTCTTACTTTATTCCATCTGGAAAAACATCTTTCATTGCAGTCCATGTTAGAACTGCATTAAAGTCTTTATCTTTCGGGTACCACCAGGAATCCAGTTGTAGATATCTAGAATATAAAATGTATGATATACAGTAGTCACAAGGCTCCGGATATGAACAAAATTGCTTGAAATGGCTACATAAAACAATGCGTCGTCAAAACCCGAACAAATAAATGAAATCAAAATAGGTAATCAAAGAGGTTCTGCAACAGAAGTAGCGCCTTGGAAACTGTTGGGATTTAACCATTTAGATTATTTTACTTCACTGCAGCTGATGTTGTGGCGTGTGGCGGCCGTAAATTTGTTGGTGTTGCGGTTTTACAGCTTAGTCAATCTATTGGGGTCATGTCGAGCCCGATCAGTTTACCTAACCACACGTTTACTGAGCAAGCTTAGTCCTCCATGCGGTGAACCAGTATTATGGACAGTCCTTCGCCAGAAACTGAGAACTGCCCTTTTTGAATCAGTGGAAGGGAGAGAATGACCGTATAAAATAACTTATGATCAATCTCCACAAAAGAATGTTGCTGACCCGGCGGGGGTCGAACCCGCAACCTCTTGATCTTAAGTCGGACGCGTCTATGGACGCATTCAGCTTCGCAAACTACATTCCTATATATGAAGAGGCTTAATAAAACCGATTGTTCGTTTTTCTTTCTTTAGTGTGTTCTTTGTTTCTAAAGCCTACCTTTTAGATTTTTATTACGCCTGATTCAAACGATATCTAACCTCGCAATTTATCCTGCGGGAGCACCAGATACGAGGGTGTATCAAAAAATACGTGGACTTTTATTATAACTTTAAAACTACTCAACGTAAATCGATAAAATTTTGCACACGTATTAAACAATTAAATGTTAAAAGGATCATAGGGTTTACATTGATGTATTATACTTGTGTTTAACAAAATTCAAGTTTTAATAGTCCTGGGTAGGTACCCCCGGCGCAACCCATTTCTTGACTGCACTGCGTAGTGTTAATATCTCTCTTGACTCCCTAAATTAGCGCCAAACTATACTAAACGTCGTCTGCTTATGTGTTGACGTCATATTTAACGTCGTTGCAAATTTGAGCGTCATCCGTTGGGTACTTTAGAATATACAGCCAGTAAACTTAAGGCGTACGTGGAAATCGTAAGGTCAAAATGGCGGCACCGGCGCAGGAAGAGACCCGTGCAATAATAAAGTTTTGTGTGGACCTAGGAAAAACACCAACAGAGACGATGAAAATGATGAAGGATGCTAATCGATCTTCAAATGTAAGCAGATCTCTTGTTTTTAAGTGGCATAAAAGATTTTCGGAGGGTAGGGAGTCTCTAAAAGACGGCACTGGGAGAGGACGGAAACGAATCGTGAACGCTGGGACAGTAGCGGCAGTGAAGAGCCTTATCGAGGAGGACCGTAGATTGACTGTTAGTGACATTTCAACAAAAGTAGGCGTTAGTTATGGCAGCGTCCACTCGATTTTGAGAAACCAGCTGAAGATGTCAAAGGTTCATGCGCGCTGGGTGCCGAGATTACTAAAAAATGCAGAAAAGGAACGACGTGTTCAAGATTCTCTGTCTTTCCTACGGCAGTATGAGAGGCACGGAGACGCTTTCCTCGACAGAATTATAACTACAGACGAGACGTGGCTCTGGTTTTACGACCCAGAGACGAAGCAGCAGTCCTCTGTGTGGAAGAGAAATTCATCCCCACCCCCACAGAAGGCCAGGGTCAGCCGGTCCGGAGGGAAGTACATGTTTATCATGTTTATGGACAGACGGGGTATGCTGCTGTGCCATTCCGTGCCTAAGGACCAGACGGTGAATGCCGACTACTATTCTAAGGTAAAAAACATTTTCCTTACTATTTTTATTAACAAATGAACTATAATTAAAACATTTAACATTTCTAATAAATGTTCTTCTTTTCAGGGCCGGCAGGTTTGTTTTCAAATGAATAAATCTGGGTATTCGATTTCATGTTTTTCAGGTTCTCAGACGTGACCTGATACACGCACTGCAGAAGAAGAGGCCCGGCATTCCGATCGAGAGATATATTCTTCACCAGGATAATGCCCCGGCACACAGGGCGGACACCACCCGGCTTGAACTCGACCTGATGGGATTAAAGACTATCGACCACAGCCCTTATTCCCCGGACCTGGCTCCCATGGACTTTGCCGTTTTCCCGGAAATTAAAGCACAGCTCAAGGGACGAAGATTTACGTCGCTGGAGGAGCTTACATACTCAACACATGGCATCATTCGTCAGTTCGACTCAGCGTGGTATCAGAAGGTGTTTAGCAAGTGGGTGGAGCGACACAGGAAGTGTGTTGAGTGTAGAGGCGAGTACTTTGAAAAGCGCTGACTTGCAACGTAAGTAGTCAACGTCGAAACGTCATCTTGACGTCGTTACCGTGCGCCGGTACCACTACACTAACCATTTAAGAATGGTTGCTATGGGAGACCCACTGGACCTATCGTACCCAAAGTTAACAGACATATAGAAAAATGCCGATATATAATTACTATGTATATTTGATCTCATTATTTGTAAAAACAAAATTACTGTAACGAAAGTTCACGTATTTTTTGATCCACCCTCGTACATATACATGTAATTGATTGACCCTCTTAAGGGTTGCGTAGCTAATTTACTATAATCATAAGTTAGTTGTTGAAAAGCATAGTTGTTTGAGTAAATATACGATACGATACCAGGAAATACCTAAATTACGAACCATAGCACTCCCGAGTCACCGAAAGGAGACGAAGTGAGAAACAATGAGAAATCAGATGATAAGCCTAGTTATAAACGGATTCTTATAAATATTCTTTCATAAGATTTTTTTTGGTACTTTTCACTGTGATGAGGTAGATGGCCCCTATAAGGACCGAACATACGATGCATCAGAATAAGGACTGAGGTTTCTCACAGATAAACTGGTTTAAGCCTCATTGTTATTTCTACTGCTATTCCAAGGCGTATCCTCTGTTTCGATTCCTCTTTGTTCAAGGTGGACAGTCACGTGATTCACAAATGGTAATATGTTTTACCTTTTGCGTTCACTTCGAGGTTTGTAATACAATTATTATATATTATTAATGCGGCGTGTGATTATGGCACTCCCTGGACTTTTCTCTTACCATTTTTTTTACATACGTGACAAATGCAGAGTACCCGATGTTTAAGGCCCTTCTTTTGGCTCATCCAGTTCTTCACTGCAGCTAGTGTCAGTGCCGTGTGGCGGCGGTAGAACGTCTCCCTGTACATCACCATAGTGCAGATTATATTTCATTTCCTTTTGGATCAATGGGCCCATTGTTGTGTCTTTTTAAATGGAGTTCTGCTCATGTATACGCTAGAGGTCGTAAGCAGTGTTGTTCAATACTGATAATGATGAGTCTCAATAAAACAGAAACGTCCCATTTTCTAACCCGTAGTGTGTTTTTTGTTTCCAAAGGCAATCGTTTGGAAGTTTATTTACACAAATTTCTCTGGAAACCTTCAATTGTCTTGAAATCCTCCGCAATGTGTACAAGATCGACCTGGTAGGACTCGTATATTTTTCAATAGTTATTGATTGTGACAGGTCATAAGCGTGTTTTTGCATACTAAGACGAATTTATGCAATGCGGGTGATATTAGTTGTATGTACTCGTAGAAAATAGTCTGCTGTTCTTTGCAAAGAAAAGTAGAGAAAAGGACAATGATAGGAATCACAAGCTGTGATAAGAGTCACAATTGAAGCTGCGATGCTAAATGATAAGAATCACACTTCTTTTGGTGAGGCCGTTTAAAAGGTACTGAAATCAGTTAAGTAGCCATCATATATACTGAACAGGCTTATTTGATCAAATGGTTTCTTTTAATAATACAAAAAAGGCAAAGACAATTTTATATTAGACCGTATAGGGAAAAGTTTTATTTCTTAGCCGTCCAGGATTGGCCGCAAAGGTCATTCTCTAAGTTTTAACATGCGGCTGCTAAAATAAAAATGCACTGCATGTTTTGAAAATTCGTGAATTAATATTTGCTTAACTATTTGCAGATATGTAACTCCATACACCCGACAAGTTCCTGTCATAAAATTGATACGTTTGTAGTTTTATTTTTTTACTGGTACAGAAATGCTTTTATATAATCATGTTCATACTTGACTATTTCACATTTAGTATTTTTTAAATTACTGGAACAGGAATACCGTTAATTATTTTATTAGCAATAAAGTCTTTATTATTAATTTTTGTATTTTTATTATGTTTCAACAAATATTGTCAGCTGTCTTTTCAGGTGATATCAAGAACATTCCCGTCAAAAACAAAGTTCAGCTATTGTTTAAAAGCTTTCACAGCATAACTATTTTGCATCAAAATGTGAAAATAATCCTGAAATTATTGATTGCCTCTGCATTATTTGAACGTTTCAGATGCATTGGACATCTGAAAATCACTTTTAGATTATTTTTTTCTGTAAATCTTAAAAACGTTTACAGTCGTGAGAGTGGGGATGAGGTCGGGTCGGTTTACAGTAATCACAGTATGCACACTTTTTTCGCCCTAGTAAAATAAGAATCAAAGTGCTGTCCTTACTGCTGATGTAACAGTTTATCTTGCACCCTCGCCTGGGCAGCTTGCTCCCCCCCCATCCCGCGACCCGCGGGGCAAGCTAACCCGGGATATCTTGCTCCCGCCCTGGGCAGCTTGCCCCCACCCCAGAAAACCTGGTAAAAGCAATTTAAAACAATATTTATATATTTTGATAACCAATTTATATCGCACAATTATCAGAACAGTAGTAATGTATGTTTATCATTATATTTCTCTTTATGGGAGGAGGTTTGGGCTAAGATACTGTGGCCTAAGCATTTTCCTCCCAAACTCAGAAGTCCTTGCAGACACAGTTCCGAAGAAAATTCTATCACTTATAATAGAATTTCCCACTGAACAGGTCATTAGTGAAATCCCAGTATTTGATATTACCTATCTTTCTTCGTACAGGAAGGGGCGTGGGGGCGGGGGGGGGCGGGGGGGGGGGTTAAGATACCCTGGCCTGGGCAGCTTGCCCCCCCCCCCTCACCCCACGCCCGGGGTTGAAGATACCTTGGCCTGGGCAGCTTGCCCCCTACCCCTGGAAACCTGGAAAACTCCAACCTAAAAAGCTATTTAATCATTTTCAACTTAAAATTCTAATGCACAGACATTAGAATAGTAATGGTACCTGCATTTACCTATATTTTCACTTTAAGAGAAGGGATTGGGACCAAACTACTGTGGCCCAAGAAGTTTGCTCCCAAGCTCAGAAAATCTTGTAAACAAAATTAAAATTAAGAATGTTATTTTTATCTTTTTAAAAAAAATTCCCCACGAACGGGTCAATTGAATATTTCTATTACTATTTATTATCTATCTTTCTTTAGACAGCCTGGGGCGGGGATAAGATACCCTGGCCCGTAGGGGAGGGGGGTGATGAAGATACCCTGGCCTGGGCAGCTTGCCCCTCACCCTGGAAACTCGGCAAAGTCAGATCAGAAAAGCTATTTAAACATTTAGAACTTAAAATTCTAATGCACAGACATTAGGATGGTAGTAGTTCCTGTTTTTACCTATTTTTCACTTTACGGGAAGGGGATTGGGGCCAAAATACTGTGTCCAAAGAAGTTTGCTCCCAAGTTCAGAGAAGCTTGTAAACAACATTAATTGTTATTTATATCTTTTTTAAAACAATTTCCTATGTAACAGATCATTTGAATATTTCTATTATCTAACATAGCCTATCTTTCTTCATGCAGGCTAGGGGGATGGGGGAAAGACACCCTGGTCTGGGCAGCTTGCCGCCCCCCCCCCCAGGGGGTGAAGATACCCTGGCCTGGGCAACTTGCCCCCCCACCCCTGGAAACTTGGCAAACTACGATCTGAAAAGCTAATTTATCATTTTCAACTAAAAATTCTAATGCACAGACATTGGAATGGGATGGTAGTGGTTCCTGCTTTTACCTATTTGTTTTCACTTTATGGGAAGGGATTGGGACCAAAAATACTGTGGCCCAAGAAGTTTGCTCCCAAGCTCATAAAATCTTGTAAACAAAATTTAAGTTCAGAATGTTATTTTTGTCTTTTTAAAACAATTTTTCATTGAACAGGTCATCTGAATATTTCTATTATATTTTATTATCTGTCTTTCTTCAGACAGGCTGGGGTGGGGGGTAAGATACTTAGACACTTGGCAAACTACGACCTGAAAAGCTACTTAATCATTTTCAACTTAAAATTCTAACGCACAGAAATTAGAATGGCAGTGGTACCTGCTTTTACCTATATATTTCACTTATAGGAAGGGACTGGGACCAAACTACTGTGGCTGAAACTATAGTAATCAGGCAAACCAACCAGTGCAGAATCAGATCATAATCATTAATCAGTATTTCAGTGATAAATATTAATCATATAACTTGAAGCTACATAACTGATTAGGGTCTACACTGTTTGCATACCCCTACAGCAGTTTTAGACACATCAAGCAGTAGTTAAAAGATCAAATTCACAAATTAGGACTGTTCAGTAGGACAGTTTGTTTATCACACTGTTCAATAGGAAAATCTATTAAGTGAAAAATATCTTTTTGAATGGAGTCTGTCAGGTTTTCTGGCATAGACGCAAGCTTCTAAGGCTCTCAATTTCCTCCTGTCTAGTAAAAGATGCTTATGTACATTAAAAATCAGTTTTGCCATGTTTCTGTTTTAAGGATTTTTATTTAAAGGAAGAAAAAACTTACTGAATTAAGTTGTGTTAGGTTTTCTTGAGGTGGGGGGCAAGCTGCCCAAGCTAGGGTATCTTCATCCCCGGGGAGCAAGCTGCCCAGGCCACTATATGTCCCCCCACGCCTTCCTGTTAGAGAAAAAATGGTTAATGGCCGATATTATGAATATTCAAATAACTGTTCAATAGGAAGGTCCGTTTATCACACTTTTCAAAAGGAAAGTCTATTAAGTGAAAAAATATCTTTTTGAATGGAGTCTGTCAGGTTTTCTGGCATAGGTGCAAGCTTCTAAGGCTCTCAGTTTCCTCCAATCCAGTAAAAGGTATCTTTCTTCAGAAAGGCTGGGGCGGGGATAAGATACCCCAGTTTTGCTGTGTTTCTGTTATAAGGATTTTATTTAAAGGAAGAAAAAAACTTACTGAATTAAGTTGTGTCAGATTTTCTTGAGGTGGGGGCAGGCTGCCCAAGCCAGGGTGTCTTCATCCCGGAGAGGCAAGCTGCCCAGGTCACGGTATATAATCCCCTTCCCTTCTTGAATAGAGAAAAATGTTTAATGGTCGATATTATAAATATTCAAATGACTGTTCAATAGGAAAGTCTATTAAGTGACAAACTATCTTTTGTGATGGAATGTTAGGTTTTCTGGGATAGGTTCAAGCTTTTAAGGATCTCAATTTCCTCCTTTCCGGTAAATGATGCATATGTACATTAATAAGAGTAGCATCGGGACCCTGGGTGAAGTTAGTTAGCTGTAAAAGTGCTTTAAACCCCCCCCCCGGTGGTTTGCTCTACCGACCGTTCTAAGGCGGTGGTCCCGGTGTTAGTCTTACTCTTTGTTGCTTTGTGGTTTATTCTACGAGGCGATTTGTTGTATGTCTTTCCGTGTGTCATTTTGTTCTTGTGTTTTTCAGTCCTTTTAGTATTGCGATTACCTCGCTTGGGGAAGAGAGAGCTAATCTTAGTGCTTTTCGTACGTTTGTTCGGTTTGTGCTTGTTTAGATTTGTCGGTTTCCTCTTCCTCTTGGGGTCTGGGAAGGGCTGCGGTTTGTGATTCAGGCACTCCCTGGACTTTTCTCTTACCTTTTTTACATAAACAATCAGTTTTGCCATGTTTCTATTATAAGGATTTTTATTCCACAGAAGAAAAAAAACTTACTGAATAAAGTTGTGTCAGATTTTTGTGTCAGATTTTCTTGAGGTGGGGGGCAAGCTGCCAAAGCCAGGGTATCTTAACCCCAGAGGGCAAACTGCCCAGGCCACGGTATCTTATCCTCAACCCCTTCCTCTTTAGAGAAAAATGGTTAATGGTCGATATTATAAATATTCAAATGTCTGTTCAACAGAAAAGTCTATTCAGTGATAAACGATCTTTTGGAATGGAGCTTGTCAGGTTTTCTGGCATAGGTGCAAGCTTCTAAGACTCTCAATTTCCTCAAATCCAGTAAAAGATGCATATTCACAAAAAAAATCAGTTTTGCCAAGTTTCTGTTATAAGGATTTTTATTTAAAAGAAGAAAAAAGAAATACTGAATTAAGTTGTTTCAGGTTTTCTTCAGGTGGGGGGCAAGCTGCCCAGGCCAGGGCATCTTCACCCCGAGGGGGGGGGGGGGGAGCTGCCCAGGCCACGGTATCTTACCCCCACCCCTTCCTGTTCAGCGAAAAATGGTTAATGGTGGGTTTTATGAATATTCAAATGACTGTTCAATAGGAAAGTCTATTAAATGATTAACTATCTTTTGGAATGGAGTCTGCCAGGTTTTCTGGCATAGGTGCTAGCTTCTAAGGCCGCTATAGTCTGGCCCTCAATTTCCTCCTATCGTGTAAAAGATGCATTTAAAGAATTAGTTATTCCATGTTTCTCTATCATAAAGATTTTTATTTAAAAGGATTAAAATCTTCCTGAATAAAGTTCTGTCAGGTTTGGGGGGTTGGGGGTGGGGTGGGGGGGGGGGGGGGCAAGCTGCCTAGGCCAGGATATCTTACCACCCAACACCCCACCCGTCCCCGCCCCCCCCCCCCCCGCCCCCAACCTCTAGTTCAAATGACTGTTTAATAGGAAAGTCTATTAAGTGATAAACTGCCTTTTGGAATGGAGTCTGCCAGGTTTTCTGACATAGGAGCAAGCTTCTATGTCCACTATATTCTGTAAGGCCACTATATTATGACCCTCAATTTTCTCCTATCAAGTAAAAGATGCATCTACACATAAAAATAATTTTTCCTATGTTTCTATTATAAGGATTTTAAAAACAAATTCTCTGCCTTAAGTTATGTCAGGTTTTCTTGGAATGGGGGACAAGCTGCCCAGGCCAGGGTATCTTCACCCGTGTGTGTGTGTGGGGGGGGGGGGGGAGCTGCTCAGAGGCAGCTTCACCCCCAGGGGACAAGCTGCCCTGGATGGTGGGCAGGGGGGGGGGGGGGGCAAGATACTCCGGGGAGCAAGCTGCCCAGGGTGCAAGATAAACCGGTACACCGGGAAACTTGTGGTTCCGGTGTCTGGGTAATGCATTGTCTTGGTGTCTGTTTATAAAACTTCATGATTCGATATAAATATACGACAATTGTATTCCTCGCTCATCCAGTAACTGGCATGATAAGCCTGCATGGTGGCTGAGAAATACTTTAAACTCGGCTTTAAACATACTTTAAACACGCACTCAGACTTCAAACCGATAATCTGGAGATTTGCTCTGCTATGAAACTGTGTTTGCAATAAATTTAAAATACTGTATCTGAAATTTGCAAGGAACAAGAAACATATGTGATTCCTATCCTTTATAACTGTAGATATACAGTGTGACTCTGATCATACTGTAACTTCTATCATCGTCTTTCTCTTCTGGTTTTCGACGAAAATACTCATTATTTTGCATAAAACATGCGTCAGTTATCATCTATTTACTGAATGTACACGCTAATCTACATATTCATAGCAGTATGTCTGGTTTAGATAAAATCCGTTCAAACATCGCTTTGTGTGACAAACATGTGACACCTACCAAAATGCATTGACAAAACCGGTTTTGATTTTCAAATAAACTAGATCACTTCAATCTAAAGTGGACATTGCAACAAGAAAGGGTTAAAAAGCCGGATACGCTGCACTAAGTGCAATCTCTGCTAACCGTTGAGAAGTATAAGAAGCATTGCAATACTCATCCCGAATCGGAGACAAAACAACTACAAAATGTGTGAGATTACAAATTGCGGATGACATGATTGTCCGCCTTGCTGTTCACGTGTAGGTGTTTTTGTACATGTGGCGCTAGGTTTGTCATTACTCCATCTCTTCTTTTGGTGTTTCGGGAAGGCTGTGTTTCGTGATTGTGGCATCCCTGGGTATATTCATTTATAGTTTTGCTAAATATAATAATTTACGTTTTCGCCAAATTGATTAAACGTTTTCTCAGGCGTCTACATTTTTATTACTTATGCACTTTTATGAAACGCCTTCGAAACTGCACACAGTTTAAATTGTTCTAAATTACAACAATAATTTGCTGTTTATATTACAAATTTGGGCCCAGTTGTTTAAAACTAACATTGCCGTCAATTAACGTACCGTTAAAACTTCGATCACTAAATCTGCCATATAGGCTAATATTTTTGCTGAGAAAATGTGAGTAGCTACTCATAATTTTTTTCAGCAAAAATACCTATGAATTGGATATTGTACCTACTAGAACACTTAACATTTTGACCACTAATGATCTCGTTAAGCTAACGATGCTTTGAACAACTGGGTCAGATCATTTATTAAGCGTGATGGTGATTTTATTGCAGCCATTGATGCATACATGGTTCTATACGTTAGTGATAATTTTTGTTTGTCTGTGTTGAGGTTTTACGGCCCAGTCAACCCAATGGGGTCATGTCGAGCGCAGTCAGTTTACCTAGCGACACGTTTACTGGGCAGGCTTAGTCCTCGAAGCGGTTAACCAGTATTGTGCACATTCTTTCGCCAGAAACTGACAACTGCCCTTCTTGAATCAGCGGAGGGGAGAGAAGTTAATGATAATTACTTTTCATTTCCATTCCTTACAGAACACCATAATGCAAAGCAATGAAATCAGTGAACAGTATTTACACAGGCGTCCTTGGAGATAGACTTACCGCTCTACTAATGGAGCCGATGTGCAAATATATTTAAATGAAATCAATTAGTTTAGAAGACAGACTCATTGTAACTATACATGTATACGTTTGGCTCTGAAATGAATACATTTCCTAACAATATGTACTTAGAATTCGAAGATCAGAGCTAGGTGGGATGCCGGTTTTAAAATATAATTAAAACCCAGCGGGCACATGACGATTATACAACGTCGTCTCAACGTCGATGCAACGTCATGACGTTGCATCGACGCTGAGGCGACATTGTACAGACGTCATGTGTCTGCTGGGAATTCTATCGCTCGAATACCTATGGCTCGTTTGCCGTGGCTGATTTGAACTAGTTTTTAAATCCCTCGGAAATTCTCAAGAAAACAATTTTTTGAGATATGTATATTTTTGGAAATTTTCTTTATCATAGAAATGTGTGTTATGTGTATTCATTAGATTTATCTAATCGAGGCACTTCTACTGAGTATACACAACACATCATTTTATACAATACCGAAAAAACTCCTTAAATTCTTATTTGCCCCCAGGGCTGGTGCTATGATTAGCTCTCAGTGATTCGAACTACCCATGCCTAGAATAATTTCGTGGTCCTAAAGATGTTCGAGCCATTGAAGTTCGACTGTATATTGACGAGCGTATTTATGCAAAACAAGACAAGAAAAGAAACGAGAAATGACGTTAAATGACGTTATTGAAAACGTCAGTTATAGTACAAATGTCATGGACTAAGATTATTTGCCAGTGGGCTAGTGATCTGTCAGCTGAAAACAATAATTTTAAGTCTCCGCAAAGTGCTGACGATCTGTCTGTAAAATTTGGTAACTTGGTTTCAAAGTTTGCCAAATGTTTGTAACTAAGAAAACACGTAAAGCTTACTTGTATGGAATCAGATTATCAAGGTGGGCATATCTGCTTACTTCTAACAGCGTATCTTCGAACGTCTTGTTGCCATCTGTATGGTAGTAGTAATAAGCACCTGGAATATATGTGGACGTAAAACTTTGCCTTATAAGTCGATATAGTGCTGGAATTATTAAAATTTCCGGTTATATAGGACTGTTGGGATCATGCATTATAAGTTAAAATACAGTATCTCTAAAATCTGATTATTGCGTAAGAGAGCAACACTCACAAAGTGCTAAATATTGAGTTTAATTACATGCTATGCAAAACTTGACTTAACCAAAACAGAAGGTTTTGTTTGTGTTGTGCGGCCCAGTCAACTCAATAAACAGAGGGTACACTCGAAACGGTAACGATAAACAGTAAAATGCCGTAATAACCCTAAGTATTGTATTGATACAGACAGGCATTTGCAAACAGTGTAGACCCAGATCAGACACCACAGAACGCGGCGTCTGATCAGGGTCTACATTGTTTGCCATTCGTACAGCAATATTTTAGACATAGCAAGAGGTAGTAGAATGGACTATTTCAAATATTAGGACAAGTATGGTAGGTAGATAAGGTGACCAGTATATAGGGTAAATATGGTAGTACAGAAGAGATACAGGAAGCGTCACAGTCACAGAGCATAGCTAACCAACGACACCAAGAGGAAGGGTAAACAAGATATGACGGACAACAGACATGTTAAAGTCAGGGAAAATCACAGCAGGCAGCTCCCTCTCCCCCAATGAGGCGATCACAATACCAGACAGGACCCACGAAACACAACTACATATCATCACGAAAACATGCCTATATAATTTTGACCCCCTTAAACCCCACTTTTATATAGTTAAACTTGGATTTACAGAGGTATACATTATTTTTCTTATTTCTGCTCAAAAGATAGTATATTTGAATAGGCGTGTTTTCGTAATGAGAAACAAACAGGACAAAACATGAACAAAGCCTCGCAACTAGCAGCCACAGGGCCCCTCAAAGAACAATACAAGAAATATCGCCTTAGAAAGATCAGTAGTAAGAACTACCGGTGGGTCTTCAAAATTTTTTATTGTGTTGGGGTTTAGCAACACGTCAACCCTTGTGGGTCATTTTGTGTCGTCTCCCAGAGAAAGGGAGAAAACAGATTGAAGAGATAGTAGAGGAGATGAAAGAGAGGGACAGGGAAGAAAGGTTAACAGGAATGAAAGCAAAGAAACAGAAGAAATAAAAACATTCCCCCTCTACCCTTACCTGCTACAAGGATAGCAGGCCTTGCCCAGCTGTAAGCCAATATCAGTTGGATGCCCCGGTGACGTAAGATACACACGACACCTTCGCCACCCCGACCCCCCCCCCCACCCCCCACCCCCCACGCAGGTCTTCAAAACACAGACAGGAAATAGATCAAGAAAGAATATATATATATATATATATATATATATATATATATATATATATATATATATATATATATATATATATATATATATATATATATATATATATATATATATATATATGTAAAAGTTTAAAGCTCCTGTATTCCAATATATGCTGTATACTGTTCAAGTTAGAGGTCAAGAATGTCTTTAATACTACCGAGTGTAATATCTGTACGATATAGACAGAATTTCAAACTAATTACCTGAAAAGAGTGCGAGGAGTTGAGTACACAGAGTACGCATTAGGAAAGCTGATTTCACTTACAAACAAAAGTACCCAAGCTAGTACCATGTAAGCATTCTACGTAAATCTATAGCGGGCTGTTATCAGCCCGTCAGGGTAGCTGACGGGCCGACAACGGCCCGCTGTAGATTTGTGTAGAATGCTAGCCGGGTAGACAAATTAACTCCTCTATCACAGACGGAACTAAAATATACTGAAAGGAAAAAGAAACGCAGGGTAAATTTTATTCCTAAATTTCATTCAAGTTTGAAAAAGTTTGTTAAATATTTTACTATGATTACAAAACGGTACATGTATGGAACAAAAGTTCCAAATTTCATTGGTTTGTGATCAACAAGTCTCGAGTTATTGAAGTTCATTGGTAGCTACCCCCCAAATCTTGAAATCAAAATCAAACTGAAAATCAATATCGGGTGTGCCCCCCCTCTTGCTGCCGTTGCTGCCCTAATTCTCCTTTGGATAGAGTTAACCAAAGCATTGACAGTTCGCATCGGGATGTTATTCCATTCATCGATCAACGCATTCCTTAGTTGTGCGAGAGTTGCGGGGGGATTTCGGCGCTTCCTAACCCTTCTGTCCAGCTCATCCCACATGTGCTCTATTGGGGTCAAATCTGGACTGTACGGTGGCCATGCTAGTGGTGCGATGTTATTGTTTGCCAGGAAATCCTGACAAACTCGGGCAACATGTGGTCGGGCATTGTCCTGCTGCAGAATCAGATTACGTTGTTGCACAAGCGGGACTGCAACAGGACGCAAGATCTCATCCCTATACCTTACTGCGGTCATATTGCCCGCAACAATAATCAACTGTGATTTTATCCCGTGAGCAATGCCTCCCCAGACCATAACGGAGCCACCCCCAAACCGATCCCGTTCGACAACACAGGCGTCGCCAAAGCGTTCTCCGCGACGCCGGTACACACGATGTCGACCATCTGCGCGGCAGCAACGGCAGCAAGAGGGGGGGGGGGGGGGGGGGGGGGGCACACCCGATATTGATTTTCAGTTTGATTTTGATTTCAAGATTTGGGGGGTAGCTACCAATGAACTTCAATAACTCGAGACTTGTTGATCACAACCAATGAAATTTGGAACTTTTGTTCCATACATGTACCATTTTGTAATCATAGTAAAATATTTAACAAACTTTTTCAAACTTGAATGAAATTTAGGAATAAAATTTACCCTGCGTTTCTTTTTCCTTTCAGTATAGTATATCCACGTACATGGGAATTTGGTAAAATGTGTCTGGATGCTCAGATGTGAAATAACTTACCGTTATCTGTCCAGTATCCAAGATAATTAAGGCTAATATCATTTCTGATACACTTTTCTCTTTCAATGTTGTTTATTAGTCCAAACTGTTTCCGTAGTTCGAATCCCCAAGCTTCAAAAGCCTAAAAAGAAAAGTAGAATAACTACTTCGGAAAAAACCCTAGTAAAAACGTTATATACAAAACACTTAGTCTTACACCAGCTTCATATTCTCACGAATATATGAGGCTCATCGTCAGAAAACGTACCTTCGGGCATGTGCGCCCATCGAAGGATCAGATTAGCCCTCGCGTTCGCGCAGAATATTTACTGTGCGCATTTTGGATAGCCAGCGATGCAAAATTTCTTCATGCGGAGAAACAAGACTCTTGATCAGACGCAGGCTGACTTCAGTCTTCGTTGCGCGCACATATCGAAGGACTTCGTTGGGCACACATGTCAGAAGGTACGTTTTCTATCGTTGTGGCTCATGTACCTGGAACAGTATGACACCAAGACAAAGCAGTTCCAACTTTGTACTTTTCAGATTTCTAAGTAAAAAGTGTAAACTTCATAATTGAGATTACTTTACCTTACCCAAGAAGGTGGACACCTCAGCTATTTAGAGCTTTGTAAAATTGTTCATTGCTTTTATGTTTGGACTACGCCATGTGACAACATGTCTCTGGGCATATGCGGAGAGCAAATGCCCAGATCAGCCTGCGGATCAACCTAAGGAGGCCTTCATTGTCAGCTAACCGATTCAGCGTCAAGCGAAAACCGCGTCAAGCGAAAAAGTGTCTTCGAACATGTGCAAAATGCGCATATTCAGATCATTCTGCGCATACGCAAAGTATCATCCGGGCCTTTGCTCTGCCTTCGTACATTCTGTAGTATCCAATGATTCTGTAAGCGGACAGGGAAGGCCCTGATCAGACTGCGCGGACGCGCAGGCTGGTCAGGGCTTTAGCTGTCCGCATATTCACACATGTTCACATGGATGTAACCATTGTAATAAAGAGTTCGCAATCGTTATACTGCAGAAACGACAGATAAAAGTATATGCTTTCAAAAAACAAACGCAGCATACAAATATATGTCTAATCTAATTAGGATCTTCGATTATGAATAAGTTGCCCAGTCTGATGCGCTTCTGCATACTTCGTATATGCAAACTGTGGGCGTGAAGCAGCTTATCTAACCTATTTATGGCTGGCGTCCCATAAAAGGGACATTGGCAAACAGTGTAGACCCGGATCAGACGACGCAGAACGCGGCGTCTGATCAGGGTCTACACTGTTTGCATTAAGTTCAGATATTTCTACAAAACATGACAATAATAAAAACTGATCAGACATCCCTTATATAGGAAAAGAAACTATCTAAAGAGTTTGTAGAAAAATCCACTCGGCATAAATGAGTTAAGGATCTACGTATGAGCCGCAACGTGCGAAAACGTACCTTCTGACATGTGGGCCACACGAAGGCTCAAATCAGCCAGCAGTCTGACCAGTGTCTTCGTTGTCTGCATGAACAAACTTTGCATAATTGGCTTTCCAAACTACTTTCGGTGAAGAATCTGATCAGACTGCACGAAAGCGCCGGCTGAACAGAAAATTCGCTGGGAGATATGTCCTGAGGTACGTTTTCTGTC
Organism: Anodontia alba; assembly: GCA_964016985.1. NCBI lineage: Eukaryota > Metazoa > Mollusca > Bivalvia > Lucinida > Lucinidae > Anodontia > Anodontia alba. The sequence continues at coordinate 7,186,403 of OZ024825.1, read as the reverse complement.
GTTGTGTCTTATTTGTGTTTAGTTTACCATGTTTATGCCACTGTCAAACACAAGTAATGTGCTGTAACTGAAATTCGCTGGAATCTCATTTACTCCTCCCATAATGCCCCACGCCACGTGACCTCCTGGTTTTCCGGAATGCCATAGTGAGGCAGCCATGAAGTTGTTATACGGTGAGATGACCACCGTTTTGCCAGCCATATTGAACAATGCTAAAGGACCACCTGCTATTCCATCATTAATGTTGTATGTGGAACTATCAAACCTGTAAAAAAAAAAAAAAAAAAAAAAAAAAAAAACAGACATACAGTCGACTCTCGTTATCTCGACTTCACTTATCTCGAATAATAACTTATCTCGAAATGAAATCTGATACCTGTTTTAACAAGAAAATCTTACAACAGGTAACACAATCTTGTGGAAAAGAGAAATAATTTCTCCTAAGGAGCAAGGAACAAGTTCTCCTCTTTTCCACAGTATCTTCCATATATCTAACTTCAGGAGTAAAATTAAATATTTTTTTGTGAAATGTGGTTATTCGATTTATTTTTTCCTCAATTCTGCAAATCTGATATGTCGAGGTACGGATATCTCCAAGTATTTCAGAGATTCCCTTGGACTTCGAGATAACGAGTACCAACATGTCAAACTTTAATTTATTTAACTCATCTCTGTCTTATTTTAAATACTTTTTCCAAATCTTTGTCCACATACGTGCTAACTGTGACTTGATACACTAAGTTGATTTGCAGCGATTTTTACAATGGAGACAATTTTTTGGTGACTTCTTGTTTACTTACATCACATCAATAAAATAAAACCTCTAAAGGTTGCCGTGGAAACACCAAACACACAAAGAAAATCTGTGTCTCGGTTTAACTGAGCAATGCAGTTTACAGGGCTGCATACGCCCCTAACCAGCAGTTTCAACGGAAGTTCCTTTGTAAAAAGCAATCTCCTCTAAAAGGAATGAATCTGCTCCCTTTGTGAGCAGATTCTTTAGATTTAGGATGGACTTCTTTTCAGAAGGGAGGCACGACAGTTTTGATTGATTTGTTTCCTCTGAACGTGCAACCATTCCAGTAAGCATTCTATATAAATCTATAGCGGGTCGTTATCGGCCCGTTAGGGTAGCTGACGGTCCAATAATGGCCCGCTATAGATTTATATAGAATGCTAGCTGGGATTCCTCTTAGAAAAGTGTACACACTTACGTCGAAATTTCTTTTTCCGTATCCCCAAACATATACCCTCCATATGATAGAAAACCTAGTTTCTCATCGGGATCTTTCACTTGGAAGCAAGGAAAGCCGCCAATGGTCTCGTTTACAGAAGCAATGCCTTTAGATGTAGCCGGTGCTCCAGTTAGATATGTCTTTGAAAGTAAAAAAAAATAATATCAAATAATATTTCATGTAGCATCCGTATTATGAAATGGGTTTTCCATACTATTATTCGAGATCTTTCGATTTTTACAGTTCATCTTCAAACACATTTACAACAAAACAAAATGACAAATACACAAAACTGAAATATAAAGTAAAACCTCAATTCTTTCGATGCAAAATATCAGACTACATTTGTTTTTGTTTTGTTTTTGGTTTTTTTTTTTTTTAACACGCCATTGATTGGAAAGACGCCAATTGGATACAGTGTACTTAGTCTACGGATTCAGTAGCTCTCGCGTCTCTTTCTTTGCCTTTAATCTTGTAAACTATCCATAACTCCTGACAATATTTTTAATGCGTCCGAAAAGTCAGTATTACCAACAATCCTTCTGAAGTTATAACGAAGCCGCCATAACATTCGAGTTCCGATAGACCTTCCTGCAGTTTTATTCGGGCAATATCTGGAAATTGTGACAGAATCTAAAAAATATTTTACTCAGTATTTGATACCTATTAGCATCGAAAACAGAAAAAAAATTGAAAGCGCATAAAGCATGTATTTCTGTAAGGATGAGGGTTCAAACGGGTTACCTAGTTTAAGCACCACCCACTCGCCGCGGCTGTATTTTCTGATCATTCCACGGCAGTTATTCTGATGCATTCTTTTTTGTTGTATGTTGGTAATCGCAATTGTGCCATTTTGTCTTGTAATTGTTTGTTCCGTTCCCCATCTCTTTTTCTTCAAGTGACTTGGGAAGGCTGTTCTTCGTGATCGTGGCCTTAATGTATATTTGCTAACAAAATCTCCATACCCTGCTTCGTTGAGCTGCTTCAACAACGTATGTATACTAAAATAGTAGCCTAATACTAATAATAGTGCCTAGTGGACTCCCTTTGGATAGGTCCATATCCGGTTGATAGTGTATCTGTTGTTTTTTTTTTTATTACTATTATTCATCATCAAAATTCCTTCACTTAATTTAGATAGTGTAGAACCTGATCAGACGCCGCGGTTTGCTGATCTTGGTCTACAGTGTTTGCCAATGTCCCTTTTATGGGTCGCCAGCTAGAAATTATTTAGTCGTAAATCCAAGAGATATAAGGCAAAATCGTGGAATACACCGTGATAAATAGACAGGAACATGTTTGAAACACTGTCTTAGAGTGGTATACCACTGATTGATTGAGCCAGCACACGACAAAACCTATAATAGGATTTGTGCGACCAGCGAAGACTCAGATCAGACTGTGCGGATAGTCTGATAAGAATCTTCTCTGATCGCATTGCCTTCTACTGTCTCCAGGTTATCCTAAGAGGGATAAACGAGAACTGTTGCCATACTGTGTGGATGTAGAGACAGATCTCAGTCTTTGCTGGTTACATTAATAGAAACGGTCAGTAGCAGGACAACAAACATAGCTCCAAATTATCACGAAAACATGTTTTGCGTTCTGTATCCACAACACATTTTCGTAGAGGAAAGATAAAAATATCAATGCCTTTTGGTGAAAATGCGCTTTTCCTGTAGCCATGTACAAAGTAGGCGAAATTTTCGGTCTTAAATGGGCATTCGTCTTTATTATGATGTACTTCCAATTTATAGTTAAGTGTCCAATACGCTTAGGGAATCTCAAGTGATCAGTGAGTCATCAAAGAAAACGACTTGTCGTACTAAACTACAGTCGAACCTCGATAATTCAAAGTCCAAAGGACCAAACATTTTTGTTTGAATTATTGAGATTTTGAAAAATTGAGGGTTCAAATGCACACATATATTTCATTTGGGACTTCAAAATGATTTTGAATTATTGAGAATTTTGAATTATTGGAGTTTGAATTATCGAGGTTCTACTGTACTAGGATAAAAATGAAACAACTGCGTTGCATATGCATTTTAACTGAACTGATGTCCAGATTGGCCTTTACGTTTCATTGAAGGTCGGTGCTGCTTTATTAATAAGCTCTGTACCACTTGCATTACACTGAGCTTTCCTTGGAGGTTTCCTTGGATCACTGAACTCATTCAGGGCCCAGTTGTTCAAAGCGTCGTTAGCTTAACAAGCTCGTTAGTGGTCAGAATATTGACTGTTCTAGTAAGTACAATATCTAATTCTTAAGTATTTTTGCTGAAAAAATGTGAGTAGCTTTTGCAAATGCAAAAGCTACTCACATTTTTTCAGCAAAAATATTAGCGTATATGCCATATTTAATGATCAAAGTTTTAACGATACGTTAACTAAGGACATTGTTAGTTTTGAACAACTGGGCCTAGGTATCTTGTGAAACTGAGCTTTACGTAATAGGCCGGCCTATACAGCCTGCAAACTAAAATGTTGTTATATGGAGAGTCCCAATAAAACCGAGTCCCCGATGTTCTTTTTTATGCGTTCTTAACTTATAAAGGAAACCTTCACCCAATTTATTTTGACAACAATGCAACTCAGTGTTTTTGAACATAATGTTTTGCACTATTTTCACACTGACGCAGCCATATAATGATAATTTTTGTCCAATAGCACAGTTAGTAAGAACAATTAGACTAACAATAGCCTATTTATGCTGGGTGGATTCTTCTACCCAAATCCGTGGAAAGGTCCATTTTCAAGGTAAGGGGTGTCTGCTTTATTAATTATTTTTTCATTATCATCACTATTTTGCAAAATGCTGTACCTAATGTACGGCGTCAGAATACGGCATCTGATCTAGGTCCACATTGTTTGCAAATATCCCTTTTATCGGACGTTATGCATAAACGGGCAAATAGAAAAGGCTGCACTCTCGCATTTTGGAAAAGTCTTTCGCCGTCCAATTACATAATTATTTGGTACAGAAGAATACATATAAGATAACTATGAACAGCAAAGGCTCTGACCACACGGCCATGGTCTGGACAATCGTCGTTCAAGTATGCCACCATGACCCTTTTTCACAAGGCGCAGGATTAATATGGGCTCTTTGGCATTGCTTGAATGGTTTTCCGCCATTTTGTTTTACAAATTGTATGACTTACTGTCCGCTTCCTTGCACAAAAATCCCCATTTGAAAAGAGGTCTACTCCAAGAGAAAAGAATTTGCTTCCCTGGGAGCAAATATTTTCCTTTTAGAGACGATTCCTTGGGAGCAAATTATTTTGTTTCAGAGAGGAGTCATTTTCCCTGCAGGCACACTAGGTTAAACCAACGTCAATTCGACGTTGATTCAGCGTCTTGACGTTGTATGCCTGCTGGATTTAGAAAGGAAAGCTAAAGCAATTTGACATGGCGTTCTCCCTTTAAGTGTATCTATTCTAACCACGTTTACCTGGGTGAACAGAGCTCTGGTACTGTATGCGTTTCCACTATATAATCTTATTGCAGCCATGACAGAGGTCATAGTATTCCCTAGGGTATAAGTAAACTGTGTCTCCTTCCACTGTTCTGTGATATCACCACCGGAAATAGTGGTCACTTTGTTCAACACGAGGGGCCACACTGTACTGTCGGTGGACCATGTCTGGCCGTAGCCGTTGAAAAACGTAGGACCGCTTTCAAGCCATAGGTTACCATTGATATTTAGAGCATACGCGCCGGTTTTGTTGTCCACTTTGAACTGGAAAGTGCCATCCCCATGAACTGAATAGAAGATAGAGTGAAAGTTACAAAAGGAAGTCAATGAAAAAGGACTGCCACCACAAATGCCGTGGCAAAATAATAACTGACATTATAGAGTAGTGAAAAACTACTGTGCTTTCGACATTTTTCAGAAAATCGTTTTTTTTGCTTGGTGCTTTACACAGAAGTAAATTTGCAAATATTTGCCATGAGCTAATGCAAAATCATTTGTCGTAACTACCTATGCACAAAAAATTTCATTCTAGTCATTGGGTTTTAAAAACAATGACATATTTTCACTTTTTCCCATAGTAAACATGAATGCAAATAATGCAGAAATCTGTGGGGTAGGTAATTTGGAGGCAGATTTTAAAAAAGTTCTGCTTGCTCAATTTTTCTGAAATTTTCAAAATATTGTTATGAAGCATCAATAATTCAAAGTCATTAAAGAGAAGTAAACTATATTTTCTTGGACAAAAAATCAAAAAAAAAAAAAAAAAAAAAAAAAAAAAAAAAAAAAGAAGAAGAAAGAAAGAAATCACTTTAGTATAGAAATTGTATAGGTCAGACCAATGTTTGGCCGTAAATTTAATTTTAGGGTACATATTTGAGAACAAAACACAGAAACAGAAAAGACAAATGGTTTCTGATAAGATATGGTCAATCAGAACAAAATAATTGCATTTAAAATAAAATGGCAAGCAAAAAAACGTCTTTCTGAGTGATGTGGAAAGGACAGTAAGAACTTACATTACATACTAGAGAAACGCTATACCTGAAACTGAAAACTGACATGATAGACTATGGAAAATCTAATAACTGACGTCACAGACCAGAAAATATATAGGAACTGAGATCACAGACGGAAATATCTAAGAACTGACATCACAGACGGAGATTATCTAAGACATTACATCAAAGACTAGAGAAAAGTCAAAGCCTATGCAAGATATGCTTTCTGATATAGAAGATGAATATCATTTTTTTGTTGCGCTGTGACGCTTATACTGACCTTAGAGGCAAATACATCCCTAAGAGGTACTTCAATCATCTTAGCTAACATAAATTCAATATGCTTATGAGTTCATGATTCATTCATTAGCTATATATACCTATTATACATTAAAGACGTTAAGATCTGCTAGAATAACACAATTATTACATATTCTGTAATGAAATACACCGGTGTACTGTATACTATAAATTGATTACATATTAGCATTGTACTATTTGTCGTGGATAACAGACACGATCAAAATGGAGAAAGCCGGCTAATACAGAAAAAAGCATGCCAATACAGTAAAAAAATGCGGCCAATACGACTCGTACGCGGGCTGAATCCGCAATATAGACACTATATTAACCGTTGTCATTCTGAATGAATTAAGATGCCACGCCCGCTTCTAATTGTCAGCCAGTCAGATTATTTGACCCAGGCTTTTGATACAAGCTCACATATTAAATGACAAACAGTGCAGAGCCAGATCAGTTGGCTTCGTCAGAAGCCAACTGATCTGGATCTACACTGTTTGCAAAAGCAGGGTATATCCGGGTTCAGCATGACAAGGGTAAAGGTTAGCCACTTCATTGAACATGAAGCACATTTTGGGACTGGGATCATTATCACCTAATCAGGCAAAGAAGACCTAGTTTAGCTTGCGCAGTCTCATCAGTACGGTTCATCTGCGTGTAGTCTTGTAAGTTCACGAGGGCATACAAATATAAACCTGCTATTTTCAGCTGCAAATGATATAACTATTTATGGGAATGTAAAATACTAAAAAGTATTATGTCCACAGACTGATTTTCTGACCTTTTTAGGGGACTGACTACAACAATTCCGCCATATTTTACAAGGGAGACGAGTTTTGTAGCTTCCTGATTGCTTTCCTGCACACCAATCCCTTTGGACAAGGGGGTCTATATTTAAAGGAATTTACTTCATTCTTTCCTTTAAAGTAGACCTTTTTTGAAGAGAAAGACAAATAGATTTGATACTCAAAATATACATTTGTGTGTGTGTGTGTGTGTGTGTGTGTGTGTGTGTGTGTGTGTGTGTGTGTGTGTGTGTGTGTGTGAGAGAGAGAGAGAGAGACAGAGAGAGAGAGAGAGAGAGAGAGAGAGAGAGAGAGAGAGAGAGAGAGAGAGATTTACATAATAACGAACCTTGGGATACATAAATAATATATAAGCACAACAACAGCGACAAACTGCTCAACTTTACTTCTATAATATGCATAGTCATCGGGAGACTGTTCGGTCACAACTTCTGGAATAGTCCCAGATCGGATTGATAGTATCTATGTGTAGCTCTTCTTTAGACTTAGCATGCTAGATAAAAAATCAGCAGACGACATTTTTTAAATATTTGTCTTATTTCCCCCAGAAAACAGGCTCTGACATTTCACGCAAATTGTCTGCATTTTGGAGACATTTAGCATGAAACGCCACGGCCTTTTTTCTGGGAAAGTAAGAAAACATCAAGTTCCCGTCTGCTGAATTTGCCCAGAGAGTGGCCCGGAGAGTGGCAAAGGTTTAATAGTTTCTTCAGGTACATTTTATCAGTAACGTACTTTCTGACACAGTTAACCTTTACCGATTTCTGGGCTAATTCAGCGGACGACAAATTGAGGATGATTTCTTATTTCTCGCCGAAAACAGGATTTGACATTGACAAATTACATATTCATTTGTGAAATGTGGTTGTTCGATTTGTTTTTTCCTCAGTTCTGCAAATCTGATATGTCGAGGTACTGATATCTCGAAGTATTTCAGAGAGTCCCTTGGACTTCGAAATAACGAGAACCAACATGTCAGAATGTAATTTATTTAACTCACTTGTGTTTTATTTCAAATACGTTTTCCAAATCATTGTCGCATACGTGCTGACTTTAACTAGATAGACTTGATTGATTTGCCGCCATTTTTACAAACGGAGGCAATTTTTGTGACTTCTCGTTTACTTTCATCACACCAATAAAACTAAAATCTACAACGGATGCCGTGGAAACACCAAACACACAAAACAAAATCTGTGTCTCGGTTTAATTGAGCAATGTAGTTTGCAGAGTTGCATACACCCCTTACCAACAGTTAAAAAGTAACAGATAGCATGAAAATTGTTTAACTCTTTCGGCGCCAAATTTCAGACGACATTTGTCGTCTGCTTTTTTTTTATTTTAACAAACTACATTGTATCATTTGGAAAGACGTTTATACGTAAAGCTGACAGACTGAATGTCAAACAGCATAGATCCAGATGAGACGGCTCATTGAGCCGTCTCATCTGGATCTATGCTGTTTGCAAAAGCCTATTATTATCGCATGTGCAGTGAAAGAGTTAGAATTATTACTTTGTTTTACTTTCTGAAAATAAAACATTGAATTGCTTTCAAACCATTCCAAGGATTTCCAATAGGGAGTGTACCATAACGAATTTATGCCCCGATCTAGTTGTTCAAAGCGTGCTTACTTAACTAAGCGACATTGTCTACGCCCATGGGGGGAGACAATTACATAGGGTTCGGTTGGAACACGGAAGTAAACCCGTTGTTGACCTGCAATGCATGACTGACCCCATGCTTGTTGTCTACAATTTAAACCCGGGACTTGCTAGAGTACTGAATAGAATAGAATAGAATACTATTTATTGGAACACCAACATATACAGACGGCCACTGTTTCTGCACACCGCACTTATGTACATGTAGATATTCTAAAAAGGTTATCTTTGTAGATCTTTATCAAAAGTTATGGGATATATAATATTTCCCCACAGAACATGTCTTTTGGATACTTGTAAGAACCGCCTCATTGAGGCGATGCTAACAAATATCCAAAACACATTTTTCTAGACATATGTTTTAAAATAAGTTCTTGCTTACTTTCTGATTAACTGCTACCTCATGAGCGAAGGTTTCGTGCCATACTTTCTTCATAGGATACGCCGATGGCTACGGTCCAGATGAGTCTAGACTGTTGCAGAACCGCAGTCTTTTTCAGGGCCTTCACTGTTTATGTATACACGCACGCGCACAAGCATGCACGCAGCACACACGCACAGACACGTACGCGCACGCACACACTCCAATACACACACGCGCACGCATACGCATACCCACCCCCTCCCCCCCCCCCCCACACACACACACAGACATGAACAACAAATGACTTGACATGCATGCACTTGTCGCACAGGCCTGCCTGAGCCTCAGTGTTCTCATAAGGGCTCGATACATGTATACTTGGTAGAATCTTCGCCAGGTTTTGATAAGGAAGACAACTTTTATGATTTCCTGTTTGCTTTTCTGCTCGACATTCCCCTTCTGAAAAGGGACCTACACTAACGGGAAGGCATTTGCTCCCAAAGGGTGCAAAGTCATTGCTTTTACCCAGTAAACACACAACGTCACTGCAAAGTCGTTACAACGGCGCTGCAACGTCGTGACGTTGCAGCGACGTTGTAACGATGTTGTGGCAACGTTATGTGTTTGCTGGGTAGAGTAGACCCCTTTTCAGAAGGGAGTCAAAAACAGACTGACAGGGTTGCCTCCCTTAAAAGGGTATCCATTCCATATAAGCCTAATGGCGTGGCTCAGGCAATATTTTTTGTAGTTAATGAGCCGGAACGTGAAAAATGAATCTTCGGACACACAACGTTAAAATGACGTCGTATCAAGGTAGATGCGACGTGATCACGTCGCATCGACGTTGATACGACGTCATTTTGATGTTGTGTGCCTGGTGGGAATCTTCGGACATGGTCGCCTCCCCAGGACAGATCAGCCTGTGGATCTGCGACGTCTGCGACGTCTGAACAGGGTATTCGCTAGACGCTCTATTGATAGGTGGGCCGCGCCACGCGAAAACATGTCTTCTGGCATATGCGCTCAGCGATTGCCCAGATCAGCCTGCGTATTAGCGCAGTCTGATCAGGGCCTTCACAGTCCACTAACAGAATCTTGGATATTACCCAGTGGGAAAATTACGTTTATACAACGTCGTATTAACGTCAATGCCACATCATGACGTTGATCGACGTTAATGCGACGTTGTATAAAAGCCATGTGCCCGCTAGGTAAAGAATGTATGATGGAGAGCAAAGGCCCGGATGATACTTTTCGCATGTGCAGGAAGATGTGAATACGTACATTTTACAGGGGTTCGAAGGCACTTATTCACTTGACGCGACCCTGGTAATGAGCCAAGCTTTCCTTCAGGCGGATATTGATGACTCTGATGAGAGTGTGCAAGATGCACCGAACTTCCGATCCATGACACAAGTACAGGTACTTCTACGCAGCTTCTTCTGACTGACATGGATTACTGGCCACGACATTTCTGTCATCAGTGTTGCAATCCTAAATCTCGCGAAGGAATGCCAGCAACTGACAACACCAAACACTGGCCGCGTCGGAATTAAAGGTACCTTATCAAGACTCAAGATAAAAACACCTTTTCAACAAAATATATCAATAATTTTTCTTATTTCTCCGGGAAAACGTATGTTTGGTATTCATTAGAAGCATTTATTTTTGTCTCCATGAAAACATATGTTGTGGTATTCATTTGAAGCGCCTGGACGAGGCGCTTCAAATGATAACCACGCCATTGTTTTTTATGGAGAGATAAGAAAAATAATTTCCTGGTGATCTCTCTTTATCTGCAACTACAATAATCGTAACTACAAATAGCGCGAGTCCAGGGCGGCTTACTCGTCTGTGCAATCCAATAAAAAATTACGCAATCGGTTTTCTACATTCCACCAGACTGTGCAGATGAGCAGATCGATCGGAGTACCAGCTTGTAACTCGGTAGCACTAATCGGCATTAGTCCTTCAGCCCACTGGTAAATATCTTTTTATCTAACCGCGAAACTGTCACGTGGTGTTGACCACAAAAGGACATTCTGGGTTAAGTAGGCCACCAGTGGCCACCAGGAGCCACTAGGACATGAGGTTGGTTTTTTCCGATAAAGTTATTTTACCGGTAATGTTGTTAGCAGGGTTTCTCCAAGCTGTGTCCAGTTCGATATGAGCCGTGCCATGCGAATACGTGTCTTCGGGCATATGCGGACAGCGCAGGCTGATCTGGGCCTTCGCTGTCCGATAACAGAATCATTAGCTACTACAGAATGTATGAATAGAGAGGAAAGGTCCGGATGATACGCTGCGCATGCGCAGGACTATTTGAATCTGCGCATTTTGCGCATGTTTGAAGGCACTTTTTGCTTGACACGGCCCATATAATGGCGTACTGTTTCAGCAGCTATTATTGAGATTGAAGTCAGAATCTATTCATTATACTTTTGACCTGTAAATGAATGATTGTGGCCAAAGCAAAGGTCTACTTAATGCACCTTCCACCAACGCAGACCCGAGGTAGCATCCTTTGAACAGTCTAATTCCAGTCTTATCCTCACTCTATACCAGTTTACTTGTTTTCATTCAGTATAGAGGCAATTGCACAGACTGGCCAGACTGCGCGTATAGGTGCAGCGGTTGTTCTAGGATTTGTTATTGGCTTATGAGATACGGGAGGTTTTATTGAGTCCGTCCAGTTATCATGTACATCTAGTAGCAGAGATATCCCTTGGCAGAGGTGTTTATAGCAGAATCTCATCAACCGCTGGATAATAATTCTAATATCCATAGATTGTTTTCCTTGGCGCTGAAATATTCAACGGATTTGTGACAAGCGGCAGGAGATATTACAGAAAACAGTAAGTGTCTTGTCTTTAAGGTTTTAGTGTCTTGGAACTTTGCGGGAATAAAATAAGGAAACAGTAAGTGTCACTGTTTTTAAAGGATTTATCACGCTTCTTGTCAGGCATTAATTATTTGTATTCTTAAATAAGACGGAATTTTATCAGATGTATGGTAAGATTATGTCCTATGTTATCAATTTCAGTGTGACAAATACGATGCAAACAGGCATTTTTTTCTTAAAAATTTACAGTTGTAAATAAAACAGTTTTAAATGAAATAAGATACACCAAAAAATGTATCTGTTGCAACAGACACAAACGAAAATCATACGATAAAAATTAGTAATACTGGTTTTATTATCATTCACAGAAAATAAAGCATATCATCATTCTTTTCAAATTGTCACCGAATTTGAAGTAGATGTAAATTCCTATTTTTTTCTGTAAATTTTATCTGCATTATTTATAATGTTCAGATTTCAACTTGAGAACCTCTCCAATACATGTATGTTTGCTCAAAGTCAGGCTCCAGTGGGCGGTTTAACAATAAAACTAAACGTTTCGTACACTATGTCTCATCCCTAAACACAATCATAAGAAGAAAGACTTAATTTATGCAATATTCAAGTAAACCCAAAAATTAGCAAAATATAGACAAAGATGGAATCAGGAGTGGGGTGGGTCCGGGCATTAGAATGACTTAACGTGATCACTTGTTTTATGCACAGTGAAACGCACTGTGTCATAAGGAACGGCGTCTTTTGGGCATAGTCAAACAATAAAAGTTAAGATGAGTCCTAAGCTGTTATCTTCAGTTAAGGTTCAGATCATTTTGCGAAGTCGCACTACCCGAGACCAGCATTTGCTATACCGCTATTCAGTCATAACTCTATAAAATCCAAAAATACTTCTCAGTGTACACAATAACATCGTATTTTTGGTAACATTTTGGCATGAATTCGTATATTTTTTTATAACAGGCTATAACTGTTACAGTATAGTACTGAAAGGCAGCGGTTAAACCCTTGAAGATTAAGTCTTTAAACCAAATTATATCTGTACATATTTTTCTATTTTTTCCCCCAGAAATTAGAACCTGATATTTTATGTGAATCGTCTATGAATTGTCAGTTCCTACTTCTGGAAAAACTGAGAAAAATATTAGTCATTTGATGCTAATAAGCTCTTGCCCATGTTTATTATTTCATTGCACAGCAGCATCCACAATCTATCCCCTCACTATCATTCCTAAGTGATTGACATACTATTGAGTCGATGTAAAAGATCAGAACACGAAAGCATTGTGCAGTGGCTGTAAACAAACTATCACTTTTTCTCAGTTTTCATTTTCTTATAGTTTGGCTTCGTTTATCTTTTTTTTCATTCTTTTATTATTATTTAAAATGCGGCATATGACCATAAAGAATAATGACAAATGACATGCAGTTCCCAGCTAGCATTCTACATAAATCTATAGCGGGCCTTATCGGCCCGTCAGCTACCCTGACGGGCCGATAACGGCCCGCTGTAGATTTATGTAGAAGTCTTACTGGGACGCTCTTATCCGATATACGGGCAACGATGACCCAGATCAGACTGCGCATTCGCGCAGTCTGATCAGGGTCTTCGTTCTCTGCTGGCAGAATCAATGACTGCTGTAGAAGATATCGACAAACAGAGAAGGTCTTGATCAGATTGCGCGCATCTGGGTCTTTGTTGTTTCTAAATGGCATAAGAACCCTTTATCTGCATTGCGTCAAATAGAAAAAGAGAGAGAGAGAGAAAAACTACTAATAACTTTTATTGTTTACAGCAAACAGGTATATTCCGCGGCTAAATTGATAACAGGTTTTTTCACCTTTCTGATTTATTAGAAGCACACCTGATGATCCAGCTATGCTGCAAGTAACGAGAAAAGCTACCTGTTTACTCCAAATGCGAACTGCGTTTGTATAGCCCAGTCGTAGTATTGCACTTAATCCGAAACATTCGAGCCGGGGCCCAGCATTTCCTACAAGTTGTATGTGCGCCCAGCGAAGACTCAGATCAACCTGCGCATCCGCGCAGTCTGATCAGAGTCTTCGCAGGGCGATCTGTGGGTATCCAACGATCAAAAGCGTCTTCTGGCAGTTAGTGAAGACTCTGATAAGACTGTCCTGATGCGCAGGCTGATCTGAATTTTCGCTTGGCGCACATGTCATCTTGTGGGAGATGCTGTGCCCCGGCTTATAATCGAGTATACATAAAGTGGATTAGAGTTTTGCTTTTTGTACAGGGTATAAAATTGTTTTCTCGTGGCACTGATCAGATTGTCTCTGTATAGTTTTCAAGCTGAACGTACTGGGATAAATACTGAAGTACTTATTTTATCCCGGTCTATTTTCTCAGAAAAATGGGGCAGTGTCAACGTCCGCATAAAATGTAAAGAGGATTGCCACTACCGATAGGTGTGCGTTTGTGGGAGGGGAGATTTGGTGGCATTGACGTATGTCTGTGCGTTGGGACGCTGCTGGCAGTAAGACATTTTGACTGGAATTTTTGTTTGTGGACTATTTTAAATATCTACAACGAATCTATTTCTGTTCGGTTTTGTCTACGTCCATACACGATTCGCAACTTACATTCCTAGCAAAGGGTTAATTACATGTTTTGACTCAGTATTGCTCTAAACTGTCCTAATAGCGCTACTATTTGACCAATACATGAACAAAAAGCTGGGAAAAAACAAAATCAATAACAGTCATTGACCCACTAATCATATCCGCAGAGAAGCATCAATTCCGTCCGGGTTCATTTCTCGGTCATATTTATTAGATGTCATATTCTACGTTTCCGTCTAAATAAGCACTTACAAGAGCAGAAACATACATGTATGTATTTCAACAGTCGCATTTCAATGGCTCGAACATCTATGGTACCATATAAATTTGTTCGAGATATGAGTACTCGTAGTTCGAGCCACTGAGAGTTAATCATGACGCCAGGTCAGGAAGCAAATTTCGATAGTTTAGGGAATATTTTTCGATTTTCTGGACAAAAGTGGTATGATCCCGGGTATGTTAAGTGTACTCATTAGTACCGCCTCGATGTGGCAAGTCTTATGAGTACAAATAACATACAATTCCATGATATAATTAGAAAATTTCCTTTTTTATCCGAGAACGGTTTAATAAATAGATATATGGTCATAACATGTGCCACCTCACAGCCTGTAAAATTTCAGTTAGTCTCCCTGGATCAAACTGACCTGGATCAAAATCATTTTTTTATCGTATCTCCCCAGCTAGCATTCTTTATAAATCTGCAGCGGGCCGTTATCGGCCCATCAGCTACCCTGGCGGGCCGATATCGGCCCGCTGTAGATTTATAAAGAATGCTGACTGGGTCTGAATTAATGTTGGCAACATTAAGAGATACAATAAAAATCATCTCATTTCAAGAACGAGGGACTAACTAAAATTTTACCGGCTGTCAGGTGCCACATTTTATGATTGTATTTATACCAAATATCAATTTATTAATCCTTTCTTGGATAATAAAACGTCTATTTTTGAGGCATATGGAGCCTTTAAGTATTTGTTTTCTTGACCTATCAGAAGAATTTCGTACGGACTCAAAAGCGAGTTCGAATTAGCAATGGTAAACGAGCCATCTATGTTCGGGGTATTGAAGTTCGACTGTGTTCACCTAGCATACCTTATTTATTCAAAATAATTGGACACCTTATCTTCTTACCATACTTAAATTTAAACGCATTCATTGCTTGATGAGAAAAAAAAAATGTGAAGTGTATGGTGTGTGATATTGGTCTATACTGTTTGCTCAGGCCATTCCGTCTGAACCCTTCTGTTAAATACGATACTAAAGTATAGTATTGGAACGTTATTTTAAAGAGAAAATCTGTTGACACAAGCTACCAAACAGGAATCTTGGTAATTAGTCGAACGACAGATTTGAGTCATGGGGTCTTATGGCATATGTGGATAGCGAAGACCCAGACTGAGACCTCATCACAAAAACATACCTATATAATTACAGTAAAACTGGAGTTTACAGGGGTATACATTATTTTTTTTCTGCTCAAAAACATAGATTGTGGGTACTCGTTAGAACGAGTACCCACAATCTATGTTTTGAGCAGAAATATGAAAAATATCAGAATTTTTATCTGAAAACTTTCAATGTTTGGTGGTGAACTTTTCAACATATTTGAATAGGTTTGTTTTCGTAATGTAAGTATTAAAGGGAACTGGGTACATTTGGTAGTTGTTCTGCCATTTTGTACAAAGGAGACAACTTTTGGGACTTCCTGTTTGCTCTCTGCACAAAACGGCCCTTCTGCAACTTTGGCTACTTTAAAGGAAATACTTCGACAGACAACACACAAACAAGTTACAAACCAATGAAATGTAAGGCATCTAGCTCCGTCTTCCACAATAACGTGATCAGAGTGCTAGACAGGGCCCATTGAATACAACAATAACACAATCAACATGACAAAATATGAAAAAAGCCCCGGAGCGAGCATCGAAAAAGCCCTACAACTGTCAGCAGAAAAAAAAAGAATGCGCAGTCAATGACGCGCCATCGCTAGCATGGCGGAGACGGATGGATGGACGGACTCGCTCTCGCACAACCTTGCCAGAAAAGAAAGTCATGTAGCAAATTTGGGTGAATTGCGCCCAGTGGTTCGGGAGCAGATAACGGGTTGGACAGATAGACGGACGTATGCCGGACGAAAAAATTTGGTTAAATTCCGCCTATTGGTTTAGGAGGAGATAGCGTGACGGACGGACAGGCATTCTAAAGAATGGACAGTTTAGTTGCTCCTACCTCTAATTTTGTACACTTAGTTGACATTTTGTGACACGTTCATAATATCCCCATCGCTGTTTTAAAAAGGCGTGGGGAAAATTCCTGGGATCAATAGTATAAACTACAACTAACAGTCTAAATAAACCTATCCATGGTGTGAAAGTCAAATCCGAGACGAAAGCTACAATGTCCCAGTTACTTAGCGTCAAAATGGCGCCTATAAACTGTGTGACAACTTGAAAATGGCGCTTATAAACTGTGTGCTGGGACCTTATGGTTGCTAACAAGCTAGCCGTGTCGCCCACAGAGATTCTTAATTGCAGATAAGAGTCAAGGACGACGCCTTTAAGTTGCTGACAATATTAAAATGTCGACGACACAACTTGTTTAGTTTACTTTTAATATATATGACTAAATTATGTGTCCGTCTCTTACCCGCTTGCGTAAAGAATTCCATAATTTTGCTGTTCTGAATCGGAAAGGGTTGAGGCCATAACTTGAAATCATTAGTTGTCCTTGTGTACGTAAATGCGTAATTTATTACGAAAACACGCCTGTTCAAATATATTGAAAATTTTACAACCAAAAACTGGCATACTTTTCAGATAAAAAATTCTAATATTTTTCATATTTCTGCTCAAAACATAGATTGTGGGTACTCCGAGCGGTTCTAACGAGTACCCACAATCTATGTTTTGAGCAGAAATAAGAAAAATAATATATACCCCTGTAAACCCAAGTTTTACTATATAAAAGTGGGGTTTAAGGGGGTCAAAATTATATAGGCATGTTTTCGTGATGTCTTATCTTTAAGAGTCAATGAGTTTTGTAAATATACAAGTCTTCTTCATTAAATGCAGAATTGTGTCTTTACTACTACTGCATTTTGGCCCTGAAATAAACTTTAGAACATATTATTTTACTCATGTGATATTGAAACGTCTTGACATTGGTTCTTTCACACTTATTTGTTTTTCGCCTGATTTACATTAACTTGTTCTTTCAATTCTGTTCTCTTATTTAGTTGCATGACAAGGATGACCCAATACTCGCATAATGCAGATAGTATATGGCGTTTTAAATGGATATTTAGTATACAGCGCAATCTTTATTCAGAAATAATGAAAGTAAAGTTCACTATTTGTATTCTAACAACACAGAGAGTAGATTTCTGTCAGGAACGATATAGCAAATAACTGCAAAATTAGACAGTCGCACGATACATAACATAAACACTTTAATATGAGCCGTGCACAGTTTTCCTACAAGATTGGTTGTGTCCAACAGAGACTCGAATCAACCTCCGCATCCACGTATTCTAAGCAGAACGTCGTCCGTCTGTCTGCAGAAAACGTGGATGGTTGGCTACCTATAGAGCGCAAAACAATGACTCTGATTAGCTTGCACATTTGCGAAAGCTGGTCAGTGTCTTTGCTTGGCGCACATTAAACCCATTTGTGCCTAGCGTCCCACAAATGGGACATTGGTAAACAGTGTAGACCCAGATCAGACGCCGCAGAACGCGGCGTCTGATCAGGGTCTACACTGTTTGCATTAAATACAGGCATTCCAATGAAATATAGTGATAATAAAAACTGACCAGACACCCCTTAAACAAGAAATAGGCTGGTCCAAAGAATTCAGGTAGAAGAGTCCACTCGGCTTAAATGGGTTAATCTTGTAGGGAATGCTGAGCCTCAGATGATACAAGTGCAATTACAAACGTATCCGACAAAATACTTATTTTCCCTGTAAACTGATTATAGAGAATGTACTATTCAAAGCTGAGTAGATTTATTTACAGTTCTACTATGACTGACAAACGTACAAACAACAGTTGCTGGCATTATACCAACGCTCGAAGAACAAATATTTATAATTCTTGACAGGTCAAGTACATTACCGGGCTATCTTCTGAGAAAATGACAATCACTATTAATGCAAACAGAGCGAATGGAAGTCAAAATATATGTAAATGTAGGCGTGAACCTTCTTATCGGGTTCATGTCTGCTTTAGCCCTGCCGAGCCAAAGAAAAGAAAGACAGAAAAAACAAAAACAAAACAAAAAAAACCCCAAAAAAAACAAAAAAAAAAAAAAAAAACAAACAACAACAAAAAAAAAAAAAAAAACAACAAAAAAAACGTCCTTAAATCCAAAATTGAGGATCATTGTAACAAAAATGTACTTAATAATAATAATAATCGACCTTATTTATAGAGGGTAACACATTTAGTAATCTAGTACTAATCTTCCATGTGGCCCTCTTTTTTCCTGGGTAGAAACCAGTACTAAGCAATGTGGATAAAGTCTCTTGGTCAAGGAAACAACATTTGCTGTTAGTGGGGATCGAACCCGGTACCTATCGATCTCGAGTCCGACGCTTTACCACTGCACCACAGCGCTCCACTTCAGGACACATTCGCTGGATGCACATGTCTCAAGGACAATTTCTCATTTTGCGGTTGAAACCCCTCAAGATGATGTCAGAGGTCAGCGGGAAGTAAACAGCTTCTTGGAAAACGATTCATTACATGTATAAGCAGTATATTGATGAAATTCTACATATTTCATTATTATAAAATGACTATAATGTCCAACTCTAGCGGGATAATCAATTATTTTCAGGATAGGATACCATATATTTTCTGGTTTAAAACGAGATAATGTGTGTTCAAAATAAGTGAAGGCTGCGCAGGACGGTCTGGGCTTCCACTTTCCTATATTTATTGGTTCGGGCCTTTTTACACAATGGTCTAGGCCTTTGCTTTTCTGTACACATTGGTCTAGGCCTTCACTTTTCTGTACTCATTGGTCTGGGCCTTCACTTTTTTGTACGCATTGTTTTGGATCTTCACTTTTCTGTACTTATTGGTTTCGTCTGCACTTTTCTGTACTCGTTTGTCTGGGTCTGCACTTTTTCTGTACTTATAGGTCTTGCTCTGCCATTTTCTGTACTCACTAGTTTAGACCTTCAATGTTTTTGCACACATTATTTTGGGACTTCACTTTTCTTTACACATTGGTCTGGGTCTTCACTTTTCTGTATTCATGGTCTGATCCTTCACTTTTCTATACTCACTGGTCTCTGTACACATTGGTCAAAGCCTTCACTTTTCTATACACATTGGTCTCTGTACACATTGGTCTAGGCCTTCACTTTCTATACTCATTGGTCTCTGTACACACTGGTCTAGGCCTTCACTTTTCAATACTCATTGGTCTCTGTACACATTGGTCTAGGCCTTCACTTTTATATACTCATTGGTCTCTGTATACATTGGTCTAGGCCTTCACTTTTCTATATATACTCATTGGTCTCTGTACACACTGGTCAAAGCCTTCACTTTTCTGTACTCCTTCGTATTTGTACACATTGGTCTAGGCCTTCACTTTTCTGTACACATTGGTCTAGGCCTTCACTTTTCTGTACACATTGGTCTAGGCCTTTAATTTTCTGTACACATTGGTCTAGGCCTTCACTTATCTGTACTCATTGGTCCGAAGCTTTCACTTTTCTATACTCATTGGTCTGGGCCTTCACTTTTTCTGTACTCATTGGTCTGGGCCTTCATTTTTCTGTATTCATTGGTCTCTGTACTCACTGGTCTGGGCCTTCATATTTCTGTGCTCATTGGTCTCTGTACTCATTAGTCTTGACCTTTCCTTTTCTGTACTCAGTGTCTTTGTACTCATTGGTCTGGGTCTTCACTTGTCTGTACTCATTGGTCTAGGACTTCACTTTTCTGCCGGTGCACGCATAAGTTTCTGTACACATTAATCTGGGCCTTCACTTTTTTTTACCAGTGGTCTCTGTACTCATTAGTCTGGGCTTTCACTTTTCTGTAATTATTTGTCGGGGTTTCCCTTTTCTGTACTTATTGGTCTTGGCCTTCACTTTTCTGTACTCATTGGTCTGGGCCTTCACTTTTCAGTACGAAGGGGTCTCTGCACTCATTAGTCTGGGCCTTCACTTTTCTGTACTTATTTGTCGGGTTTTCATTTTTCTGGAATAACTGGTCAGAGTCTTCACTTTTCTGTAACAATTGTTCTGGGCCTTCACTGTTCATCGATCACGTTACTGAGCGTACTTTAGAACTGGTCGGGCTGGTTAGGGATCGGGCTGTTTTTCTACATGTATGTCCAGTGGTTCTGTAAGCAGTTAGAGCCCTGATAATACTGTCGAAATAGATCTTCAAATCAAATTCAGAGATCCTGCGTCTCCGGACAGTTTCATCAGGGCTCTAGCTGCACAGTATCATTGGGCATTGAGGAACATATCAGTGTGCAATCAATCAATCAATCAATCAATCAATCAATCAAAAACAAACAAAAAATCAATCAACCAATCAATCAGTCAAATCACTTTATTTTTCTCAGTCCATTAACAGAAATTTCCAGCGTGTGCGTAAGATAATTCTTTTCTGGCTACGTCACTGTGAAACATACAGACAAAATTGTGAAAATATTTTATACGCAATTTACAAATGCACATTATCGCATTATGGACGACACAGACCCAGGCTGGCTCAATTTTTCTGCATTGGCCCAGATCAGTTCCTAATTCCGTTCGCAATGCGGACTTCTCAGTCTTACCCTTTAAACTCTTTGCGTCTATGTCTGAAAATCACATTTTCTCTTGACGCGGCTCCAGTACATGAGCCGCAACGTCAGAAAACGTACCTTTTGCCATGTGCGCCCAGTGAAGATTCAGATCAGCCTGCGCATTCGCGCAGTCTGATCAGAATCTTCACTGGGCACATTTGGATAGCTAGGATGCAAAGCTTCTTCATGCGGGCAACGAAGACTCTAATCAAACTGCGCGGACGCGTATGCTGATTTGAGTATTGGTTTGGCGCACATGTCCGAAGGTACGTTTTCTCACGTTTGGGCTCATATACACTACAATTTTACGTCTATACATGTAGGTTTTTTTTAGCTCACCTGAGCTCTGCTCAGGATGAGCTATTGTGATCACTTTTCGTCCGTCGTCCGTCCGTCCGTGCGTCCGTCCGTTAACATTTTCAAACGACTTCTCCTCTAAAGCCGCTGAGCCAATGTTGCTCAGATTTCATATGGAGCCTCCTTAGGGTGGGGGAACGAAAGATTGCTAAAATGGTCGCGGTCCGTTGACCAAGATGGCCGCCACGCCCACATATGGTAAAACTTTTAAAAAACTTCTTCTCTAGAACCAAGCATGCCTTGGGGCTAAATCTTTGCAAGAATCATCAAGAATAAGAGGTCTACCAAAGTTGCTAAAAGAATTATGGTACGTTGACGTTTGGCCTTTTTACGGCAAGGTCAAGTTTGCTTCCCTATGCATTTGTATGGGAAAAATCTTTAAAAATCTTCTTTTAAAATACCTTGTGGCTGAATCTTTGCATATATCATAGGGAACGGGAGGGCTACCAAAATTGCCAAAATAATGGTCGTATATTGACATTTGACTTTTTTACGGTAAGGTCAGTTTTGCTTCCTTATGCATTTGTATGGGAAAAATGTTCAGAATTTCAAACAACAACTCCTCTGGAGCCTCTGGGCCAATTTTGCACAAATTACATATGGAGTCTCCTTAGGTTGGAGGAACGAAAGGTTGCTAAAATGATTGCAGTTCGTAGACCTAGATGGCCGCCATGCCCATATAAGGTAAAAACCTTTAAAAATCTTCTTCTCCAGAACCGAGGACGCTTGGGGCTGAATCTTTGCATAAATCATCGGGGACTACCAAAGTTGCTAAAATAATGGTCGTACACTGACATTTGACCTTTTCACGGCCAGGTCAAGTTTGCTTCCCTATGCATTTGTCTGGGAAAAATATTTAAAAATATTATTCTCCAAAACCGATGATGGCTTGTGGCTGAATCTTTGCATATATCATCGGTAACGGGCGGTCTATCAAAGTTGCTAAAATAAGTGTCATACATTGACATTTAACCTTTTCACGGCGAGGTCAAGTTTGCTTCTGAATGCATTTGTATGGGCCCCATACATTTGTATGGAAAAAATGTCGATAATTTAAAATGACTTTTCCTTTGAAGCCTCCGGGCCAGTGTTGCTCAAATTTCATTCGGAGCCTCCTTGGGCAGGAGAATGAAAAATTGCTAAAATGGGCATGGTCCATTGATCAAAATGGCTACCATGCCCATATATGGTAAAAACCTTTAAAAATCTTCTTCTCCATAACCAAATAAGCCATGGGCCCTTATCTTTGCATAACTTATGGAGGACAGGAGATCTACCAAAATTGTTAAAATGATGTTTCTATGTTGACATTTGACCTTTTTACCTCCAAGGTCAAATTTGCTTCCCCATGCATTTGTATGGGTCATATACATTTATATTGAAAGTATCGAAGTGACTTGTAGATCAGCAGTAGTTAAAATTGTTCTGATTGGAAATCTAAGATGGCCATCAACTTGTTTATATTTATTATATTTCCCTGCCACTGTGCTGTTTACATGTATAAAATCATGATTCTTCAGAAAAACCACTTAGACAATTTCCACTAAATTTCACATTGATCCTACTGTTGAAATGTGATTGATAGTTTATTCAAATGATCATGCTCCATTGACTGTCAGGCCCATATATTCTTCTTCAAAACTAAGAACTGCTCAAATGATGATATTTTCATTAGTTGCGATGATAGGATTGGGAAAATGTTGCATAACATCTGCATGTCTGCAGTGGATATGTCACTCAGGTGAGCGAGACGTGGCCCGTGGGCCTCTTGTTTGCTTCTACCATGTTTACAAAAATTGTGAAATCTTTACTCTTAACCATATTTATTCTAAACATTAAACAAGACCATTGATAACGTGGACCGCGTTCTCAAATGCAAAGTAATTGCGAACGTTTTGACCTACTAAAAGGAGTAGGGATCCAGGGCAAAACGCTCGAGTGTGCACTTGCAATTTTAACATAGCCCACGTGATGTATCTAAACGTGTTGGTTGAGTGGAGAATAGTGTAGAATCAGAGCAAACGACTCCGAATGCGGCGTCTAATCTGGGATTACACTATTTGCTCAGACATGCGTGTCCGAAAATTTAGGGTAATCACGGTATACAACCAACGGATGTCCAGTTCCGTCTTTGCATCAACATATACCTACTTAATATAATTAGGGCGTTTGTCCAACCGAAGAAAGACGTCATGCTGATCAATTTGCGGGCACATGCGTATTCCCTATTATAACTTATGCGGATAAGCCAAACTCCTGTGGGTCCTCGCTCTTTGCGTAATGCTGTGGTCCCGTTTTGCATGATGTGGTCCGTTTATTCGACCATTGTTGAATATCCGCTGCACTTTTGAACTCATTCACTGGTAATTACTTACTGTTAAAGAGAAGATCATAGGGAAAATAGTTTATTTGGAAGTAGCAACTACTACAGGTACTTAAATACACCTAAGTATTGGGGTAGATAGGCCTTTGCAAACAATGCAGACCCAGATCAGACGGCGTCTGATCTTTGTTTACACTGTTCGCTACTCATCTAGTCTTCATCACGAAAACATACCTATATAATGGTGACCCCCTTAAACCCCACTTTTATAAAGTAAAACTGGGGTTTACAGGGGTAAACATTATTTTTCTTATTTCTGCTCAAAAACATAGATTGTGGGTACTCGTTAGAACCGCCTCGCCGAGGCGGTTCTAACGAGTACCCACAATCTATGTTTTGAGCAGAAATATTAAAAATTTCAGACACATTTTACCTGAAATTTTTCATTTTTTTGTGGTAAAATGTTCAGTATATTTGAATAGGTTTATTTTCATAATGTTTAGACGCAGGAACAGGTAGTTAAATGGATGAACTGTAAAGATAAGTAAAGTAAGCAGTTAAGATGTCTGAATACTTAAGGTAAGTACAATATTCCCCGTAAGAAATTCTTTATAAATCTATAGCGGGCCGTTATCGACCCGTCAGGGTAGCTGACGGGCCGATAATGGCTCGCTATAGATTTATAAATATGCTAGCTGGGTTTACTCAGCGACAAAAGAAAATCTAGTTTTTATTTTTGAATACCTGCTATTTTTCTTAAAACTGTTTTAATGATCATTTTTGTCAACCGCCTAGCTTTGCAAATCACAAAACCTAATTCTTTCGCAGTCACACATTAGTGGAGTTATGGCCCTTAATTAAAAATGGTATTTCTAGACATAACTTGCTTCGTATGAGACAAAGGGCATTTTGCTTTTCACAAATGTCTTGCACAAATATCTGTGAGTAAAAGCACATCATTATTGAATTCGAAATTCTCATCAAATGGCGCCAAGCCTAATTTGATTTTCTACCCGTCACAAATTATCTACCTTGAAGGAAGACTATAGGGAATTAAAAGAATCTTTACCTCAAATGGCGTAGGACGTTTTCACGTGATTTTTTCGAAACATTGCTTGCTGATGTCGTGTGCCAAATTCAGATGAAATCTCCTAAAGCCGTTTACTGAACAGAAAATTGTCAATAAACGTCCCATAGAAATTCGACGCATTCTATCAGAAGAGGAAGATAACTGTCAAAAACATAACTTCCTGGGTATAAAAAAAATTGACAGTGTTATCCATGATATATTTAAAATTAAAACATGTCCTTACAGCTATTTTGTCCTTTTATCGTCTGAATGCTTAAAATGCATAAATGTAAAGCTTAGCTTCTTTGTCCAAATTGCCCGTTTAAAAGAGAAACTACTCATGCTCAAGTATTGATTCAGACCCCTTATTCGTTTCAGTAGATGCCTTGCTGTTTGATCCTGAAAATTGTTGCAAATTAGGCATACATGCTTGTTCTTAACTATGATACCAAAGATATATGCACATATGTAAAGGAATTCTGGTGACAAGTTATAAGTGAGTTACCTGTATACTTACTTTTGCCTCTAAGCATACCATTTGTCAGCGTATATTTCAGATATTTCTTAGACTTAGAGCAGAATGCTGTTCAGTCTGCAATATTTAGACACATCATATAGTTGTCTAATAGAGAGGCCCAGTCCGTAGTGATTAAATGTATTACTGTTTATATTTCTCTCTAATGTAAACACTAAAATAAACAAAACCAAATCAAAATGCTAAGATGATGAAGCATTGGTCACTTGATTTCTCTTACAAATTTCTCTTTGATTTTATTTTAGTGTCTGTATCAGAGAATTATGAAATTATCAAATTTAGTCCCTTCGGACTGGAGCCAGCCTAGTAATCTAATGATAATGTTTAATTTGGATATAAAAGGTAAAACAAGTATTTGTGCTTGAAAATTTAGTGTAATTATGTTCCTAATGTTTCAGATATGACGGGAAAGCCTATTAGAATATTGGTATGCGGTGGCGGCAATGGCTCACATACCATTTCCACGTACGCTTCTTCACTGCCAGACGTAGAGGTCAAGGTTATGAGCTTGTTTAAAGACGAGGCTGAAAGATGGCGCAACATCCTGGGAGACGATGACATAGTGATAAGCGCCACCTATCAGGATGGAAGTACCGGAGAAATCCGAGGAAAACCGAAATTGATCACAAATGATCCGTCTGCAGCAATGGAAGGAGTAGATGCGGTTTTCTTTGTCGTCCCAGCTTTCGCCCATCAGCAGTATTTCGAAGCTATAATGCCCTATTTAAAGGAGAACACTGTCATTGTTGGTATGCCCGGGCAAGCTGGTTTTGAATTCCAAGCACTACACTATCTTAAAACTTTGGAAGACAAATGCGCCGTTATAAGTCTAGACACACTTCCTTGGGCATGTCGTCTGATTGAATTTGGAAGACGTGTGCAAATTCTTGGATTTAAGTTCACGGTCGGGGCTTCTCTTATTAAAGGTAAAGGGACTTATAAAATGGAACCGATCAGTCTTGTCCAGCATACATTAGGTCCCATGCCAGTGATAAAAAAGTCGAACAATTACCTTACAGTCAATTTAAATGGCAGATCTATGATTCATCCACCAGTTCTATATGGACGTTGGAAAGACTGGGATGGAATACCATTGGAATCCCAGCCATTAATTTATCAAGGATTGACCGAAAACGAGGCAAATTGTCTGTCCCAACTTAATGACGAACTCTTGGAGACGGCAAAAGAAATCGGAAGACAGCGTCCTAACTTGGATATGTCAGAAGTTATTCATGTTTTCGATTGGCTAAAGCAGTACTATAGTAAGCAGATCTCAGACTTTACTAATCTTCAAACAGCTTTCCGTACCAACAAGGCCTATGATGGACTACTTCATCCGATGAAGAAGGTAGAAGGTGGGTATGTGCCTGATTTCTCCTACAGATACACATCTGAAGATGTTCCCTTCGGCATCGTAGTTATGAAAGGCATAGCTGAAATCGTCGGTGTTAAAACACCCGTAATGGACACAGTTATAGCCTGGGCTCAAGAAAAGCTAGGAAAGGAGTACATTGTGGGTTCAGAATTGAAGGGAAAAGATATCGGTTCCACACGGGCTCCAATTGCGTATGGTTTTAAAACACTGGATGATTTATGCAAACACGTATAAATCTTTGGTATTTGGAACGAACAGTTGGCAGCAGATTTTTAACATTTTACAAACACGCTGGTCACGATGATGAGAGGTCATATACTGGTCGAGCAGTCATTAGAAGGGGTGAAAAACAACACATAAGAGTTTGTTTAGCGATGTGCAAATAATGTAATCCTTATAAAGCAATTGTTATGATATTGGGTCATTGAGTTTAAGCCATTTTGCATATGATTTTGGCCATATAATTGTGCACTTTGAACGAACTTGTGGGGCATTTAATCAGTATTGAGATTTAAATACATATATTGGCAGTGCAAATAAGACAAATAAGCCGGGGCACAGCGCCCAGTGAAGCATCCGCCTGAAGACACAATGGATCCATTATGAAAACATCCCTATTCATACATACTTAAAATTTTACCACCATAAAATGAAAAATTTGCAGATAAAACATTCTGATATTTTTCGTATTTCTGCTCAAAACATAGATTGTGGGCACTCGTTAGAGCCGCCTCGACGAGGCAGTTCCAACGGGTACCTACAATCTACGTTTTTAAGCAGATATAAGAAAAATAATGTATAGAATGCAGTCTGATTAGAATCGTCATCGGGCGTATAATGGACAGCCAAGGTTGCAAAGTTTCTTTATGCAGTCTCTGATCAGTCTGTGCGAATGCGAAAGCTCATTTGAGTCTTCGTTGGACACTGTTGTCCGAAGGAACGTTACGGGTTAAATACTTTAGTGTCACCATGTCCAGCATGATACTCTGCCAGTACGTTTCTTTAATTCCAGTTGCACACACACAAAAATGCCCGTCGTTACTCATATCCTAATGTTTTGTGTATCGTTGTCTCTATAAATTTATACAATCACTTCATATAAAAATAAATAAAAAAATAAATAAAAAATCAAGTTATTATCGACATGTCTTTGCGTGACTTATAAGGCTGTCTTCACTAACCTTTTGACAATACCGTTATAAAACATATGTTCATATGCGGACTGTGAAGTCCCTTAAGAGTATTTGTATGCGCAAATTGACTGGTCGGAAGATAAAACAAAACGACCATTATTTTTAAACAATCCACTGAGCAAAATCCTGGAACTATAGTCTTGGTGTAGATTTCTGAAATAAGCTATTTAAACTCGAGTTTCAACACAGACATGACCAAGTTGGAATTATAAGAAAATCAGATTTATTTTCGTAGATTTTATCAATGTGTACAAGCACCGGCGAATCATACAAGCTTAACATAAAGATCTTCAAGCTCTATTCTATATTTATGATAAGTTTGTGAATGATTCGCACGCTTTTACACATAGGTGAAATCCACAAGAAATGAAATCCATTTCTATAATATATCGACAGACAGACGAAACTGACTTCGCCTCGCGGCGGACCTCAGACATCTCTATTCGCATTTGACCCATTTTCTACCTCAGTAATTTGGACAGTTCTATTTCGAGTTTAAGCGGGTGTGATTTACTTTTGTTATTATTATTTTAATAGAATTACTTGTATTTAAAGCAAACTGTGAAGACCATGAGCAGACGCGGCGTCTTGTCTTGGTCTACACTGAGCAATTTTGGTGCGTCAGACATAAATGAGTTTGCCCATTTAGTTTCCAGTCTGGTTGATGTAACATAAATGTTCTATTGTTTGTCTCAATTTTGAAAACTAAATGCATGTGTGTATGTCAAACAATTTAAGCATTACGGCGAACACGAGAAACATGGAGACGTATAACCTTATGTGTATTTATGTTTTAATAAAAATATATTCTATGAATGCTTACTTTGTAATTTTTCGTGAAATACGAATATATTTTGAATTTGTTGGCTCTGTTATGTAAATGTCAGTGTATCAATAGATTCAAATAGGAATGATCCTTGGAAGCAATGAGAGCATTAAACACGTTCACAAAGCTGATAATAGGTGAAGAATAAAGTTTTCAAACCTGCTAAACACAGATTGTAGAGATTTCCAGGAAAGTCACCGTTGCATCACGAAAACATGCCTATATAACTTTGACCCCACCTTAAACCCCACTTTTATAAAGTAAAACTGGGGTTTACAGGGGTATAGATTATTTTTCTTTTCTGCTCAAAACAGATTGTAGGTTACGAAACAGATCAGCTCTTGCAGTGATTTGTGAAGAAATAAATCACTGTTTGGAGGTCAATTGTAAAGTAGACTAAATCACGAGCGCGGAGCGCGAGTGATTTATCTACTCACAACTGACCGACAAACTGTGATTTATTACTCAACAAATCACGCACAAGAGCTGATCTATTTCGATTCTCACACACAGAAAACGACGAAAAAGTGATTGTATATTCAGATTCTTCCACTTTTTCTGCAATCGCATAAAGAACTCCCGACAACAGTTTCGACTGTAACGCTGTTGTTTACATGCATTTCTTACTTTGTTGACGCGAGAAAAAAACAACATTACACCGTCTAACGTTGTGGAGGGTAGCATTACACTAAATACTGGAAGTGCCGGGTTTTATAACTTTTGGACCGAGGTTTCAGTTGCAGTCTAAATACCAGACATGCTTCAATTCGATATATATCCCAGGTTTTATTTCAATGTAAGAAAAGGATAGTTATAAGGAAATAAAATGATGTGTGTTTTATAATTATATCTGCAAGCTCAAAGAAATTGTTGCTGACTTTATATGGTCACCCCCACATTAAAAAAGTCCGCTTGTTATTCGCTGCGAAGCTGCAGGTAAACAATCATGGTGGACCATAACTTGAAAAGGAGCAGGACAACATGTTGATTTTTTTCTCAGAAACTTGTTGAGCTAGAGTGGCTCTATAAACAAGTAAGGTTTGAAAAGTTTTGTATGTGTAGGTTTTGTGGCAGCATGTAAAAGGTTACTATTGTCACCTATGGAAAACTATTTAGTGGTCAGCTACCGGAAACGAAGACTGACGTCAGCAAAGTTTCAAAATGACGTCGGAACGGCGCCAGATAGCGTCGCGCGCTTCCGCTCAGTGATTTGTTGCAGAATAAATCACAAAATTTAACCATTTGCAATGTAGGAGTGTTAGAATACTCGTTAGAACCGTCTTGTCGAGGCGGTTCTAACGAATACCCACAATCTATGTTTTGTGCAGAAACATGAAAAATATTAGAATTTTTTATCAGAAAATTTTCATGTTTTGGTGGTAAAATTTTCAGTATATTTGAAAAAGGCATGTTTTCGTAATGGCAAGCTGTACTTGATGCGTCAGCTTCTTTTGTAAGTTCTACTTTCGAGAAAGTGTCATTACTTGTCACAAAACCAATATTCGGCGTTTAGCAGGGTTTCCTCTGTTGCAGTTCGTCCTTGTTTGTGCATCGGTGGTTTCATATGTGGCGTTTGTGTTGTTCTTATTTGTTCCTCGCCTCTCCTTTTGTGCCTCGGAAGGGCTGTACTTCTTGATTGTGGCATTTTCTTGGTATATTCTTATGTATGAACCTTTTTGACGAAATTAGCTATAATCCCAGCTAGCATTCTTTATAAATCTATAGCCAGATTATATACCCAGTCAGTATTCTACGTAAATCTATATCGGGCCGTCATCGGCCCGTCAGGGTAGCTGACGGGCCGATGACGGCCCGATGTAGATTTACGTAGAATGCTAGCTGGGTATATATATATATACATATATATATATATTCGTTGTTATTAAGTACCTGCGATGGAAACACTTTTTTCCCGCTCTCAGGTGGCCCTGTATCGCTCACCTGAGTATCAGATAAGTTTTGAGTCATTTAGCCTTTCAGTCCAGGAGAAACAGTTCAAAATACATTTTCAAAGTGACGGCTGTAGTGGCCATCTTGGATTTCTGATCAGAACGATTTTTGCTAGTTTTGATTTACGAGTCATGCTGATACTTTCTACCAAATTTCCAGTCAGTTGGTCTTTTGGTTCAGCAGACGTTCAAGACAGCTTTGCAAGATGGCAGCTATCTTGGATTTCTGATCGAAATAATTTTAGCTTTTATTATTTACAAGTCACCAAATTACTCCCTGCCAAGATTCGAGCCCACTGGCCTTTTCCGTCCTGGAGAAGTAGTTCAAAATGCATTTTCAAGAAGGCCACATAGCCGGTATCTTGGATTTCAGTTTGGAAAGATTTGGGCTAATTTTCATCTGCAAATCGCTCCCATACTTCAAATTTTAGTTAGTTAGCAAGTTGGTTCAGAAGAAGTTCAAAACTGATTTTCAAGACGATGGCCGTGGCGGCCATCTTGGATTTCCGATTTGAACTACTTTCGCTAAATTTAATCTACAAATCACCTCGATACTTCTCACCAAGTCAGTTAGCCTTTCCTTTCTGGAGCAGAAGTTCAAAATACATTTTCAAGATGGCGAACGTGGTGGCCATCTTGGATCTCCGATCGTTATGATTTTAGCTATTTCTGATCTACAAGTCACATCAATACTTCCAATCAAGTTTTGTGTCATTTAGTATTATGGTTCAGGAGAAATTCAATTATGATATTAAGATTTTCAAAATGGCAGCCGTGGTGGCCTTCTTGGATATCTGATGGGAATATTTTTTGTTATTTTTGATGTACAAGTCACCCCTATACTTACTACCAAAGTTCCATGCCAGTCAATTGACTTTTCGGTTCAGAAGTTCAAAATAGAATTTTGAAGAAGGCGCCCATGGTGACCATCTTGGATTTCCGATCGGAACGATTTTAGCCGTTTTTGATCTAGAAGTCTTCTCGACACATCCTACAGAATTCCGCGTCAATTGGTTTTCGGTTCAGGATACGAAGTTCAAAATTATTTTGAAGGAATGTTTTACATACGTGTAATACTAATACTGAAGGATCGAAACAATAATTAACTAAGTATGTATTTAAACGTACAATAGTTTGAGACAATGAAGGTCACCCGAAAAATTCGCTAGTGCAAAGTTGTGCATATACCCGAGTGCGTTTTACTGTACGGTGCAAGGGAGGCAATTACGATGTAACTATACTAAGCTTTTGTTGGTTGTCTCCCATCGGGTACTCGGTAGTCTAAGTCTGCTGCTTAAACAACTTTTAACAGTTCATTTTACTGCATTGCGAATGACTGTTCTTTACCATTTTTTCTGTTCTGTTATTTAGCTTGTCAATGTCTCATCTGGTTCATGTTATATTCAACGGCACCTACATGCGTACTTTTGTGGGTGAGTGTATGGGTCCGAACGTGTGTGCGTGCGTTGGAGGGTGAGAGCACGTATGTGTGCGAGCGTGCTTGTATGTGTGCGGGTGTGCGCACATGTGCGTGCGTGCGCGCGCACACATACACATGGATACATAATATTTACATAACTGCCTGAATTTACTGTAGAACTAATGTCCGCTTTCTGCTATGGTCATTTTATCAATCAGTATATTATTATTCTGTCTCTCACACGGGTGAACATCCCGCCAACCAGATAGCCATTGCCTATGTATGTCTAATGTTCATGATGATCGCTTGTTATTGTTGTCTCTAAATACCGTATAGACATGCAACTATTATAATACCACTCAGCATATTTGCTAAACTGTTAATCAGCAAGTCAGTCAGTCAGTCAGTCGGTCAGTCAGTTAGACAGTAAGCATGTACTTAGTTAAACATATTCACTTTATAAATAGCTGTCTCCCGACTGACCTTTTTCTCCTATATCAAATTATTTGTTTAGTCAATATATTACTAAATTATATTTTAGCCAGTTGGTCAGTCAAACAGGCCGTCATATATATCTATATTGAATTATACAGCCTGACTTTATTAATGGCTGTCTCATAACAGTTTTTTTTTCTTATTTTCTTATTATTACTATTTCAAGTCATTTAAACTGCATTTGATCTTACAGCTTATCATGCAATTATATCCATTGTTTCACGTTAAAGCTTTCAGGCAGACAGTCAATTTAAGCCGAGCTGCCAGTCAGTCGGTCGGTTGGTCAGCCAGTCTTATACAATTCAGATATGTTAAAGATGATTGACTGAACTGCTGAGGGGCTGTCTTCAAGAGAGTGTACCAGTCAGGGGTTAGTCTCCATTTCGTTAATAAAATGAGCAGTCTAACCAAGGTTAACTGCATAAACCTAGATCCAGTGGGTATAATTGCTTACAAATCAGCGTCAGCAAATATTAGAACATAACCTATTACCGACAACATCTAGAAAACTATGTCAGTAGTATATTTATTGTTATATAATTAGTTTATGTTTCCTCCTGATATTTCTTTCTCTTTTTGCATGTGTTTTACCTTATCATATTTTTGTCCATCCTGGGGGGGGGGGGGGGGGGGGGGGGGGGAGCGGGGTCACCCTTGGCATTCTACTTGGTTAGACTCAGCAATAATAGAGTTGGTCTGATGGTACTTACTCTGTTTCTTCTGTTCCTAACGAAAATCACATGATAAATGTAGTATGCAGAGATAAGCTAGCCATCATGCCGACTTACAATCGCATGTTTAGGTTTAATCTTTTCATACACCTTTTGGTATTTATGCCCTTATATCAGAATGATAGTTACAGTTTCTCAGTGCTCATATCCGTCCAGCAAACCGAGCACTTATATTGAAGTATTACTACACGCAATAACTGTAAGAGGCTACTCCAAGGCAAATCAGGTAAAGCTAATAAAATTTTCACTTTTTGAATGATTTTCTGCACACTATATCTTGTATCATGTACATGGCTGATCTTTCTCTTGTTACTTGCTGGCGACATACACAGCACTCCCGGTCCATAAACATCGTCTTTCGTAAGTAGCATCTCAAGTTCATCAACAAACATGTCAAACAGTCTCTTTAGCACTCTGAATGTAGCTCACAACTTATCGTTTGTTCATTA
Organism: Anodontia alba; assembly: GCA_964016985.1. Taxonomy (NCBI): domain Eukaryota; kingdom Metazoa; phylum Mollusca; class Bivalvia; order Lucinida; family Lucinidae; genus Anodontia; species Anodontia alba. The sequence goes on along the minus strand of OZ024825.1, from coordinate 7,152,577 downwards.
CAACGTACAAAGCATTCTTTCTAAACTCGACACTTTGTATGCTGAACTATACGAGTTTGATATTCTAGCCTTCACTGAAACTTGGCTTAATCCGGCCGTAGACCCAACTGACCTTTTACTTGACTCATACTGTGAACCTGAACGAAAGGATCGACCGGGGGATAGTCATGGTGGTATCATGATATACATCAAAGAAGGAATTCACTACAAACGCCGTGAAGATCTCGAACCACGAAATGTCGAGTGCATTTGGCTTGAATTGGCTAACTGCAATAGGAGGTTATTATTTGTTTTTTTTTATCGGCCTCCCAGTTCTGACGCAGAATATTTAACTAGCATAGAAAATTCAGTTGCACTTGCAGTTGACACAGGTATATCAGACATAATAATTACTGGTGATATTAATTTAGATATATTAAATGAACGTACTGCAAGAAAGATCGAAACAATATGCACCCAGTATGCCTTTGTCCAGGCCATATGCCAACCTACCAATTTTACCGAGCACTCAGCAACATTTATAGATATATTATTAGTTAACAACAAAAATCACCTAATACCCAGTGGAGTAGGTGATCCTTTTCTTAATCAACAACTTAGATATCATTGCTCAAAATATGGAATTTTTAAATTTTCTAAAACCAAAACCCATTCTTTTACTAGAAGAATTTGGAGGTACGACCAAGGTAACTATGATCGTCTTCGAGCAAAAGCTGCTGCCATCGACTGGGACGCTTTGAGAGATAATGATATTGACTCATATGCAGCGAATCTACATTCTACAATTACAAACTTGGCATCAGAATGTATTCCAAATAAAATAATTAGAATTAAACCTACTGAGCCTTCTTGGATAAACGCAAAAATAAAAAAGTATATACGTAAACGTAAAATAGCCTATCGAAAAGCTAGGCGAACAAATACGGAGTTACACTGGACACAATTTAAAACTTTAAGGAACAAAACTGTCTCTCTTATTCGAGAAGCTAAAAAAGCTTTCCGTGACAAATTGCTTCAAAGTTAACAAGCGGAGAACTATCAGCTAAAGACTGGTGGACGGTTCTTAAATCTTTCATTTCTCCACAGTCTAAAACATCTATACCACCCCTCGAAAATGACGGCTCTATAAGTTCTGACGAAAATGAAAAGGCTAATATCTTAAATAATTTCTTTCAAAGCCAGAGCAGTCTAAACAATCAATATCCAATCCTCCCCCAAATACTTCCTACTGCTGTCACCAACGAACTAAATAATATTGAATTTTCCCGAACCGAAGTCGAGACTATACTCAGATCTCTCCCTATTGGTAAAGCTTCTGGTCCTAACAACCTGAGTAATCGTATTCTTCGTGAACTTGCTCACGAAACTTCTTCTCCTTTTTGTAACTTGTTTAATCAGTCTATCAACTTGGGTTTTGTTACATCTTCTTATAAAGAAGCTAATGTCTGCCCAATACATAAAAAAGGTGATAGATCTATACCTTCTAATTACCGACCTATATTACTACTTAACTCAGAAAGTAAACTTTTCGAAAGACTTGTGTTCAAATATTTATACAATCATTTGCGCGACAACAATTTGCTATCTTCTCATCAGTCTAGTTTTATACCAGGAGACTCAACAGTGAATCAATTAACATATCTTTACAATACTTTCTGTCAGGCCCTTGACTCAGGTAAAGAAGTTAGAGTTGTCTTTTGTGACATCAGCAAAGCCTTTGACCGAGTTTGGCATGAGGGATTGTTACTTAAACTTAAGGCAGCTGGCGTCACTGGGAAAGTTCTTGCATCGTTTAAAAGTTACCTTTCCAATAGGAAACAAAGAGTTATTCTTCCAGGGGTTACATCTGACTGGGCTTATATTTGCGCGGAGGTTCCTCAGGGGTCAATTTTAGGACCGCTGCTGTTTTTACTATTTATAAATGACATAGTACTTGATATCGGATCAAATATAAGGCTCTTTGCGGACGACACTAGTCTTTACATTATCGTCGATAACTCTATTACTGCTGCTAATTGTCTCAATATTGATCTCGAAAGAATTTCAAAATGGGCTGCAACTTGGCTTGTAGCTTTCAATCCGACCAAAACCGAAAGTCTCCTTATTTCGCGCAAATTAAACAAACTTAATCATCCACCAATCATAATGCAAAATCTTCAAATATCTGAAGTAGAATTTCACAAGCATCTCGGGATCTATTTATCTAAAGATTGTACATGGCACCACCATATAAAATATATTTCAGAGAAAGCTTGGGGTAGGATTAATGTAATGAGAAAACTCAAATTTAAATTAGACCGCAAATCTTTGGAAACAATCTATACAGCATTTATCAGACCTTTACTTGAATACGGGGATGTAATATGGGACAATTGTTCTCAATACGAAAAACAAGAGTTAGAAAAAGTCCGACTTGAAGCAGCGCGCATAGCTACTGGGACAACCAAGCTTATTTCTATTACCGCATTGTACAAAGAAGTTGGATGGGAGTCATTTGAACAGAGAAGACAAACCCACAAATTGACTTTATTTTTCAAAATGTTTTCCCATCTAACTCCTCTGTACTTATCCTCCCTTATACCACCATCAGTCAGTGACATGTCACGATATAATCTTCGCAACTCCGACCAATTACAGACTATTGATACACGAACAAATCTTTACTATAATTCTTTTCTACCCTCTACTGTGAGGGCTTGGAATAGTCTACCGGCCGAAGTGAAACGATCTCAAACAACACACTCTTTTAAATACTACTTTAACAAAAACAAAACACCTGTCCCCAAATATTATTCTTCTAAAAATAGAAAAGCCCAAATTCTCCATACTAGATTACGAACGAACTGTAACTCATTGAACCTGGACCTATTTTTAAAAGGTATAACTGACTCGCCTATGAGTAGATGTGGTAGTATTGAGAACTCACAACACTTCTTTTTCCACTGTCCTTACTATCAGCAGCAGAGAAACGCGCTTCTAAATGTGGTTTCTACCTATCATCGACCTACTCTTGATCTTCTTCTGTACGGGGAATCCTCTTTATCATATGATGTAAATATGTTAATTTTTGAAAACATTCACCGGTTTATATTGAATTGTAAACGTTTTTCATGAGATGTTTTAAATACTGATATGGTCATGCGATTGCTTTACTACATTTATCCGTTGCAAACGGTATTATATTCCATGTTGGATGCCGGGTGCCCCGACCCCTCAATCCCAATTTCCCGACTACCCCCTTCCCATCTCCCCCCTTCTGCCCCTACACCCCCACCGCCCCTTGTTTTGTCCATTTACATTTTCTTAACATTTGCTAATCTCAAAATGCTTTATATTGATTACTATTTGGTGTAAAACTTTACATCAGATTTTCATCATTTTTATCACCCAAACATGTAAAAACAACACTTATTGTTAATTATCACTACATAATGTTACTTGCTCTAATGTATCTTGCTCGAAATTCGCCATTATGTTTACATGTCGATTGTTTGTGGGAGAAAAACTATATAAGTACTTGTGCTTTCGTTCTAATCCCAATTTGTATAATGCCTTGCATCATGTTGTAATGATAGTTATGCTACAATAAAATATGTTTAAACCAAAATTATTTTTCAAGATGGCGGCTATAGCGGCCATCTTGGATTTCCGATCGAAACGATTTTAGCTTTTCTTTCAATCTACAGGTAGCCCCGATACTTCCTACCAAGTTTCAAGATTTTCAAGATGGTGGCAATCTTGGATTTCCGATGGGAACTATTTTAGCTAATTATATATTCTACGTCATCCCAATACTTTCTATCAAGTTTCGAGTCGATTGGCTTTTCGGTACGGGAGAAGAAGTTCAAAACAGATTTTCAAGATGGCCGCCATCTTGGACTCGGATTTCCAATCGAAACGAGTTTAGCTAATTTTGATCGACAAATCACTCCGATACTTCCCACCAAGTTTCGAGTCAGTTGCCTTTCCGGCTTAAGAGAACGGAACGAGCTGTTTTTAATCTACAAGGCACCCTGATACTTCCTATTAAGTCGCGAAACAACTGGTTTTTCGGTTCAGGAGAATTTCAAAGTAGATTTTCAAGATGGCCGCCGTGGCGGTCAACTTGGATTTCCGACAGGAACGGTTTAAGCTATTTTTTATCTACGTCACCCCGATACTACCTGCCAAGTTTCGAGTCAATTGGCCTTTCGGTTCAGGAGAAGAAATTCAAAATAGATTTTCAAGATGGCGGCCGTGGCGGCAATCTATGATTTCAGATCGGAACGGCTTTAGTTTAATTTGAACTACACGTTACCCGGATATTTCATACTAAGTTGTGTAATTTGGCCCGGGGTGAAGGCGGAGCTGTCATTACAATTTATTGACGATGCACGACGTACGACAGACGACGATCATCGTGCTCAGATCAGCTAAAAAGCCCTAAATGATCCCAATAGTCACAGAGTACCAGCAAATATTAATTACACTATAGGGAAAATACGGGGAGACTTTTTTTACCGCTGCGACACGACATTATCACCAGTTGTAGTGAATATAAACAGGTTCTTAGAGGAATGACCCTTAAAAGAACAAATGTAACTTACTTTACTGACAACATTACAGTACCTTTACTCAAATTTCTCTCTTTCATAAATCCGAGGGAGGTAGTTAAATATATATTTTGGAATAACATCCTACGTACCCACGGCTTCCAAATGAGACATAATAAATTGAAAATTAAAGTGGTTGTTTTTTTATATTTTTTTTTCCTTTGTTGCATACCCGAAATGTTCTATCTTATTGAGAAATAGCGTAAGTTGACGACCTTTTTAGAATCTATATCTTCACATCAGGTGGTTCTAGTGCTTTTTTGTGGACATCACGAAAACATGCCTATATAATGTGACCCCCTTAAACCCCACTTTTATATAATAAAACTGGGGTTTACAGGGGTATACATTATTTTACTTATTTCTGCTCAAAAACATAGATTGTGGGTACTCGAGGCGGTTCTAACGAGTACCCACAATCTATGTTTTCAGCAGAAATATGAAAAATATTCGAATTTTTATCTGAAAACTTTTCATGTTTTGGTGGTAAAATTTTTAGTATATTTCAATAGGCATATTTTTGTAATGAGTAAAACATTTTCCCGTACTTTACTTTAACAAAATTTTATATTTTCTAGTTCTTTGTGATCATGAGCTCATTCCGGAAAAATTGACAAGTTAAATTACCTGGTGAAACCAGCTAGCCTGGTCCAGAAAACATCGACATTTAAGCTATTTTCATTTTGCGTTACGTTTTTATTACTCTCAATGACAATTTCGTTTGGAGCATACACTCGTATTTCTAATAAGTCTATACATTTTGAAACTACGGTCTGCGGCAAAATAGAAAGTTTACAATACGTAAATCTTTTTGTCGCTGTCGAAAATTATAAATGCAAGTATATGCTAGAGTCAGTGAAAAACGACTAATCATGAGAACATCCTTCGGATAGTTATCATGATTTCCAAAACAGAACTGTAGCCCATCACGAAAACATACCTATATAATTTTGACCTCCTTAAACCCCACATTTATATAGTAAAACTGGGATTTACTGGGGTATACATTATTTTTCTTATTTCTGCTCAAAACATAGATTGTGGGTACTCGTTAGAACCGCCTCAGTGAAGCGGTTCTAACGAGTACCCACAATCTATGTTTTGAGCAAAATATAAAAAAAATATATATCAGAATTTGTATCTGAAAACTAATGTGAGCCAAGCCATGTGTAAACATGTCTTCGGACATATGCAGGCAGTGAAGGCCCAGATCAGCCTGTGCACCGGCGCAGACTGATCAGAGGCTTCTCTGTCCGCTAACAGAATCTCTGGCCAATAGTATACTACAGAACGTATGAATGGAGAGCAAATGTTGGATGATACCTTGCGCACGCGCAGGGTGATTTGAACGTACTTTGCGTGGCGCATGTTTGGTGGACCTTTTTTCGCTTGATGCGGCCCATATAATGACGAAACAGATCCAGAATTCGGTGTAGCCGTTTAAATCATAAGCAGACCCACGAATGAAAATATCTGTACGGAAGACTGTGCGTGCCTGGAGGCGATGATAAACATTTTTGACAAATACTGTGATTCAGCTTTCATTGTATACATTCATCATCTTTACGATAGGCTCTTCAAGTTCACGCAAAAATCAAGCTTTTTACATAATAATACTTCGTACATAATAATAAAAAAGAATTCCGTCTTTATTTAGAGTAACAATTTCCTAGAATTATTGATGTACATTGCGCGAAGATGCTTCCGTAAAAAAATAAATAAATAAATAAATAAATAAACAAGGTAACGTTTAAAAAGGAAACACGGGTAGCTTTTTGAAAAGCGTAGCAAGTCATCTTTTGGCGTGATTAAATAATTAATGCAGTAACATGTAATGAGCTTTCAAAGAGCTAAACCAAGGTACATGTCATGCCTTTATAGGCTGTCAAGGTATGTATGTTTGTATGCATTAGGTGTTTAGACGCAGGTAGTTTGTGTGATCTATGAGTTCTTATCCTGCATGATCAGCCCCAGCACCTACCATATTACAATAATCATCTCCTATTCTTCGCCACTTATCTTTTATTTATTTATTTATTTATTTATTTATTTTTTTGAAGATACATGAATATCACGTATCATAAATTGAAAAGAAGAGTACAACATTGCAAAAACGTCGTTCAGACATCGCAATGAGATAATCCTTATCAAAACGTTTAGTTATTCGAATTGCTGTATCTCCCTAATAAGAACTTCGCATTTCTTTCTGTTTCAAAGGACGCAGCGCCCGTGTGTAATAAACCCTTTCGACCCAGTTTCTGAAATAGACTTTTCCATTTCTACATTTGGACATATCCACTGCTGCTAAAAGGGTGATGATTGTAAATCAAGAATCGACTCGCAAATAGTGCAGATCCTAATGAGGGCTCATTACGAGCCGTCCCATCAGGACCCGGCCTCTGTGGCTCAGTTCGTACGCGTCCGGGGGCTGGTTGGGTGAGGCAAAAGTGTCGTGTATCTTGCGTCACTGGGGCGTTCAAATGATATTGGCTTACAGTTGGGCAAGGCCTGCTGTCCTTGCAGTAGGTAAGGGTAGAGGGAGAATGTTTTTATTTTTTATGTTTCTTCATTGTCATTCATTTCCATTTCTCCCCTGTCCAATCTCTTTCATCTCCTCTACTATCTCTTCTATCTCTCTTCTCCCTTTCTATGAGACGACACGAAATGACCCACAAGGGTTGACGTGTCGTTGAAACCCAACACAATCAATCAATGGTACGCGTCCGACTGGTGATCAGGAGGTTTCGGGTTCGACCCCCGTCGGGTCGGTAACATTCTTTCGCTGAGATTTGACCATAAAATATTTTCTACGGTCATTCTCTCTCTTCCACTGATTCAAGAAGGGCAGTAGTCAGGTTCTGGCGAAAGAATCTGCACAATACTGGTTAACCGCCTGCCCAGAAAAAGTGCGGTTAGGCAAACTGACCGCGCTCTATATATGACACTCTTTGGTTGACTGGGCCGTAGAACCCCTACACAAACAAGTCTCATCAGGATCTGCACTCTTGGCTAAAATATCTGTCTTGCTCTACCGGAACAAATCTGATTATTACCTAACGTGATACGACTCGGGGATAATGATATAAGCACTGGAAGCTCTAGAGTACAGTTATGATTCTTTTCATAACAGCAGGTCCGGTTCAAGTTTTAAACGGTATTAAAACTTGACGACTCAGCATAAGATACTGCACAGAAATATCTTTTTTTCGTTTTCCTACTTGTCATAGGTACAATAATATCGCAAAACAATCAAATACATGTACGACATTGATGACTTAGAGGCATATAACAGTTTAGCCCATGAAAAGATCCGATAAAACAAAGACTTCTATGTTCGTTTCTTTGATGTGTTCCTTGCTTACAGAGCAGCCCTCTTTTCAGAATCGGTTAACAAATTTATGTCTAGTGGACTCGTCCACCTCCACTTCTTTGATAAGCCCATTTGCAATAGAATTGGTGTCTGGTAAGTTTTATAATAACCATGCTTCCTTTAAATTTCTGTATTTAATGCAAACAGTGTAGACCCTGATCAGACGCTGCGTTCTGCGGCGTCTGATTTGGCTCTACGCTGTTTGTTTATGTCCTTTTTATGGGACGTAGGCATATATGGGTTCAAGGCTCCATATTCCTCATAAATAGACATTTTATTATCCAAGAAACTTTTAAAAATATTAATACAATCATAAAACGTGGCACCTACCCAGCCAACAAAAAAAAAAAAAAAAAAAAAAAAAAAAAAAAAAATCGTTCTGGAAACGTTGCTGCAACATTTTTATTTAGGTTCTGATAACGTTACAGATTTTACATTGTACCTACGTTTTTTCAGGAAAGTTTTCTAGAGGTTTTCACAACGTTGTGGTTAAACGTTACAATGAAACCTTCCTACAACCCAGATTGGACGTTGGGCAACTGTTTTGGTTGTTTACACAAAGGCAAATGATTGTTTAATAACTGCCAAAATTAATACAGCCAAATAAAACAGATGAGAAGGAATAGCGGTAAGTCAATACGTGGTATAACTAAACGTAAGACTGAAAAGAACATGTACTCACTTCACTGTCTTCTTTGTTCAGGCGTGGTTGATTTTCGCGGTAATATTTAGAGCGAAACAAAGGAAATTATTATCTTGCTTAGTTTCGAATTTTAACGATATGTTTATTTGCACGTCAGAACCGATCACTTTTAGGTGATTACTATCATAAAATCTTGTTGGTGCTGGTTCATAAGAAAATATTGCAATATTTAAATAAATACGACAGAAAACGAAGCCAAGTAAAATACGAAACTATATAAATTGAGAGATGCAACAGATGCGGGTCGCACGTTCTTGGAACGTCCCGAAAACGTAGTACAAAACGAAAACGTTTACCGTCAGAAAAAATCAAAATTTTAATCGAAAGTTGGGAAGTTCAATTACATTTGAATACTATTTATTTATTTCCATTAATAAGAAGTTTTACGCTGAATATATTTTTGCAGGATAATTATGATTATTGTCTGTCACCACATGAAATTGGTTTGAACTCCAATCTCGGTCATTCGCCACCAATATACTATAACCGAAAGGTTATAACCGAAATAAAGCCTACATATCGTTACAAAAGCTTATATGATTGTCTGTAAAATGTCAGCTCTGAAAGTTCTAACAACGTTTCCACTATGTTAGTTCAGACTAACCCTAATTTCAACCTATAAAGAACGTTCTAGCAAGGTTCTCGCAATGCTAGGTCCAACAAAACCTGTCTGGAACCTATAGGTAACGTTACAGTAACGTTGTGTGTTAGCTGGGTAACAGCCTCTAAAATTTCAGTTAGTCTCGTTCTTGAACTGAATCAAAAAAGAAAAGATTTTTTTATTGTATCTCTGAATTAATGTTGCCAACATCAATTCAGAAATACGATAAAAATCATTTCATTTTATCCAGTGCAAAAACAAGAGGCTACCTGAATTATTACAGGCTGTCATACACCACATTTTATGATCATATTAATACCATATATCAATTTATGAAACCTTTCTCGGATAAAAAAAATCTCTATTTTTGAGGAATATGGAGCCTTTAAGTATATTCCTGAGGTAACGTAAGAAAAAAAAGTTTGAGGGTGGAAGTAATAAGATATCGTAAAGGTCGACGAAGGGTTGGTATTTTTTTCGATACCTGGTTTCAGTATTACTTCTGTTACAAAGACATAGGTTCGCTGGATGGTTTGGAGTTAAACGGCCCAGTCAGTACTTTTAACCGGTCACTTTACCTACCGCATTTTTTTCTTCGGCCGGCTTAGTCCTCTAAGCGGTTAACCAGTACTTGTGCACATTATCTAGAAACTGACAACTGCCCTATATGAATTAGCTGAAGGGAGAGAATGACGGTAAGATAAATATTTCATATCTCCACGAGAGAATGTTACCAGACCCGGCGGGGATCGAATCCGCGACCTCCTCATCACCATCCGACTGAGCCACCAAGGCCGGCCATAGGCCCTTACCATCTGCTGTAAAATTGTGGCAATCTCAAACATCAGTGAACGCAAGTTAATTAATTAAATGGTACTATATTAAGTGTTACTTGTGACCTCTCTGTCTCTGCTCATATCTCGCACTTTCCACCATGAAATGTTGGAGGGGAAATAACAACGGCTCTGGTAGTTCTCTGGCTATAGCTGAGTTAATCACCATTTTGCTGCAATTTACCGACAGACGACGACATGAGGGACAAACTACACAACAAATGTATTTGAAATGAAACGAATTTTGAGAGCAATGAACACAATGGATAAGTAAAGACTGTCCATTTGTAATAACAACATACAGCTAAAGAAGATCTGCAACAGTCAGCAGACAACATACCTTGTAGTTTTAGCCGCGCGGCACCTCGTCAAAGGTAAATGCGTAGATGCATTAAGCACTTAACCCGCACCACACCCTCACATAGCAGTGTATACTGTCGCCAGTTCCAAGGTGGAAAATCAGACGCAGATCTTCTTTCTAGTAACTTGCATTGTAGTCACCTTCTGTTAGGCTTTGCTAACTGTTGTTTTCATGTATCTAGTTTTTGGGTCGATTGTTTACAATCTAGCTACAGTAAACAAACACAAAATCGCCTTAAGGTAGTTGTCTTAGTGATTATCATTGACCAATGTAATCAAGTCGCGCGTTAAATGAAATCCAGGTTGTTTATAGTCGCGCTATTCTTGTCGCTATGACAGAGTGCTGTTGATAGAGGGTTATCTGTTAAGCCTCGACTGAGACGTTTGGACCTTGGCAAACAATGCCTACCCAGATCAGACGCCACAGAACGCGGTGTCTGATCAGGGTCTGCACTGTTTGCTTGAATTATAGGAAGTTAAATTTGTTGAGTTGAGGTTTTACGGCCCCGTCAACCATTCGGGTCATGTCGAACCGGTATAAGGATTAAATGAAACGGTCTTACGCCCCCGTTCAAGACAATTTTCTCAGCCTACACTCAGAGATAATCGACTACCAGTGCTTTCAGAACATTGATTACGTTCCGATATTAGCATTGTGGTTACTTCTTCAAGTGGTTACTTCTTCAATGGTTATCTACGTTGCTTTCTGTTTGAAGACCCTTCAGGAGATAACAATGAGGGCGGTGTATTCATAAAACTAGATTTAAGCGGACTTTACGCACTTGGTAATGTTTCCGCCATCTTTTACAAGTTTACAAGGAATTTTTTTTTGTGATTTCCTGTTTGCTTTACTGTACAACAAACCTATCTGAAAAGGGGTTCACTCCGATAGGAAAGAATTTGGTCCCAAGGGGAGTGAATTCTTTACTTTCAGAGTAGGTGCCTTTCCAGAAAGGAAGGCAAACAATTTCCCCTGAACGTATATCAGTTCCTCTTAAGCTCCCCATAGATTTAAATGAGCCACCTCAAGACAAAACAAACAAAATGGCATGTGACTCAGCGAAGACTGATCAGCCTGGGCATCCGCCTAGTCTGATCAGAGTCTTCGCTGTTCGCTTTGGTCGTTAGCAATCATTGCGCGCATAGCGAAGATTCTGATCAATTTGGGCGGATAGCTAGGCTGATCTGAGTCAGCCATTTTGTTGGTTTTGTTATGAGGTGGCTTATAATGTTGACTCTTCTGAGGTGGTGCTTCTAGTTGGGGTTCCTATACGTGTATTCGTCTGTTTCCGAGAAAACGTTATTTGTGTTGTCTTCATACGCAACAAAATCCTTATCCGGTGCCTTTAGAGGGCTCTATTTCCTGTTTATGGCTTTTCCTGGCTCCCGATCTACTTTGTGTATATTTTTCCGAATCATCGACTGTCCGACAGCATATTCAATACAGACAATTTCGCAAATTTAAAGATCAACCATCAGTCGGTTCAGATCTGATATGTAGGAATGGTAGTCAGTCTCTGTTTGTTTGTGTTGTGATTTTACGGCCCAGTCAACCCTATGGGGTCAAGTCGAGCGCGGTCAGTTTACCTAAGCACACTTTTACTGGGCAGGCTTGGTCCTCTAAGCGGTTAACCAGTATTATGCTCATTCTTTCGCCAGAAACTGACAACTGCCCTTCTTGAATCAGCGGAAGGGAGAGAATGACCGTAGAAAATATTTCATGATCAAATCTCCACGAAAGAATGTTGCCGACCCGGCGGGGGTCGAACCCGCAACCTCCTGATCACAAGTCGGACGCGCATCCAACTGAGCCACCGAGGCCGGCTAATGGTAGTCAGTCAGTCCTGTCACTGTAAATTAAATATGTTTGAAGACGGTAAAAACGGCGCTTCCAAAATTTTCAAGTTACAAAAACACAAAACCAGATGGTGTTCTGTACTTCCTCTGCCTAAACTGTCATTAGCTGGTATGTGCGGACGCCGTATGAGCAAAGACATATCTTATCTTGACATTACGTTATCAACCCATTAAAGCCTAGCGTCCAATAAAAAAAAGAACCATTTTAGTAATTTGGATAGAGGGTCACCGAAGGAACAGTTCTGTGAAATTATTTTGAAATAAAGCCATTGGCCTAAGGGGCGATGTCGTTTTAAGTTTTTTTTTCTATGTTTAGCTCTGGCGGCCATTTTATTCAGCGGAGCAGAACCAGTTTAGCAATTTTGGTAGAGGGTCACCAAAGGAACATATCTGTGAAATTACTTTGAAATCGGGCCACTGGCCTAGGAGGAGATGTCGTTTAAAAGTGTTTCTATTTTTAGCCCTGCTGGCCGTTTTGTTCAGCGGAGCCGGACCAGTTTAGCAATTATGTTAGAGGGTCACCAAAGAAACATATCTGTCAAATTATTTTGAAATCGGGCCATTGGCCTAGGAGGAGATGTCGTTTAAATGTTTTTTTTTTCTTTGTTTTTTTTTTTTTCTATTTTTAGCTCTGGCGGCCACTTTGTTCAGCGGAGCGGAACGATTTGGGCAAGGTAGAGGACCTCCAAAGGAACAATCCTATCAACTTTGGTTGAAATCTGTCTAGTAGTTACGGAGGAGATGTCATTTAAAGCAAATTGTAGACGACGCAGGACGGACGCCGGACACAGGGCGATCACAATAGCTCACCCCGAGCACGTTGTACTGTGCTCGGGGTGAGCTAAAAATTCAAACTGTTACACTAATTTTCAAAATAGCCATTATTTTGAAATCGGGTCATTAGCCTAGGAAGAGATGTCGTTTAAAAGTTTTTTTTTTCTATTTATAGTCTGGCGGCCATTTTGTTCAGCGGAGCGGAACCATTTTAGCAATTTAGGAAGAGGGTCACCCCAGGAACATTTCTGTGAAATTATTTTGAAATCGGGCCACTGGCCTAGGAGATGTCGTTTAAAAGTTTTTAGTTTTGGCGGCCATTTTATTCAGCGGAGCGGAACCATTTAGCAATTTTGGTAGAGGGTCACCAAGGAAACATTTCTGTGATATTATTTTGAAATCTTTTAAAAGGTTTTTTTTTTTTTTTTTAATTTTTAACTTTGGGGCAATTTTGTGCAGCGAAGCGGAACGATTTGAGCAGTTTTGGTAGAGGACCTCCAAAGGAACAATCCTATCAACTTTGGTTGAAATACGCCCAGTGGTTACGAAGGAGATGTCATTTGAAGCAAATTGTAGACGACGCACGACGCATGCCGCCGGACGCCGGGCACAGGGCGATCACGTTGTGCTCGGGGTGAGCTAAACAGTCCAACTATTACACTAATTTTCAAAATAGTCAGTTTTTGGGTCGATTGTACCCAAAACCAAAAATTTCCTTAAGGTAGTTGTCCTCGTGATTATTATTGATCAAGGTAATCACACCGCTCGTTAGCCGAAATCCAGGTAGCGGTTATTTATAGCCGCGCTTTTCTTGAGGCTGTGACGTTAGAGTCCAGTGTAAAGAGGGATATCTGTAAAACCTGGACTGGGACATTGGCGAACAGAGCAGATACATATCAGACGCCACAGAACGCGGTGTCTGATCAGGTTGTCCACTGTTTGCCTAATTTACAGGAAGTTAGGGATTAAATGAAACAGTCTTACGTCTCCGTTCAGGACCATTTTCTCAGCCTACACTCAGAGACAATCGACCAACCAGTGCTGTCAGTGTTTTGATTTATTTTATGCCATGAAACTATCATACAAGAAGCAATACTTTTTTTGTCTGGTAAATCCAGGAATGAAAACAACCACCATCGAGGCTGAGGCACGCCATTTCAGTGTAAACTGGGCGTTCGCCGATTCTATACAATGAAGCCAGTCGCCATGCCAAATTCAGACATCAAAATAGTACAGATGTTTTACTATAGGAAAAAAATAAAATATGCCTATATTTTGTAAACCACTAAATAGAACAAAACGGTTGGTGTCTATAGAATGACTTCTGAAGGTTTTACATGACAAACCTTCAAAAATAGTACAGATGTTTCACAATAAGAAAAAAAATAAAATACGCCTATATTTTGTATACCACTAAATAGAACAAAACAATTGATGTATATAGATTTACCTCAGAAGGTTTTGCATGATAAAATTTTAATAAATTACCTCTTATGAGTGAAGCGCCAGACGAAATTCGATTTTGTGAAAAATGTCGCAGACCTCCGAATTACTTTTTTCTTTGTCATCTGAAAGTCCAGACAGAAAAACAAACACACATCACGAAAACACGCCTATATAATTTTGATCCCCTTAAACCCCACTTTTATATAGTAAAACTGGGGTTTTAAGGGGTATACATTATTTTTCTTATTTCTGTTCAAAATCATAGATTGTGGGTACTCGTTAGAACCGCCTCTTCGAGGCGGTTCTAGCGAGTACCTACAATATATGTTTTGAGCATTAATATGAAAAATATCAGAATTTTTTATCTGAAAATTTTCATTTTTATGGTGGCAAAATTTTCAGTATATTCGAATAGGCATGTTTTCGTAATGAACTTCATAACACACACAGGCGTTAGATTTTTTGCTATGCCCGACGGAATATTTTACTATGTGCTCCGCAGGCCTTGGGTTTCACCTTCCGAGGGATCTGGCGAATGTGAATGTATTGAAAATCTATATTCGATCGATATTATTGCATAAAAATAAAAACATTTGCTACATTTCGCGTTTTGTCTTGCACTATTTGGTTTCGCCGTTTCTCCGGTGTCTCACGAACGCAATTTCCACCGACTATGCTCGTTTCGGGGCCAACAACTCATGACGACAGCCGATCGTTTTCAAATATCATAACGTAGCGGATTAATTCGGTGGCCCAGATATAAGTATATTGAAAGTTGCGCAGCCGTGCATTAACGTGCAGAATTTCCTTAATATATGTCTGTTCGCCGGTTAATACACGCCTGTTAACAGAGTACGGCACTGCTTTCCATGCAATAATATCATTTTCTGCCGATTTGTACGGTTCCTTGCTGGTTCCACTACATATAAGATTGTTAATATAAGTGAAGCAACACGGTTTTTAAGTTTTCTTGCACGTTGTATTTATAACGGTATTTTATGAAAATGCTGAAAAAAGTTTTGATATTAGCCCGTTACCGTTAGAGTTTCACTGGTGCCTTTGCTTTCATGGATTGTCAGCTAGTTCTGCGGAGGAGTCAGTTATCTGAAATCATTTTAAAACTGACAGAAGTACCATATATACCCCAAATATTGAGTCACCGTAACTCCTTTTGAATTTGAACAACTCCATTTCACAACTTGTTGCTGTTTCTAATACTATTGGGAGAGTGGCGAACATTATAGACCCTAAAAAAAATGCCGCGTTCTGTGGCATCTGACATGGCTCTACACTGTTTGCTCAGGCCTGTCTGCCCTACGGTACATCCTCAAAGGGTAGGGGGAAGGGCTATACTTACAGGAAAGAATTTTCTCCCTAGATTGAAGCCCCTTTGTTAGGTATACCGGTTACGGTTGTGTTTGGGGGAGGGGGGGGGGGGTGGGGGGCGGAGTGTGTGTGTGGTGTGTGTGTAAGGGGGGGGGGGGTGGGGGTGGAGCAAATTATTGTCTGTTGGAATGAATGGTCCCAGCTAACAGAAAACGTTAACACAACGTTAGCATTTGGTTGTATGTAGGTTTGGTTGCAACCCAACATAACTTAAACCTTACCATGACGTTTGCAATGTTGCAGAAAGGTTACGTTGAAACCAACCATAGGCAAAAGTTGTTGTAACGTTTGATTGTCAACATAATCGAAACACATATCTGACATATGCTGTCAAATTCAAAATTTTTGTATAGATACTTTGCAATGATTTATGATGTTTTATGATTTGAAATTTTCTTTAGGTCTCTTGATAACGTTTTTAAAACGTTTCGTTACAATATTTAGTATGAACTTTCGTGCGCAGTTTCGTATTCCAGTTTACTGTTGTTTTGGCAGAGTTTTGTCAGTGTCAGTGGTTGCTTTTTCTGCTGATTATTGTACATTTAACATGCTATAATCATCAAATATTTAGCTGAAAAAAATATATATTATATATAAAGAAAATGTTTAAACGAAACTCTGATCCAACAACTCCACTGTCTTTTCCGCCAATTCGCTAATTCGGGATAAAGAACAAAGAAGTCCGATACGAGCTTAGATACGAGAATAATTCGAGTGTTAATTCTACTCTTGCAGCTTCAAACAACAAATAAGGTAATCTTTAGATCAAGCATCTGTAATGTTTCCCGTTGTATGTATAAAATACTGATGGAATAACCGCATGCTTGCTTGACATTTTCTACTGACATATGTTTTTAGACTTTTAAAAAAGGCGCCATTCAAAAATATGCATGGCTATATAATATATGTTCGTAGAGAGAAGCATGCTTGGTTAAAGCATGTTAAGTCTGTTGCAATTGAGTTGCTTGTTACAAAATAAATGTCAGAAGTTACTTAAAATTATGTCCAAATTGTTTGTCGCACACCAACGTTTTCACGTTTCTGAAACGTTAAATTATTTTCAAATTGTTTGTCGCACACCAACGTTTTTACAACGTTTCTGAAACGTTAAAGCAACATCATTTATTATTTTTTATTAGTTTAGTGGTCAACTCTATTAGGCAAACGTCATCATTTCCCCCAAAATGGCAAATACACTAAAATTTACCTACATTAAACAAGTACCTGCCTTCAGCCAGCCAATTTCAGTTATAAACAATTAGAGGCTTGCTTATTATAGGTAGGACTTTTTGCCCGTTTAAGTTTTTTCATGATGTTTATGATATGTAATGTACCATGTTTTCCTTTTTCAGGTTGCAGAGGGTGCTGATTGCCGGCAAGACTCCGATACAGATTAGTGAAATTTTTGATGTTCTTAGAATGGAATAAAAAAATCTAGTATTTCGCTATATGTTTTATTTATATTAATTGTTTGCATTTGCCATAGTTATAGGCTATAGCTTATGGAGTATCCACTGGCCAACTTTCAGCGTTTCTTTGCGTAAAATTAATACAGTTTTCATCCTAAAAGATTGTCACAAGAAGTGAATGGCTTCTTTTGGTCATCTCAATCTTCACACTCAACAGTTCTATCAGCTATTGTTTCAGTTACATGTCCAGATGTTTGCATTCTTGCCTCTGTCGATCCTCATGCAGGTTAGTTTGGGCGATGTGGATTTATTTTAAAACGATCCTCATGACAAACTTACCTGAAGAGTACTGATCCCAGTAGTTTTCTGTCTTAATAATATTTCGAAAGCCTATACAAGTATTGAAGAGCTTGTAAATACTGACAGCGACGAAGTGCATCATGGAAGTTGAAGCTTAAATCAAAGTAAACAAAGGTTTGACAAAGATTTTGCACCTACTACGTATTAAAAGTAGATCATCTGAATCATAATTGTTATCCTTTGTGGCTGCTTGCAGGTCTGACATTTAAAGGTTGCAGAGGTTTTAGAAAAGCTCTCAAAAGGTTGTACTCACATGAACGCTAAATCACAACGTTTTCACAACCAAAATATAACGTTGCGCTAACGTTTTCCCAACGTTTTATTTTTCTTTTTTTGTTAGCTGGGGTTTCTATGAAAAGGGGAAACAAAAATGTCAGCTTATAGAGCTCTTTCGTAGTGATGTATTAATTCGCCAAAATAAGCACAAGCACGTTATAATTAAGAAACACACACACGTTAATTAAATACGTCAACCAGATAGACTTGTCGCTTTGTCCTTGACATTTGATCCCAGTAAGCATTCTTTATAAATCTATAGCGGGCCGTTATCGGCCCGTCAGGGTAGCTGACGGGCCGATAACGGCCAGCTATAGATTTATAAAGAATGCTAGCTGGGATATTCGTAAGGATACATCCACTGTGTGATTTAGGTATGGCAGTCAGAAACTTCCTGTGTTCCATATGGGACAGTTATAGGTAAAATATAACCTCGTCTGGTGACCTGATGCTTCTGGGACCCAGCTGTATTTCGTCAAACAGAAAATTGAAATCAGAAGACACAGGTCATCGGACAAGGTTATATTTATACCTATTCATAGGTAATGATCTATTTACGCAGTAAAGGTGCGGTTATAAATATCATAATGAAAGGTGAAAACGAAAGGTCAGTTTTGACGGCCTACACAACACTGTAATGCACGTTACAGGCAGATCAAATTGACCTGTCGCTTTGACCTTTAGATTCTAATATTTATAAGTATACATTTACTGCATTAATACACAGAGGCAGATCTAGGAGGATTTCTGAGGGTGTTCGAATAAAATCATATTACCCTACTTACTCTACGTGTTCTTGGAAAACAGTGTAGACCCAGATCAGACATCGCGTCTGATCAGGGTCTACACTGTTTGCCACTCACCCAGCAATTTAACACACATTCACAGGTAGTAAAATGGACGTTTTAAAGAGAAGTATAAAGAAAAGTGCCCCAAATTTATCAAATGAATTCCAAATTTCCCATGAAAATGAAATTTTGAGTCAAAGCGGGGCTTGACTAAATCTCCGAACCCCATCTGAAGGTCCCCTGAACAGATATTACATTACCTGTACACGTGAGCGACTTGCTGTATGACATTCTGACTGTCATGCTTAAAGTTTACAGTGGACGTATTCTAATGAAAATTACATTTTAAGGGCAAAACGACAGGCCAGTACGAGTATAATTAAGTATCAATACAGTAATATACGCTAATTCAGTAACAACACTATGGTACACTTAAAAACGTGAGTGTATGTGTTACTGAAACAATTCCATTGATCAGGACACAAATCATCTGGTTTTTTATATGTTATCAACGTTCTACCTTATGTGCGAAATGAATAATCTTTTTAGGATTTACATTGTTTACTTTTCTGTTTTTCATTCGTACAACAGTGAAAGTGTCTAAAATCAAAGAAGAAAGAATTGTCACTGAGAAATCGCAATACTAGCATTTTCCTGTTTCTCCACCAAAACATGTTATGGCGTCTCATTTCATAAGAAGCCATAGCAAGATGATGACAATGACAGTTGCCCAGAACACATCATGTCGCCTGATGCAGTTTCATGGAGATAAAACAAAATAATAGTTATCTGTCGCCGTGTGTACTAATTCAGATCTTCATTAATTAACCATTTCCTTTCAGGTGAATGCCTGTGTCCCCAAAGGCTATCACACTGACAGAACATATTTGCTTCTCTTCTCAATGTTTAGCTACTCTAAAAGACTGTGCTTTGGGAGAAGAGGGGCGGGGACAAATTATTTCATTTAAGTATAGCCCTACTTTGAGTAGAGATACATTTATCACAGAATCAAGTTTTCATTTCTTCTAAATGGTATTATTATCTGATGGGATGCTATAACTTTAAATTTAGAACGCTCTATCTTAAATGGATTCTTCAGTTTTGAATTTGGACATGTACATCAGTTCAGATAGGAATGGTGTTCAAACATGGCAGTCAGAGTAGATAGTGATAAGATGGCTTGGTATAATTCTAAGATAGTGTTTGAATCCACAAAAACATACATTGTGTGAATATCCAAAAAGTATAGTTTTAATGGAGAACTGGAGAAACTTAATCCAGGGCCCAGTTGTTCAAAACAAACCATCACAAAAACATGCCTATATAATTTTGACCCCTTTAAACCCCACTTTTTATAGTAAAACTGGGGTTTACATGGGTAAACTTTTTTTTTCTTATTTCTGCTCAAAAACATAGATTGTGGGTACTCGTTAGAACCGCCTCGTCGAGGCGGTTCTAACGAGTACCCACAATCTATGTTTTGAGCAGAAATATGAAAAATATGAGAATTTTTTATCTGAAAATTTTTATTTTTAGGTGGTAATATTTTCAGTATATTTGAATAGGCGTGTTTTCGTAATGTATGTCGTTAGTTAACATATCGCTCAAACTTTGATCATTAAATATGGCATACATGTTAATATTTTTGTTGAAACAAATGTGAGTATCTTTGCATTTGCAAAAGCTACTCATATTGGTTTTAGCAAAATTACCTGTGAATTAGATATTATACTTACTAGCACAGTTAACATTTTGACTACTAACGGGTTCGTTAAGCTAACGATGCTTTGAACAACTGGGCACAGAATTATTATCAATCCCTCTTTAACAAGTCCTCTGGTCGCCTATCTGAATCCACTTTCACATGCTGGACTGTCGCGATTTAAGGTTAATAAGGAGAATGAGTTATTCGTTGTTTCCGTTTTTCCTCCCTGTTAGTACTTCTTCCAGTGTTGTTAATTCGTATGTCTGTGGACATCTCGTATCTTTCACATCTGCACCCGTCAATTTTCCATCTATAAGATATTTCTTCCCTGTTTTCTCTTGTCCCCATTCTAAAAGCATGTCACATGTAGGCGTTTCAATACCAACAATTTCAGCAACTCCTTTAAAAACTACCATACCCATTGGTACATCCTCCGTTAAATATCTATTACTGAAGTTCGGTACATATTTACCTTTTTCTTTTTTCATTGGATGGATTAGCCCTTTGTATGACTTGTTTGTGCGAATGGCCTGTAGTAGGCTTGTAGCATCTTCAATATCTTCCTTGTAGTAGGTCAAATACCAGTTGAAAAGATCTAATAATTCACTTAGGTCGACCTCCGGCTTCTGGGCGGTTATGGCATGCGCTACATCTAGATACTCCTGGCTGCAAGTTTCAAGCATTTTGGCTGTTGCTTCGTCGATGCCTTGATAAAAGAGCGGTTCCTCGTCTAAAGGTTTCTTATCCCAGTCCTTCCAGCGTCCGTACAGAATTGCTGGATGAACAAAGGAGTACGACATGAAGAGAATTACTAGGAAATGCTTAGTCTGCTGTAGACTTGGCTCGAATCCATGCAGAACCTGCAAGCTCATCAGCGGTGGTTTTCTTGGAATGGCCTTTCCGCGTAAGATAGAACCGGCTAAAAATTTCTTTGTTCCTAGAACATCAACTTTCAATCCAAATTCCGTAATTCTACACGCCCATGGAAGAGTTTCGAATGACATTATAGTTATCTGAGAGGATATTTCTCCCAAGATGCTCATGCACTGATATTCGAAGCCAGGCTGTCCCGGCAGACCAACGATCACAGTTTTCTTGTCTATGTGAGGTGCTACAGCCTTTAAATAGTCCTCGTGAGCGAAGGCTGGAACGACAAGAATGAGTATATCACTCCCTGGAATCACGGTGGCCGGGTCTTTTGACACCACGGCTGGTTTGGACTTTACTTCACTCGTTGTTTCATCTTTAGTCACTTTAATTATCATATCACTGTTTTCAATGGCTTTGCTCCACCTTTCCGCCTCATCTTGAAATAGTGTGAGAACGTTTACTTCCGTATCCGGTCTCGAGGCTGCCAGTCCTGCCATCACGTGCGCTCCATTTCCACCGCCGCAGACGCACACTTTCAGAGGTTTCGCCATGATCAAGCTGAAGTGCAAGAAAGTATAGCTTATTTTACCTTAGCTGCGTCAAGCGAAAAAGTGTTTTCGCGCATGCGCAAAGTGTGCGAATTCACATCATACTGCACATGCACAAAATCTCATGTGGGCCTTTGCTCTCCATTGAAACATTCTATAGTATCCAATGAGTCTGTTTGTGGACAACGAAGGCTCTGATCAGACTGCGCGGATGCGCAGGCTGATCTGGGCCTTCGTTGTCCACATATGCCCGAAGACACGTTATCGTGTGACACGGCCTATATCTTCATTTATTAACATGAGGAAATGCGTTTTCATTCACAGTATATAAATGTATCTACATGTCATTGCTGTTGTGTTTTGCTGTGTGGCGGCCGTATAACGTCACCCCGTACATACTTTTTATATTGTTATTATTTCATCCTTAGGGAATTCAATGATAATCACAATTTACACTCCCTTGAACTTGGTTCCTCCTGGGTAACTGCATTTATAGTTGGGCCACGCCAAGCAAAAATGTGGTTTAAAGCATGCGCAAAATGTACAGATTCAGGTTCATCCCGCACTTTCGCGGTCCCATCTAGGCATTTGCTCTCCATTGATACTCGTTTAGCAGAGAGTGGGGTGTACAAGTTACATGTAAATAGTTTTCTTATTTCTCCCGGGAAACATATGTTCAGGGTTCTCGTTAGGAGTGCCTTGCCAATGCACTGCTAATGAGTACCCACAATATAATTATATTTTCGTGGAGAAATAAGAAAACTATCATATCTTTTTTCGACGATAAAAACGCCTTATCTAGTTTTATGCATTAAGTGCAGATGCACACTCTTGAGAGATGACACACATTTAATGTCACCCCAACATCTGATTTGATAAGAACCTGTAAAAAGATGATAAAGAAACATATGTGATGTGTCACGGAAGAAAGGGACCCTTAAGATAGTTGCGAGGGACAGATGCCAAGACCAGACTGCGAATCCACCCATTCTGATCAGTAACCACTCTGTCGGTCAATATACTACCAAACCTGTGTCAAGCAAGTATCTGAAAGAAAGCCAAACAGTGGTTGTTTAAGACAGGTGTTTCCTGAATGGTAAATTTAGACTTCAGGGACGGATTAAGTCGAACCTCACTATGACAATTCATTTTCATGGGAAATTTTGGACAAATGTGGGGTACCGTATATCCTTATTATCCACATCCCTTATTTTCTTTTATCTTGTACTTCTACTCAAGATAGAGTATTTTACAACCTATGAATGTTTATAAATCTGCTGAATGAGTGGCAAACAGTGTAGACCTTGATCAGACGCCGCGTTCTGCGGCGTCTGATCTGGGTCTACACTGTTTGCTCAGGCCTATAGAGAAAGTAAGGGAATTTGATCAAATCGAACCCCCTCCCCCCTCAGAAATAATTCTGGATCCGCCCCTACACTTATTCGTCTTCTATGAGATCTGAAGCCTTTAACATACAGGTGACTGTTGACAGCTGATCTATAAGACGGGGGTTGTTCGTACTCTGAGCCTATCCACTGATTATGTAAACGGGCTGAGAGGGCCCTGGGAAGTCTGTATGACAGCGTAGGCATATCAGGGCCTTCGTTGCATTTGTGTGGCATGAGGGCAACTTTCGTGCATTCTTGTGCGTCTATATATATACAATATATACCAGCGGAAAAAAAACGCAAGTTTTCTTTTAGAGTAAAATAGTAGAAATACTTAAATGATTTCGATCCATCGTTTTAACGTATGTGTGCTTTGTGAATATGCATATGTCATCCATACGAATTCGTAATAAACGTATTACATATGCGTAAACGTAACAAATTGTTACATATGCGTACAAATGTACGCATATGTAACACATGGCAACGTTAATGTGTTACGTTTGCGTACAACTGTACGCATATGTAACATGTGGACAAGTTAGTGTGAAGCGTTCGTATGATATGTACGAACCATACACATATGTAACACATGTTAATTATATGAAATAGAGGTCACTATTTCGGGAACGATCACTGTGACCGATTTGTTTCTTAATATGCATATTTGTATTTGACATACGACCCTACAAACAAAACTAATGTTTTGGCATGTATATATGTAGAACAAACGTTTATTATACCCCCGGCATACTTCCGAAGGGGTATATAGTTTTCGACGGTTCCCTCCGTCCGTTCGTCCGTCCATCCTTCCGTGATTCCGTCCGTTAACCCTTGCTATAACCAAGTTTTACTTCGATCAAACACTTTTCATATTGGTATGGGGGTACCTGGAAGGGTTCTCTTCCAATCTACATCTATGAACCCCTTGGTCATGCCCCGGGACGGGGCTACGGGTCAAAATCTAGGATGCCTCAATAAAGTAGTTTGTTGCAGTTTGTTTATATAAACAATTTCTTAATAGATAAGGATGGGCATTAGACATGTTTATCACATCAACATTCAACATTCAGTGTAACTAGGGCAAAGTCATTGTGACCTTATTTTCATGCTCCAGCGATTTTGCCTTATATCTCTAAGACTATTTCGTGAATTAATGTCATACTTGGAATACTGATTCTGTGTGACACCACGATTGACATCATATCAAATGTAGGTCACTTTGACCTATATTTCATAGTCCAGTAATTTTGCCTTATATCTTGAATGTTATTTGATTTACATGTATGAACATCATTATTTGGGATTATGAATCAGTATGATCCAGCAGTTGATCCTAAAGTAAATGTAGGTCACTGTGACCTATATTTCATGGTCAAGTGATTTTATGCTACATCTTGAAGACTATTTGATGTATTACTATCATAGTTTGAGATTATGTGACCTATATTTCATAACCCTCTGATTTTGTCTTATATGTCCCACTATTTGATGCCTAAGTGTCATATTTACATATAATGAATGACACGGTGCGACCCAAACTTTGACCTCAAAGTAAATATAAATCTGCATGACCTATATTTCATGGTCTAGTAATTTTGTTTAATGTCTTCTAGACCATTTAATGGATTAATAGCATAGTTGGTATAATGGATCAATGTGACCATCACATTAACTTCTCAAATATATGTAGGTCAATGGTCTATATTTTATGGTCCAGCAACTTTGCTTCATGTACTGAAGACTATTTACTCCTGAAAAGTTGTACTTGGGATGATAGATCAGTGTCAGTCAGCAGAGACTGACATTGTAAACTATATGTGTGTCAGTGACCTATATTTCATGGCCCGTTGATTTTGCCTTATATCATTGTCACTGACTTTAAAATATTTTATAATTAAGAAATGGCACAGGTCGGAGGTATTCGTGACCCTCTGAGCACTTGCTCTGGCGTTCAATGTAATCTATAATGTTTTATTATTAAAACAAAAAAAACAAAAAAAAAAAAAAAAAAAAAAAAAAAAAGAAAAACAAAAAAAAAAAAAAAACAAAAAAAAAAAACAAAAAAAACAACAACAAAAAAAAAACAAAAAAAAAAAAAAAAAAAAAAACAAAAAAAAAAAACATAAAAACAAACCAAGAAAAAACTTCTAACTCTTCGTGTTTGATATCTGTATATTAAAAATTGTTTTATATATGTTAAGTACGTATGCAAAGATATTGCAACCACTATATATAGATATGCATGGTTCCCCAGGTAGAAAGCGTCTATATTGGTAATAGCCTATAAATGAGACATCTAGTTGCAAAATCATTTTTGAAGCGTGGTAATGTGCTTTTTACTCCCTTGCAATGATATAATATGCGAATTGTAGCTCATGCATTTAAGGATCCCAGCTAGCATTCTTTATAAATCTATAGCGGGCTGTTATCGGCCCGTCAGCTACCCTGACGGGCCGATAACGGCCCACTATAGATTTATAAAGAATGCTTACTGGGACCAGTGTCCGTGTTTGGAGTAAATGTAACATTCAGCTAGTAACATGAAAGCAGTGTAGACCCAGATTAGCCATCATATTGCTATTATAACATATGATCAGGCTTTACACAATTTAGAGTGATATGGGAAAAAATGGGTGACAAACAGTGTAGATCCTAGTCATTCACCACATCCGGTCTACACACCCAGCTATATCGATTTTCTCTGCAATTTGCAAGATGTGAAGATTTCGCATTGTTTGCACACGTGTTAAATTCGGCATGTAACACTCATGCACATACGTAACTGTTACGTATGCGTACAATAGTACACATATGTTACACATCTGTTACGTAATCGTATGAGTGAAAAGTTTCATACGAAAAGCGCCTAACTGGGGATTACGCATTATGAATAATGTACCTTTAACAGACTCTGGGCCAATTCAGCACACGACAAAGCAGACAGATCGCACGAAATGTCAAAGCCTTATTTCTGGGGAAAAAATCAAAGCATTGTCTGCTAGATTTTCTTTTTATTCAGCACGCTAAACGTTAGACATACGACAAACAATAATGATACAATATGATAGTACAAATGTAGCTGTGACAGTGGATAAATTATTTCTGTTTGACGCGCAACTACCCACAGTCTTTAATGCGCTAAGCAAATTCATAGCAGACGACCTTCTACAATGGATTTTGATATATTTCAGAGATAATATGACTTACATTTCATATGAATCGTCTGCTCGCTCTAGCGGATGATTTATATGAAATGTAAAACATTATAAAAAACAAAAAAACATATTCACAAGTGTCGTCTGTTGTAGTTGTTTGTGTTGAGGTTTAACGGCCCAGTCAGCCCAATAGTTAGCGGTTTAATGGTTAAACAAAATGTTCTGCATCTCTTGCATTACACATTTTTGCATAATTCAATGCCTATTTTGTAAATTATAATGCCAATTGTCGAAAACAAAGCGCACTGTCATTAATCTGGCGTAACACACAATAGCTTTGCGGTGTCAAATCGTCGTTACGTACTTTTTGGCAAAATAATAAAGGGGTTCATACCTCAAGCGATATCTAATTACATCATACCCTTGAGACCGAGTTTTAACGGTGGGAGACACATTCCGTGGCATAGTATTAAAAATCTATGTAATGTGTTTAACCCATGTTCTCCATGTTTATTGTGAAAACAGGAGCATGTATTGGTCTACATTATCAGTGTGTCTGTGTGTGTGTTGGATGGTTGGGGAGGCGAGGTCAATTTGTTTTAGTTTTTTTTTTTTTTTTTCTAAAGCAGTGTTCTTTTGTTTTTGACTATAAGCAACTCTTTACTGCACAATCTGTCTTCATGTGCTTCCTAACCAAAGTCTTTCTCATTTCCAATACTATATAGTGAAATACAATAGCAACATAGCGCCATATACATAGCTCTTGATGAATGGGTGTATCCACACAATATCTTTCTTATTTCTCCACGAAAACATATGTGGGTACTCATTAGAAGCGCCTCGGCGAGGTGCTTATAATGAGTACCACAACATATGTTTTAAAGGAGAAATAAAAAATATTATTTTTTGATTGAAAAGCGCCTTCTCTACAGCCTTGCATATAAGGGGTGGTGGTGGTGGTGTGTGTGTGTTGGGGGCGGGGGGGGGGGGGTTCAAGGTACTTGTAAATAGTTTTCTTATTCCTTCACAAAAAACATCTCTTGTGGTACACATTACAAACATATATTTTCGTGGAGAAATAAGAAGAAAAATATTTACCTGACACACACTTTCATCTGGAGTTATGTATATGTCATGAGACAGCATTAATTAGTATATAAAAAACATTGTGAATCCAGGATGGACCCCATTGCAAATATTTATTATATCACTGCTATAAACGTTGTTCCTTCAATGTCTGGCGTTTTGTTGAAGTGATGAAAACAACAAATGTCTGGTAGAGTTTAACTATAAATGTCCGCCTAACATTGCGCCGATAAGCATGCTTTGTCCAAAAAGCAACATCTTAAAGAAAAGTCATTAGGTTGTGTGCAAACAAAGACCTAGATTAGCCTATCTTACAGTATGCAAAAATGATTTTATGTTCGCACAAAAAAGCCCAAATCAGACTGTGTGGACGTTTAAGCTGATCTGCGTTCTCGTTGTCCACATTTGCATTGGATACATTGTTTTCATTACACTGTCGCTAGATTGGCTCAAGTCCTTAACATTATGAAAACACGCCTATTCAAATGTACTGAAAATTTTACAACCAAACAATGAAACTTTTCAGATAAAAAATTGTGATATTTTTTCATTTTTCTGCTCAAAACATAGATTGTGGGTACTCGTTAGAACCGCCTCACCGAGGCGGTTCTAACGAGTACCTACAATCTATGTTTTAAGCAGAAATAAGAAAAATAATGTATACCCCTGTAAACCCCAGTTTTACTATATTCAAATGGGGTTTAAGGGGGTCAAAATTATTAGGCATGTTTTCGTGATGAAAAAAAAAAAAAAAAAAAAAAAAAAAAAAATAATCATGTGTCTTGGTGCAAGTCTAATTCATAGTCTTGTAGCTAAATCGAAAAGGAAAATAAATAAATAAATAATAAATAAATAAAAAAAATGGCCGGTAAGAAGTCATCCATGGTGTTTGCAACTATTGAACTAAACAAAATTAAACCTAAAACAGAGTCTGTGTCTTTAGACTAATGTGTCCTTTTAACCCTTTCCCTCATCTGGTTCCCTAAACATAACATCCTTTGTTCCGTTTCCCTCTGAGATGAAAGTCATTGTCCTCCAATTCTCAATCTCATTACAGCAAAACGTAAGAAAACAAACAAACAGACAAAAAAAAAAAAAAAAAAAAAAAAAAAGGTAGATGTAGTTGTATGACTGGTCTTAATCGGCGTTATAAACTACTTGAATATTCAAACGCATACAAAAACATATAGAAGATAATCAATATAGCTGACCTACCAAGACCACTTGTTTTATCCCTGTCTAACAATGAAATGACCTTACGCCGCATACAATATTTGTCAATGACAATATCGTAGAGCGAGGGCTGATAAAAAAAGTTTTAAAATAAAAGAATATTTCCCAGTTTAGTGCCTACAAATACACAGCAACAAATAGCAAATGCGAAGACCAAGACAATGTTCTTGTATTAACAGGCTGTTTGGTGACGTTATACGGTAAAATTTCAGCGAAATAAATAATAAAAATAAAATAATAGACAAAATAATACATAAAGTATAGCGTGTTTATAAGTTTTTTTTTTGTTTTTTTTTTGTTTTTTGTTTGTTTATTTTTGTTGTTTGTTTTATATATATTTTTATCAGAACTACGATTTCGCAGGATCATGAATAAAAGAAAAGCTGATTTATAAAAAATGTTTGTTATGGCACGAAAGAAAATAAGAAGTTTTCTCAGCTAGGTGACTTAAGAGTCACACTTAAAAAAAAAATCCATTCTCATTTGAATTGAGCGATAATGTCCCATTTGAATTGAGCGATAATGTCCCAAGGTTACTTAAAGGTCTGTAGAATTATCAAACTATGAGAGGGAAGTTTTAGTATTAAAAAGTATTTAAAAAGGGAAAGACCCACAGAACACAATGTATGTCTAAAACTTTCAGCTTCAGAAAATGTATGTCTAAAACTTTCAGCTTCAGAAAGTAAACATCGTCAAGCAAATTTCATCAAAATCGGTTAAGGCATAAGAGAGCTATTGTAGTTGATAGTTTTTGCATTCATGAATATGTGCGCCGCCATTTTGAATATTTAATTAGATATTTAAGTTTTGTATGACACAAATAAAAGTTATCTACCGACAGGAATATACCGCTTAAGTGAGCTAGTTGATAATATATACGCAAATGAAAACATTTACAGGTATGTAGCAATAAAATATTGTTTTAAACGTGATCTATTTAATTTTCTTTTTTGCATATTTAATTAGATGGTTATGAAGTCACTTTCTCACAAAAATGGCGGCTTCCATGACAGTATTTTCTCGATTTTCAAAGCCCCAAAACGCTCTTAATTCCTGAAATTCTTATATATATTTTCACTAAACTTTCCAGCTTAAGAATATCTTTATTTTCAGATATGTTTGGGGTTTGCAGTGTTCTCCTTTAAGTGATAAATTTGATTTTTAGGTCTAAAAATAATTGTTTTAATTACATTTGCTGTTTATAAAACTGTGCATCCAGGAGACAAAGGTTTACAGATTTTTTCTAAATGCTATAAGTTGTATTCTAGGATGATTAAAACGAAACTGGTTAAGAGTTTTGATCTGACATCGAGCTTGTTTAAAAGATGATAATACATATACAGTCGACTCTCGTTATCTCGAATTCCGAGGGACTTTCTGAAATACTTCGAGATATCCGTACCTCGACATATCAGATTTGCAGAATTGAGGAAAAAAATAATTCGAGCAACTACATTTAACAAATATATATATGTAATTGGACTCTTGAAGTTAGAGATTAGTGAAAATATTGTGGAAAAGAGGACAATATTTTTTTACCTGTTGTAAGATTTTCAAGTTTAGTCAGGGACAAGATTTTCACTTCCAGATAAACGGTTATTCGAGATAAACGAGGTCGAGATAACGAGAGTCAACTGTATTTCTCACGTAAAACACACCTGATCACAAACACAGAAACGAAACGGAGCAGAGGGCTCAATGGCGATTTGCAGCCAGAGCACAAGTAAACCTCGAGTTAGACCACGACAGGTCCGACCGCAGACTGATCTGAATCTTCGCTTAGCGCATATGTCTGAAGGTACATTTCTGATGTTGGGATTCATAGGATCAAGTCCATTCTAAATAAAGATACTGTCTTATCGGCCCTCAAAACAAAATCATTTTTTCTTGAATGTCTTGTATACAACTGGACTACAGACCCCCGTAAGACATGGAAGCAGCAGTCTATTTTAACCATAGCTCCTAAATATAAATACTAACAAAAGGCATTTTAAAATAGTTTTTGGATCGACTATTTATCAATCGACCCAAATTTACTAAGGACTGTTATATCGCTGTTGTCCACATTACTATCGCTGATCAATAAAGTTAAACCACGCAAATAGCGTTTGTACGAAATCCAGGTACTTGTTAATTATAACCACGCTATTCCTGTCGCTGTGACGTCAGAGTGCTTCGTAAAAAGGGTTATCTGTAAAACCTGGACTTGGCTAAGTGCTGGAAAATTGACAAACAGTGCAGACCCAGATCAGACGCCGCATAACGCGGCGTCTGATCAGGGTCTGCACTGTTTGCTAAATATACAGGAAGTGATAGGTTAAATGAAACAGTCTAAAACCCCCCTTCAGGACCATTTTCCCAGGCTTAGAGACAATCTACCCATCAGTGCTGTCAGTGCTTTGATTATTCTATCTCTGAAAACAGAGATAATGTGAATTGTCTCAGGAATTGCTTTTAAAGATGTGCCAAGTCTTAAAGAGAATGGGCATATATCAAAGAGAGTGCCTTGTTTTATAAAAATCAGTATTCCCGAGTTTTTGAATTCCCAAACATTTACTCTCACTTTGCGTCGGTTCAAACAGACTAATGTAATGGTAGGAACGTAAATTTGTAAACGTTCCATCCATAATTATGATTCATCATTACTAAACAAGACTTCCGAGTTAATGCATGTGCTAATTTGAGCTAGATACGGGTCAGAATCCCATTCAGCGATTCATTCGTCAATACACTCGTCAACAGTTCCAGTCGTTATCATGTACAGCGAAATAGACGTGCTCCAGATTCTACTGTGCTTTCGACAACTTTCAGAAAGTCGTATTTGCTTCTCGCTTTACACAGAAAGAGGTAAATTGGCAGACTTTTGTCATGATTAAATGCAAAACTGCCGTAAATACCTCTGCAAAAAAAAAAAAAAAAAAAAAAAAAAAAAACTGCATTTGGCCTACTAATAATCGTTTCTATCCCTTGACAGGTATTTTACCATTATATATCCTTCTGCAAACTTCCAATGAAATCAATGCATCTGCAAAAGTTATTGAGCGAAAACCAACATCAACACAAGAAATGAAACAAAGCAAGTTGCCCTTCTTGCATGTGACACTATTAAATGACTTGATAAATGTCCCTACCCAACATTTTCAAATTATCTCAAGCAGTATGGGAGTTATGGCCTGCAATGATTTCGGCTTCAGGACGCCTGATTACACCCTTTATTCTGGGGTCAATGTCTGTTGGTCTGAACATTCTGATTTATCAGTTGTTTAACGATTTATGTTTGGATTACGGCTTGGGTACCATGACCACTACTACATAACGAAGAAGGTAAGACTTGTCGCCGTTGCATTTAACATGCTTACAGGTACTTATCTATGTCTCTACCAAATATTATCAAAATGCTTCAAACTAATAAGGAGTTATGGCGTGCACAAGAACTTGGCTTAGAAATTCATTCAGGGGAGATAACCAGAAGAAGACCAAAGCAAGAGTTGTCCTTCCTGCATCAATACTCCGACTTAACCTGATATATGTTCCTACAAATTATTATCAAATTATCCCAAACAGTATGAGAGTTATGGTCTGCAGAAGATTTTGGTTTCAGGGAAAATAAGTACATACTGAAGAAAGTGAGAGTTGTCTCTCCAGCAGTCAACACGCCTACTATCTTATCTTTGTCTCTACCAAATATAAGCAAAATATTTCAAACCATTAAGAAGGTATGGAAGCACAAGAATTTGGCTAAGAAATTCAGTCATGGGAGATAACTCGAAAAAGAACAAAGCAAGAGTTGTAGTTTTTGCATGCAAAGCTCTTTCTTGACCTGATATATGTCCCTGCAAAATAATATCAAACAGTATAGGAGTTTTGGCCTGTACAAGAATTCGGTTTCAGGGGAGCTAAGTACAT
This sequence comes from Anodontia alba, assembly GCA_964016985.1. Lineage (NCBI taxonomy): Eukaryota > Metazoa > Mollusca > Bivalvia > Lucinida > Lucinidae > Anodontia > Anodontia alba. Next base: position 7,119,928 of record OZ024825.1, on the reverse strand, counting down.
AATAAAAAAGTCAGAGTTCTCTGTCTTGCATGCGACACGTCTACTGGGTGCCCTCCTCATCTCTAACAGATATTATCAATATATCTCTAAGGGTATCAAAGTTATGGAGCATACAGTGATGCAGGCCACGTACGTAACCTAAAAACAAAATCTTAGTCGAAAAAGGGCCATAACTCAGCCACAATTTTGCAGATGGTTACCAATATCGAACTTGACCCGTATTTTACAATGATATACCCTTCTGCTAACTTCTGATAAAATAAATGCATCCCATTAGAACTTATTGAAGGGAAACCAATATCTCTACCCAGCAAACTAAGTCGAAAAAGGGCCATAACTCAGCCAAAATTTGGCGAATGATTACCAATGTCGAACCTGACCTGTATTTTACAATGATATAAACTTCTGCAGACTTCGAATGAAATCAATTTATTCCTTCATAAGTTATTGAGCGGAAACAAAACAGTCCAAACTAAGCCGAAAAAGGGCCATAACTCAGCCAAAATTTGGCAGATGATTACCAATATCGAACTTGACCTGTATTTTACACGGGTATAAGCTTCTGCAGACTTTAAATGAAATCCATGCATCTGAGCGGAAACGAAAAGTGTGATAACGACACCGACGACTACGCTGATGACGACAGCGAGGGCGGATCCATATATATATATGTCTGCGATGCTACGCTGGCGCCACAAACCTCACTTCACTATAGAAATTGTATACGTCAGACCAATTTTTGGCCGTAAATTTAGTTTTAGAGTACACATTTGAGAGCAAAACACAGAAACAGAAAAGACAAATGGTTTCTGCTAAGATATGGTCAATCAGAACAAAATATTTTCATTTAAAATAAAACGCCAAGCTAAAAATTTCCTTCCGAATGATGTCAAAAGACAGAGTGACTAACTGTATTGATATTATTAATGTTTATCATAGCCTTTGATGTAGACACTAATATAAAATCAAGATAATATTAATATGCTAAGATCATGAAGCACTGGTCACTAGTTTCATTTTGCTATTGTCTAAGTCAAAGAGAAATATAGATATTAATAAATTTATTTACTATGGACTGGAGCCAGTCTAACAGAGGAACTGCATTTGTTCAAATCGGAACAGGAACTGACAATTGCATATGCAAGCATTTCGTCGATATATAATAGTAAAAAAATGGACGCAAAAAATGTGCATAAACAATTTAAATTCTACTCGGCTTTCGATATCTTTCAGAAAGTCGGCTTTGTTTGCGTGGCGCTTTTCTGAGATGTAAATTAGCAAATTTTTGTCATGATTCAATGAAAAACCTTTGTTGTAACTACTTATGCACAAAAAGTTTTATTCTTTTCAACATTTTTGTTAAAAAAACAAAATTGAACAACAATCCATTTTCCCATAGTAAAAATGCCTGCAAATTATGCAAAATTCCATAGGATGGGTAGTTTGGATGCAGATTTTCAACAAAGTTCAACTAAATTAAAACATCTGAAATTTTCAAAATGCTGTTATGGACCATCCACGATTTAAAATTCGTGAAGAAAAGCAAAACATAATTCGTATAATAAAAGTTTTCCTGAAATCCAATTTGCCAAGGAAATTGCATAGGTCTGACCCCTTTTTGGCCGTTAAATTAGGCTTATTTTTACTTTCCTATCGTATAAAAACTGTCAAACTGTTCTGTTGTCATTTTTCGTTTGCATTCTGTGTGTAAATGTTAAGTGGTGGGGGTGTGCTGCAATTTTTTACCTTATGCCTGTATGTTGAAACAGATAACGGTCGTACGATCGTCTTACAATCGCTATCATTACAGCAAAATAAATGTGACAGAAAATGTCCGCATTAAAACGACATTCGTAAAGAACATTTCCTTGATTGTAATTAAGCTGACGTGTGCAGTATTTCCGAGAATCATCATAGTGCATCGGAATTTACTGGAGAAGATGCCAATAATCTCAGCAATACAAAAGATACAGCTGAGTTCAGTTAATGGGAAACACATTTTTTACCGTATTTACCCAAGCATTTGGACAGACCTGCCTTAAGTAGTGTAGCGTTTGCTTAGTCTTCCACAGTCAAGCATCGCGGTCACTTACCCAGGTACACTTCAACCTCTACATAACACGATTCGTTATAACACGGTTTTGGATATAACACGGTTCAAAGATAATTCCCAAAAATGTATAGATTATATTGAAAAATGACCATAAATGGTCATTTTTCAATATAATCTATACATTTTTGTTTGGATATAACACGGTTGTTTAACTAACACGATTTATGCTATGGACCCAACAATAGTGTTATAAAGAGGTTGTGTAGTAACCGCAATGTATAACTTCATTAATCAAAGCACTGACAGCACTGGTCGGTCGATTGTATCTGAGGGTAGGCTGGGAAAATAGTTCCGAACGAGGACGTAATGCTGTTCCATTTAATCGTTAACTTCCTGTAATTAAGCAAACAGTGCAGACCCTGATCAGACGCCGCGTTCTGCGGTGTCTGATCTGGGTCTGCACTGTTTGCCAATATCTCAGTCCAGGTTTTACAGATAACCCTCTTTACGCGGCACTCTGATGTCAAAGCGGCAAGAACAGCGCGGCTATAAATAACTGTTACCTGGATTTCTTCTATCGCGCGGCGGTTTGCTTGCATTGGTCAATGATAATCACGTGGATAACTACCTTGAGGTAGTTTTGGCGTTTGTATACTATGGCTCATAGCAAACAATCGATCCCAAAAATCCAATCATTCTACTCACGTTACCATAAAACCAGCTTGTACAGAAAGGCTGTACATGAAGAAGTGATTTATACACTAGAACAGAGCCAGATCAGTCTGTTCCTGGAGTAGTTTAATCTGTGTCTACATTGCTCACCATTGCTCCAGCAGGTTTAGGAACATCACCAGGTACACTGAATTTTGTCTGCTACATAGGTTTGGCCCCAGCATCTAGTGTTTACTCATCCAAAAATATACAGTTAATCAGTCAAACCCAAAACAATATCCGGTATGTATATCAGTTATACCCTGCCCCTGCCCCCGCCCCACCCTCCAAAAAAAAAAAAAAAAAAAAAAATGAAAGAAAAAGAAAAGCAGATATCAGCATGCTCAAAAAAAAAAAAAAAAAAAAAAAAAATAATAATAATAATAAAATAAATAAATATTGCCCTTGCTTTTATTTTTTATCAAAGTGTTTAAATTTATTTTTCCTGTTTAATGATTGTATTAGTATTGTAAGTGATTTTAACAGTTTCCCGAGAGACAGTAGCTCCGTTTTTACTTTGATGACATTGAACTGATGCACAGCAGAAATAGAGTTGTTAAAACTAAATTAAAACAACTATAAGTTCAACAGAAGTTTCTAACCCCGATTCTTACTATACCTACTCCACGCCCACCCACAAAATAGCGAGAATTTTGATAGTCAAAAAAAATACTCAGTTTTGAAAGTGACACAAAAAAAAAAAACCGCAAATGGCCAAAACCAAAAATAAATAAATAAATAAATAAATAAATAAATAAAGCCACTTTTCCCTCAACTCCCCTCCCCCAATAGTCCTAGCCTATGTAGCAGGCTAAATTCAGAGTAACCCCACCCCTTGGACACCAGGTGGTCGAATGGATGTGTTAAAAGTTTCAAAATAATCGGTAATGAGTTTAGGTGTTCGATTTTAAAAGAGACTGGATATTTATGGTAAATTTTCCGCCATCTTTTACAAGGAAGGCAATTTTTGGACTTCCTTTCTTGGTAACTACATTTATATTTTTCCTGTTTGACTATTCTACACACTAAGCCCCTTCTGAAAAGGGGTCTGCCTGTGGGAGCAAATTCTTTCCCTTTAGAACAGATCCCTTTTCAGAAGGTGACAAAACTATTTTGACAGAGTTGTCTTTCCCTTGAAAGTGTATCAGTTACCCTCAAAATAATTACGGAAATTACCTAGTATATATATATATATATATATATATATATATATATATAT